>CAJJDP010000090.1:114573-328010 GCA_905182995.1 Paramecium octaurelia
ATAAAAATAATAATAATAATAATAATAATAATAATCTAGCCTTTAAGGATAAATCTGTAATTTTATATTGCCTCGGAGTATTTTGAGTATATATATAATAAGCAAAGTGATTGTCTTTAAAAAAAGAAAAATACAAAAGGCTTTCTATATTTTTCAGCAACTGCATATCATTAATAATTGAATTTAAAATAAAGACAAAATCTTAGTTTTTATTGATTTTCAAAAAAAGTTCAGATAATAGGTAACAAGGAATAAGTCGATTAATCTCTTATTTTTATATTTTAAGAATCCTTTGAATTAATCAAAATAATCAAAGTTAACTGGATTTGAACAGATAAATTTAATTATTTAAATTGTGAAAGATTATTATGGCCAGTCAATCTTAATGAGTTAAATCTCAAATTATATGAAAAATTTTGATCCTCAAAACTGAAGATCTAATTATTAGAAGAATATTTTGTAAATATAAACTAAATATGCAATTATCATTTGGTAACTGATATAGAGTTTATATTAACTTGCTTTGACATTCTTAGATTATTCATCAATTCTAGTAAATTCAATCTTAAAGGTGTCTCAAGGCATTCCATTTCTGTTTTTGCGTGTAATCTTTCATCATCGAAATTTGGTTTATTAAAGAATGTAACCTAAACTCCTTCTGGGACTTTGATAGATTTAACTTTAAAATTTTTCATATCGTTTGGAATCACAGGATGGGCACCACATAATTTTAATTCATCTCCAGTATAGTGGCATTCTGAGTATAAAATTACACAAGGCTCCTATCGAAATTTATATTTATTTTTACTTCCACCTCATTATCAGGATTCTTTTTCTATTTGTCAGTATCGTCCTTTCCATCCTTTGTATCATGTTCTTCAGACTTTACTTCTCCCTCAGTTGTGCCATGTTCCTCAGTTGTACCATGTTCTTCAGACTTTACCTCTCCCTCGGTTGTACCATGCTCTTCATGGTTTCCTTCTCCCTCAGTTGTACCATGCTCATCATGGTTTCCTTCTCCCTCAGTTGTACCATGCTCATCATGGTTTCCTTCTCCCTCAGTTGTACCATGCTCTTCATGGTTTCCTTCTCCCTCAGTTGTACCATGCTCATCATGGTTTCCTTCTCCCTCAGTTGTACCATGCTCATCATGATTTCCTTCTCCCTCAGTTGTACCATGCTCATCATGGTTTCCTTCTCCCTCAGTTGTACCATGCTCATCATGATTTCCTTCTCCCTCAGTTGTACCATGCTCATCATGGTTTCCTTCTCCCTCAGTTGTACCATGCTCATCATGGTTTCCTTCTCCCTCAGTTGTACCATGCTCATCATGGTTTCCTTCTCCCTCAGTTGTACCATGCTCATCATGGTTTCCTTCTCCCTCAGTTGTACCATGCTCATCATGGTTTCCTTCTCCCTCAGTTGTACCATGCTCATCATGGTTTCCTTCTCCCTCAGTTGTACCATGCTCATCATGGTTTCCTTCTCCCTCAGTTGTACCATGCTCATCATGGTTTCCTTCTCCCTCAGTTGTACCATGCTCATCATGGTTTCCTTCTCCCTCAGTTGTACCATGCTCATCATGGTTTCCTTCTCCCTCAGTTGTACCATGCTCATCATGGTTTCCTTCTCCCTCAGTTGTACCATGCTCATCATGGTTTCCTTCTCCCTCAGTTGTACCATGCTCATCATGGTTTCCTTCTCCCTCAGTTGTACCATGCTCATCATGGTTTCCTTCTCCCTCAGTTGTACCATGCTCATCATGGTTTCCTTCTCCCTCAGTTGTACCATGCTCATCATGGTTTCCTTCTCCCTCAGTTGTACCATGCTCATCATGGTTTCCTTCTCCCTCAGTTGTACCATGCTCATCATGGTTTCCTTCTCCCTCAGTTGTACCATGCTCATCATGGTTTCCTTCTCCCTCAGTTGTACCATGCTCATCATGGTTTCCTTCTCCCTCAGTTGTACCATGCTCATCATGGTTTCCTTCTCCCTCAGTTGTACCATGCTCATCATGGTTTCCTTCTCCCTCAGTTGTACCATGCTCATCATGGTTTCCTTCTCCCTCAGTTGTACCATGCTCTTCATGTTTTCCTTCTCCCTCAGTGGTGCCATGCTCTTCAGTTGTGCCATGCTCTTCAGTTGTGCCATGTTCCTCAGTTGTGCCATGATCTTCGTGTTTTCCTTCTCCTTCGGTTGTGCCATGCTCTTCATTTGTGCTATGATCTTCATGTTTTCCTTCCCCATCAGTTGCGTCATGGTCTTCATGTTATCCATCTCCTTCATTTGTACCATGTTCCTCAGTTGTGCCATGATCTTCATGTTTTCCTTCTCCTTCGGTTGTACCATGTTCCTCAGTTGTACCATGATCTTCATGTTTACCTTCTCCCTCAGTTGTGCCATGCTCTTCAGTTGTACCATGATCTTCATGTTTTCCTTCTCCCTAAGTTGTACCATGCTCATCATGGTTTCCTTCTCCCTCAGTTGTACCATGCTCATCATGATTTCCTTCTCCTTCATTTGTACCATGTTCCTCAGACTTTCCTTCTCCCTCAGTTGTACCATCGCCACCATTATTTCCTTCACCTTCTCCTTCTTCTTCTTGTATTGTTTCTTTAATGTTGACTTATTTTGCCTAAAATACTCTGTCTGGTTTAGATTCCAGATTTGCATTCAAATCCCTCTTGTTTTTAACTGTATCTAACTCCTCTCCAGCACAATTTTAATAGTCTTCAGAAGGAGGTTCAGGTTCGCTTTTTTCATCTTCTTCTTGATTCTTTTTTGGAGGGAGGCTGGATTTACCACCAACTTTTGTAGTCCTTTGTGGAACTATCTCTACCTCTTCTTCTTCGCTTTCTTCTACTACTTCAACTGTTTCATCTGAATCGACATTATTGGTTTAGATTTTGACATTCTTATGATCCTCTTGAGATTGCAATTATTATGTTGGATCAACATCTACTTTATTTTTGACTGTATCATCTTCTTCTCCTCCAGGGCAATCTTCTTCAGGTACTTCTTAATCATGTGCTTCTTCTTCTTATTTATCGCCTTTCTCCTCACCATTTGTTTCACCTTCTTCACCATTTGTATCACCTTCTTCACCCTCCTTTTTTGCTTTTTCTACTTTTTCCACTTCATTTGGATCAGATTCTTCTCCTTCATTATCTTTGTCAACTGGTTACTCATCTACTTTAATTTCTGTTTCTTTATCAAGATCAATTACATTTTTGACAATGTAATTAAATAACTTTTCAATGTCAGTCACCTCTGAATTTTAACTGTAAAGAACATAAAAAAGTGATTAGCCTTCAGATAAATTAGAAATTTATATAATTGACTTTCCATGTTCTTCATAGGATGAAATAATTTCATTCTTTTTTTCAACAATTAATAACCTATTCAAAATTCCTTCATTATTTTAATTGATTAAACTGACGCCTTAATAGTTATCTTAAGCAAACATATCGATTCTTTAAGCATCCTCATTACCTTTACTCATTTAGATTTTTATCCATTCCTTATCCTTAATCTGAGTTCCTAAAAAAACCATATTTTAGGTTGTTTCTGTAAAATATTCGGATTCAGGACCGAATGCACTTGTTTTCTTGACTTGTCCATCTGTTAATTCTATATGTTATTTATGGTTTGTAGAAAATATCCAATTTTGATAGCTAGTTTTAGGATTAAGATTTACTTTTTGGCTTAATCATTCCTTTAGATGCCCAATAACATATCGCTTGACATATCGGTTTCTTAAATATACTTCTCTAGAGATTGAATGTTCTTTTAGATCCAATCATGAATTTTCGTGACATCTTTTGCAAAAATGCCTAGGGTTGACAATATCAACAATAGAACTGCAATTTTCATAATAATTAAAATAAATTATTAAAAACGAATATAAAGTAAAATCATTTTTAATAAAAGAGAATTAAATAAAGAATAATGTATAAAAATTAATATATCTGATTAAAAGATTGAAATCATGGAATTATTGTCTAGGTAAAAAATTTCGAAATTCAATATTCATTGAAAATGGGAAAATAATTACAAATCTGATGAATTGTAAATGTAATAATTACATGATAAATTCAACATGAAAATGTGCTTATTATTAGTTTGTTTTTATTATAATGTACTATTGATATTTTATGATCATCATTTTCCAACAAAACCCTTAAGATATGTTTCCTTTTAAGCTCTTATGACTTCTCTCTTGTCTGTTTTTCTTGACATATAAATCTTTGTTTTTTCTGATCCTCTGGTCTTCTTTAACTTAGATTTGACTTCCTTCCAACCCTTTCTGCTTCCATCTCTTTTTGGGATGATTCCTCTTCTTCTCAATCTGAATTTTGGCTCGAATTTAAGTAAATACCTGAATAATTAAATTATTGCACATACTATTAGGTGTCATAAATGAGAGCGAAACCAGTAGTTCTGTTACCTCCGAATGATGTTCTGAGACCATAGACAACAACATTTCTCTCATCAGCTTTATACTTGCTAGCCAATTCCTTGACAACAGATTCTTATGATGGGGTTGGCTTATTTGGATGGAGTAATTCAACACTCTTTATACTTTAACAAATTAGCATACCAATTATCTTCTGTTCAAGATTTTATTCAATAATACTTTTCTTGTTTTCACGATGAATGTCATATGAACTTTATTTTAATTCAAAATAAATTAAATCTTTTTCTTTATTTAATGAAAAGAATATGTATATAATTTATTCTTCAACGCATTCAAAATAAAAAAACTAATAAAAAATCAAGAATGAAACTAGTCAGCCCTTTATCTATGATAGGGATAGAACAGAAAACGGATCCTTTAATTGCTTATTTTTATCTAAATAAAATTTATAAAACTGCTACTTAAACTGTTTATAATTTCTTAATCATACTTTGTTATTTATGTAACATTCAAATTGGGTTTATCAGATTGAATAAAACTATGGTTGTTTGATTATATCATCAGACCTTATTTTTACATTTTAAATGCAGGTGCCATAAATCTTACTTAATTCAAAAATTGGTTTCATGTTATGAAATAATATAAATAACTAAAAATGGGAAGCTAGCCAAATAAAAACATGAAAAATTAGAAAGAAATTGACTTAAAACCTTATGTAAATAATCAAACTAGACCAAGATCTATACCAATTTGCCCATATAATCCATATTGTATAATAATAAACTAGTTTTTTATTAAGCTTCTCTTACATAATATAATGTTACAATAAACAATGTGCTATTTTAAGTAGTAAATCCTCCAGAAGACAATGATAGCATTACTATGGCTGAAAATTTTGATGAAGTCTGAAAAAATCAATGTATATTTTAAATATATTATTTTTGACAGAAAATATCGTCCTATTTTTCCAATTAATTTAAAACTTGAATTAGTTATTAATTAATATCAACAAAATCATAACCAAATATGGTGGACCTATTCTAAATTATTTATATTTTAGTATACGAAGTAAATAAATAATACATGGATCAATTAAATATTTTTAGCAAAACTTATTTTAGCTAGTTTATATTTAAGGGTTTTGTCAAAACATCTCTCATTCCAACCTCTAAACATCTATTGATGTCCTCTGCTGAATTAAATGCAGTCAATCCGATAATTGGTATATCTGGGATTATTTTGTCTCTTATGAGATCCATGAGATGTTTCGTGGTTGTCCACCCATCCATAATAGGCATTTAACAATCCATTAAAATAAAACGAAATAAGCTGCAGGATTCAGAACATTTTTCAGTACTTTATATCAATTCGATGGCTTAATGTCCATTATATGCCTAAATAATTAATTTAATTACAATCAATAATCTAAAACCCATCTGACCAATGATGACTTATAAAGCTTTTTGATTAAAGAGATCATCATCTACAGACAATATTCTTGCACATTAACAAGGAAATTTTAAATTCTCAAACTTCTCTTCCATTTCTATTTCTTATTCTTCTCTCTAAATCAGTCTTGAAATTAATGTATTCGGTCTTTTGCTTGATGATCTATCCATCTCTGAAATGCTAAAAGAAGATTTTTTTCTTCTTTTAATAGATTTTTCTTTTATATCTTGATTATTGATAAAAATAGAGAACGATTTCCCGGTATTATTCAATTTTAGTAAATTTTCTTAAAGGTTTCCTTTCTATGTATCTTCTTCATGCATCATATCAGTTTCTTGTAATACATATTAATTTAACAACCCAGTCGATTATTATGGTCGAAAATAATTTGCTATTGATGAGTGATGTCTAATAGGTATTTATTGAAGTCGTCTCTTAAACAGTAGATCGTCACATTTAGGATTATTAATAATTAATATTCCCTAAATTCCCATACAAAGATCAGGCACTGTATATGCAGTTCTTATTGTTTACTTTTTCATAGTTGTGCTCCCTACTATTTGAGTATTTGAAGATTAAGTTGTTTTAATTTTAAAGGTAATTTATGTTCCGTCACCTAATCCATTCGAATTTATTCTCAATTAAGTTTTGTTTAATGGGGCTAATTTGAATAAGTTCATTTAACTTACAAGTAATCCTAGCCCTTACCATTCATCATGACATGAAAAATCTCTGTTTAGATTGAAGGACTTTAAGAATTCTTGGATTTTTTGTAATTAATCATTTTCAATACCTACTCCTTAATCTTTAACACAAAATGTCAGAGTAGTATCGTAGCAAGAGATTTCTAAAGTAATCAAACCCCTCTCTGAAAATTTGATTGAATTCGAGATTAAATTTACCAAAATTTACATTATCCTATCAAAATCTGAATATATTAAAGGGGGTACTTAATTTTTCACATTAATGTGTAAACCAAGACATTTCATTTAAAGAATTGGTCTAAAAATGTCATTTACTTCTTAGACAATATCTTCAAAATTAAATTCTTCAAATTTATACTTAATGATATGTGAATGAAATTAAGTAAAATCTATAATATCCCTAATTAAATATGCTTATAATTTTAATGCATTTGACGCAGGATAAATAAAATTATATTTGTGATCTTCATTGATACTAGAATCATTCAGAAGGCCGTCAAGAAATAATTTGGCACTGTTCAAAGGGGTTCTTAATTCATGAGAAAAGGAATCAATAATTCTTACTTAAAATTTTTCCCTTGTCTCTAATTTTTATAAATAACTTTGCAATGAAATGTCATCCATAATAATCAAATATTCAAGGTCATTCTAACCACAAAATATTTTACATTAGATGCTTCTTGCATAATCCTCTTCATGAAAGGCAGGTTACTTAGATTTTGACAATTAAGCCAAAAGCTCTATATTGTTCTCCTTTGAATAAAATTAATCGAGATTGCCACTTTATAATTCTTACAATATTTCATTTAGAGTATTTGGTAACTTGGAAATACTAGGCATTTTATTGCAACTAAAAAATTGTGGAATACTATTGTGAAGATTTGGAGATTGTTTTGGCACTTTAATGCTAGTCTCTTTGACTTATTTCCTTTTTCTTTTTATTTGAAGTTTAAACTATAATTCATTCATCAAAAATTTTGTTATATCTTTAATGCCATCAAACATTTAGAGCAGAGATTGATTTTAAAACATTATTTGAAGGTTATCCTTTTTTACAATCATTATTCCTACTGGTATGTTTTATAATCTAATCAACCAGGAGTTGCTTATTGAGTCTTGTATTAAATTTATTATTTCGGAATTTCGTTGTGTGGGTTTTGTCATTTATACTGGCAATTCGAATTCTTAATTTTATTACATAATTCCATCCTTTTTTAACTTATAAAGCGAGATAGTGCAATACATAGTGACTATATAGAGAATCGTATTTTCATTATGAATAGTGAATAGGATAAAAAATAAAATGTTGTAAACCAAATGTAACAGCAAGGATTTTGTGGCTGATTATTTTTTAACCATCTAAATTTCTTAAGCTTTTAGCAAAATATAAGCAGTTCTGGTTAAATCCTTATCTAAAAAACAACAATATGATATATGGGCACTTAGTGTAACACTCATTAACCAGTCAAAATATATTGTGGGAATTAATTGTCTTTTTTGAATGATCATTAAGCTAATTATCAACATCATCCCATTCACAAGAAGTAGTACAAGAGACGGTATTAAACTAATATCATATAAATATAAAAGCAGGCCAATAGTCACATTCATTGTGTTTTTTGAATAGAACTAAATTAATCTCCAATTTAATTGCATTATATTTATAATAGTTTTAATACATAATATTTATAATATTAACAAAATTAGTTTTCAAAGGCTTGGAGTAACTTTAATGGAAATAAAAAAAAATCTATTTTTCATAGCATCCATCTATCAATTAATTTGAGCTTATAAATTTCTTAGAAGACTGTAAAATATGTAATTTTTTTTATATCGCTTAATTATTTATTATGTACTACTTCTAAAAACATAATTTGATTTTAACATTTAAGAAATTTGTGGTTTTTCATAATATAAGAAGATATGATTTTTGATGAATATGTGAATGAATTAATCTTGATATTATAATTGCTGCAAGAAAAATAAGTTAATTTATGGTATTATTATAATATTATATATTTGCTCATGAGAGCTACATATGTTAAGCCTCATTTCACCTGCCTGTCTTTCGAATTCATCTTCAACACCTCTTTGTTATATTCATCCTTATTTTATCTGCCGCTTTTGCTGCTAATGGATGCTTATTATGTTTTAAATTAAGACGATGCAAACACAAATTTAAATGTAGCAAGCGTTCTTCTTCATTTAAGACTTAAGCAAGCTGCTGAATAATCTAATCTGGAAGAAGCATGATTTTATAGGTTTCCTGAATATTGATATATAATTCTTTATCGTTAATATTTGGCATGAATTTTTCAATAAAATTTTAAGCTCTTTGTTAAGCTTATTTTAATACATCACTTTCTACCATAAGGTATGCTAGGATGACTTTTTAAACTTGACAAATTTATTTATTCTATTAAGTATTAGATTATTAGTTAGAATTAAAATTCGAAGATGGTGATTGTTGTGATTGTTAATCCTATGAATGATTATTATTTATATTAATTCGATTATTAAGATTCTGTATTTATTTTTTATTGCATTTATCTAATTTCTTTCCCTTCTTATTCAATTTACCTATGGATCCTTGTCCAAGCACGTTAATGGCAATGCCCTTGCCAGTTTAAGAATTATTATTGTTAATCCATTTTTATGGCTAAGCAATTCTTTAATTGGCAATCCCAGTTTTCATCGGAGCTACATATTATTAAGGCAAACTATTGAAATTTGTAATATTTTCGAAGCTTTAAGGTGGTATATTGGACTAATTTTTTAAATAATATGTGCATACATCAACAGTGAAAATCGAAGACATTTCCATACAATCTAAATCAGAGAAGTCGCTATCCGAAAAATCCTAACTCCTCTCTTCATCAAAGAATGATGCATTTGAATGTATTTCTGTTGAATTGTCTGTGAACTCAAATTATATGTTTAATTTTCTTTATTTCTAGATTGCTTTCTCAAATGTAGACATACTAGTTTTGTTGATTATTTTTATTATTTATTCATTAATCAAGACATCTATGTTATAATGCTAATGAAAGAATTAATTAAGAATTAAATTAAATGGATTAAAATAACCTCCATACATTGTTTTTTATTGATCATATTCTCAAAAATGAGCAAGCACAAAAGATACAATAGCTTGCCAAAGAATACAGTGCAGAGAATGCTCACATCAGGGATATGGCTAAAGAACAGGCTGACCTATTTTTATCATAACTCCCAATTTCAAGTTATGGGGAAGAGAAAGTCAAAAGGCTATATTTTGATGGATGTTTCGATTTAATGCACTCTGGTCATTTCAACGCACTTCGCTAGGCCAAAGAGTTATGTGAAACTTTGGTTGTTGGAGTGATAAAATCTGATGCCATTGCCAAAGCAAAAGGACCTCCAATCATGACTGATGAGGAAAGATTGGCCTTGGCTAGTGCTTGCAAATGGGTTGATGAAGTAGTTATCCAGGAAACCTACGATCCAACAATAGAATAGATAGATAGACATTCTTGTTCCCATGTTGCTCACGGCGATGATTTAGTCTAAACTGCTGATGGAAAGGATGCTTATTAGCCATTTAAAGATGCAAAAAGAATGAAGTAATTTTTTTTGTCATTCCATATTTTTTTAGAATCTTTAAAAGAACAGAAGGAATCAGTACAACTGACATAGTGGGAAGAATGCTATTGATGACCAAAGAAGGGATGTGGGAAGAGAAGGTAATTCTTATTTAAATATTTTCAGAAAGTATTTTAACAGTAAACCATTGTCGAAGCATCCAACATCAACTCTTTGGAAATAGATCAAGCATCCATTGAATAAACCTTAAATAATAAGATTTTGAACACAACCAGAAGAATCATGTAGTTTAGCAACAACAAGAAACCTAAATCCGGTGACAAAATCGTTTATATCGATGGGTCCTTTGACATTCTACATTAAGGTCATGTGGATGTTCTAAGATAAGCCAAGGAAATGGGAGATTTTTTGTATGTTGGAGTTTATGATAATGAGGTATTTAAAAAAATTCCTAAATTCCTAGACTATTAATAAAGTAAAAGGAAAAAATTATCCAATTTTAAATTTGTAAGAAAGAGTTTTAAATTTGTTGGCTATTAAATATGTCGATGAAGTCATTATGGGAGTTCCATATAAAGTGAATGAACAGTTAATCAAAAATTTCAAAATTGATTTGGTCGTTGAAGGCAGTTGCTCTTCAAAAACCAGCGAAGATCCTTATGAATTGCCTATCAAATTGGGAATCTATTAGTAAATCCAAGCTGTACACAAACAGACTACTGATGAGCTCATTGAAAGAATCGTTGGAAATAGATTACGATTTTTGGAGAAGTACAACTCCAGAAAAAAGAAAGAAATCAATTTCTTTGAAAATCATGATTACAAAGTGGAAGAAATATGACATCAGCATTTTATAAGCCACAATACAATATAAATATATGTCATAATATACTTTATAATATTCAATTTCAAACTTCTAAACGCTTTTCTGAAACGTAGATTCCGTCTAAAAATTATCTGATATCTTTGTTTTTAACTGCACAGGCTTAATGAATTAATGCGCATGTTAATGATACGTTATTAAGGTCATTTCCGGTGAGAGTTAAAACATCTAATATGTAATTTATTCTGTTTACTCTTTTCTTCAGCTTCATTTCTAGTGATCACAACTCCTGGTAAACATTTGATTGTTCTAACTATTTTTTCTCCCAAGAAGTTCTTTATTTCAATTCCTGCTCCCTTTTCTAATAAATTGATGATGATTGGAAAGTGAGCATATGCTAAAACCATTTTAAATTTATATCCTGAAGTAACACCTCTAATCATATTCTTTACTTAAGCAGCAACTGAGTTCACTTAACATCTTTGCTTTCTGTATGATTACCACATTCTAATGTTAACTCTAGATTTCTCCTTCTTTGTTTATTTGTTCAATTTCTTTTAAACTTAAATATCTAAGGAAGCATGTTTGAAATTTCTGTGCAAGATTCCTCTTGGTCCTGAAACCATTAACTATAATCAGTACCTTTAACTTCAACTTTCTTTGAGTTTACCTTGATTTCGATCTTCTCAGGGATATCTACATGCTCTTCTGTAAGAATATATTTCATATCTTTTAATTAAAAAATTTAATAAATATATATTCATTATTAAAGTGATATGCCATACTCACTTGATTCTCCACATTATCTTGATTTGAATTACACTACAACCCATCTATCTTTCTAATCTATCTATTACAATAAGTATTATTCATAAAGTTCTATATATTATTGATTAAATATTTGCTTGATCATTTAAACTGAAAATTGATAATCGTGAGGAAAGTGTAGATAGATTCTAAGATTCTCATTTGTGCAATCCTAGCTAATTATTTACCTGTAATCAAATTTTCTCTCCGTTCTATTGAAATGAATAACCCCTTGATATCCTAATTACACTTGAAGTGCTTGCCAGATAATGTTTATCTTAGATACTGTGACTCCCGCCTTTTCAATCTGAATGCTGTTGTCATCAATTTCTAATTCAAAATCAGAAAATTCTTGGTTGCTGAAGGCTAATTAGAAATATGACATTAGTAGGTTTTCAGGCAACTTGATCAAAGTATTAGTCACTTTCTTTCCTTAAAATATGGTTATGAGTTTGTCTAAATTAATAATTTACTTCTCTTAACTACTAAAACAGATTTTACTATTATTTCCAAAACTAGTATAGAGTTGTTGAGGATTGATTAGTTCTTTTATCAATTTAAATACAGTGTGGAATTCCTTTTTGTACCCTTAAGCTAAACCGATTAAATACCAGGTGTCATCATTCAAATGATAAGATTTTTGAGTCTAAAATATACTCAATAATTACATTACATTAAATACAGGTATAAGTCTTAGATCTGCTATCCAAATGCGAACAATCTTCATCTGAAATTTGCAATAAAGTTTTGGCTTTCTTATTCTTATTTAACAGAGGCTCCTCATTCTTACCTAGAGCTTTATTTTCATCGCTTTTTTCTGCATTGTTCCTTGCTTAATGTTTGAGATCTGGTTCCTCAATTTCATTAGCCTTTGACATTTCCTTCTAAGTAGTCTTTTTATTTTAAGGTTTAACAAGTGAATCGCTACTATTAACATTATTCTATTTATTAGCAGCTAATGCTTATACTTTATATTACTATTATTTATTCTACTATTAATCTTACTCTTATTATTGTTATGGCTACTATTCTTATTATTATTATTGTTATTATTATTCGTCACTTTGCTATTAATTTTATTTGTTTGTCGATTCATCACTTTCTTCATTCTACTTCTTCTTTTTTTAACTCTTATTTTTCTTCTATTTCTTAGGACTCTTTAATCCCATTTATTTCAATTTCTCATCTGATAATTTTTTATTTCTTTTCTATCTTCCTTATTCTTTTAAAGTTTTTGCAAATGCAATGCCAGAACTGTCCATTTCATCCTTATCTTCTGGTTTGCCTCTTCTAGGATAATCATCGAAATCTCTAGTAGTATCTCTAATCTTTGGTACTCCATTGACATTTCCTGGATGATATTTTGGATCTTGCATAGCCTTTTCTTCTCTGCTTCTTTTATCATTTATATTCCTTGTTTAAGAATATTAATCTAGATCATGATAAATATGAAATTCTTCAATTCTAGGCTATGTATCATCACCCTTCTAGTACTTAGTTTTTCTACCCATATCCCTTTTTGATCTGTTTAACTCTCTTCCAATTTTATCCGATTCTAGATCTTCATTGTCCCCCAACTCGTACCTTCTACCATAGGGCCTTCTAGGACCTCTCGAATCATAGTCATCATATCCTCTTCTTCCGTACTTATTTCTTCTTCCATTATCATAGCCATCAGGTCCTCTAAAATCTTCATAATCATCGTAGTCATTGTATCCTCTACCTTCATAATCTCCATGCCTTCTTCTACCGTAATGACTTTATCTTCTCCTATCGTATTCATCAGCATATGGCTATCTTCTTTAATAATAAGGAGGATATTCATCTTCGTATTCATATACATCTGGGATGCCATCACCATCTCGATCTTCATAATAATCGTAATAGTCATCATATTCATCATAGTAATCTTCGTCATGCCAATCTCCTCTATGATGGGGCTGATATACTTTTCCATCTCTACCAGTTCTATAAGATCTATCATCATCGAAATCTGGAGGACGATGAAACTCATCAGGGTACATCTATTAATAGTCTCCTCTTTCCTCCTATTACATTTTGTTGCCCTAAATTACTTTAAGAATAGGATTCTCATCAACATATTCATTGTTGCCAAAATAATTTGATTTATCTGGATTAAAATTAGGTATCGATCTCGGATCATTGGGATCTAATCCTTACATTTGAAAAGGTTTCTTCCTGCCAAATTTGCCAATGTCTCTTGGCGTAACAAAATCCTCATCTGCAAATTCATAGGGCACAGTATCAGAGCTTTTCCTTTATTTAGGTACTTCTCCTGGTTGAAATTCTTGTTGATCGATTGGAGCTTGATCCAAAGTTGAGGACTCCTGAAAAGGACGATAGATAGAAGTTTATTATGATTATTAGGATCTTGTTCGATACTCAGCATCTGAGATGTTATCATAATGTTGAGTTCTCTTCTTCCATTCGTTAACCAAAGAATGAAGGTCCTCAGGAGTGATTTGATCTAGCAAGTCTTCTGGCGTGTTGCATGATTTTAATTTAGCATATGGACCCTAGCCAGGTAAATAAAATAAAGGGTTTTTCATTTATAAATACACCTGTGATCTTTGTAAATGATTTGAAGTGAACACTATATTTCTGGGATCTTATGGGTTGTAATCTGGATGATGAGGATCATAAAACCTAGGATCGATTAAACGACTAATTAAATATTCAATCTCTTCATCTGGTACATCCTCCCAATTTATCCAAGGTTCATACTCTTGGGGTAGTGGATCTTCCTAAATAACCTAATCTGTCACTTCAGCATTATCAGCTGGTATTTCATCTCCAACTTATTCTTATTCCTATTACTAATCTTCGAGAGGTTCAGCTTCTTTAATTTCTTCTCCACCTCCTTAAGGAGTTTCTTCTGGAACAGCTTCTTGCTATGTAGTTTCCTCTTATTATTGAACATTACCATCTTCAATCGTACCTTCTTCAGGAGTTGCACCATCAGTACCATCCTCCCCCTTGGCTTCAATGTTTTCTTCACCCTTTGCTTCACCAACTGCTTCTTCAGGTGTAGCTTCTCCGGCTACTTCTTCTGGGACAGCTTCACCTCCTCCTCCTCCTTCTTCAGGTGGTGCATCTCCAGCACCCTCCTCAGGTTGAATTTCTGTAGCCCCTTCTTCTGGGGGACTCTCTAAAATTGCTTCTTCTGGAGGCACTAGTTCTTCGTTGATTATTTCCTAAACAATCTCTTCATTTATAATTTCTTGGATTGGTTCTTCTTAAGGAGGTTCGTACACTTGATATGGATGCGGAGGCACTTCTCCTGTATAATAACCTTCATAATAGTATGGCGATCTGGTGTGATCTTGGACAGTATGAATATTTGGATAAAGAGGGTCATTAGGATAATGGAAGCTATCACGATTGATAAAGTGTTTTTGGTTTCTGTATTTGTGATAGAGTTATTATTATTTGTATTATTCAGCCTGGGTTTCATCGAAGTTAATGTTTATTGATTGCATTTGTACTGGATCAAGAACAATATTAATTGATTACATTTCAGCATCTCCTTACACAATATTTATTGATTGGGCTACATCAGGTTATCTCTCTGTTGAATTCTGTTGAGTTCCTTGATTGTAATGAAAATAAGGATCCTTATTTATTTTTTTATGTCCATAAGTGTTATACTTATCGTCTTCATTGATTGGATTGAAAATCTCGTGTGGAATAATCGGTTTACTCTAGTAGACCATTTCTTCTGGAGTGAGAGGAATGTATTGATGGTCGTTTACATAGATATCATCTCTATGTTGAGGGTTCATAAATTCATGAGGGATAAATCCACCATTTTGAATGATTTCTTCTATCGGATCAAAAGGTATTTATGGATTTCTAAATAATTCTCTAGGTCCAGGTTCAAATTAAATTTCTTATTCTGTAGCTATTTGCTCATCAATTTATTAATTATCTTCTACATATTCTTAGTTATCTTCTAATTGCTCTTAATCACCTTCTATTTATTCTTAATCTTATTATTATTCTTAATCTTATTATTCTTAATCTTGTTATTCTTATTATTATTCTTAATCACCTTCTTACTATTATTCTTAATCACCTTCTTATTATTATTCTTAATCTCCTTCTTATAAATCTCCTTCTTATTATTATTATTCATAATCACCTTCTTACTATTATTCTTAATCACCTTCTTATTATTCTTATTATTATTCTTCTGGTTATTCTACATTTTCTTCTCCTTGTTGGGATATGAAAAAGTCATCCAATCTCATTGTATACTATTTAATTTTTTGCTTATTATGAGATTCAATTTCTTGATCGTTTAATATATGCACTTGATTAACTGATCTTGTCTCAATTGGATTCAATTTGTTATCACTTTTAAATTTAGGTTCCTTTCTCAAAACAATTTGAAATTCAATAGGTACAGATATTTATTCTTGGTGTTGAATCTGGTCACCCTCTAATTATTCTAGTTCTTGCAATTCTTCAACCAACTACTCAGCTTCCCCAATTTCCCCATTTCTTATGGGATCAAGTGAGATGTTGAGTTCTTCTAAAAACACTTCTTCAACTTCCATCTCCATGTTGGCTCTAATGCATACTTCGTAGAGTTTTTCGAGTGGAATAGGAATGGTTTCATCCATGATCATAGCCAAAATATCCTTCAACCTTGAGACAACTCGAGTTCTGTTTGAACGCATTTCGTTTTTTAAGATTTGTAATAGAAAGTCTGGTTATTCCTCAGGATCTAATTCGATGAGATGCTCAATAATTTTATTGTACAACTTGTCATCATCCTACCAACCAACTTTGAACACTGATTCTTCAGCCACTACTTATTTCATTTGCTATATTTTTTCTTCTAATTTTGATGCAGCATTAGGTGATGGTGGATCTCTACTAGGATCCATTTTTAATTTAGTTGGATACTCTCCCAAATGCGGAATGGGTTCTAAATCAGCAGTCACTCTGACTTCATGCTCTAACTTATCATTGAATGAGCTTGCCGTTTTAGCTGCTGCCAATAAATCATTGTCTGCCACTTGTGAGTCCATAAACCTTTGCATCCAAGGCGGATTGTATGTCGATATCCTGTCAGTTTGTATTAGCGATTAAATGACAAACTAAGCATGTACACAATACAACAGAGTTATAATTAAATACATTTAATATGAAATACATTATTTTGCTTGCTCTGTTATTCAATTTGAATCAATGCATTAGTTTCTATGCCAAAGAGGGAGTTGAAAAGTGCTTCTCAGATGAAGTGCCTAGTCAAACTGTAAATCCCCATTATACATTCTTTAGATAGTAGTGATATATCATGAATTGATGTCAGAAGGTGTGGCCAAAAATGAAAAAAGAGGTATTCTTTCGTTTTCCACTTAGACATCCCTAAAATGATCAAAGATGGAATCACTCTCAATGTCTATGGACCTGATGGCAATATCGTGAAAACTGCTAAAACTGTGGAAGGAAAGAACAAATTGTCATTCACAGCCAAAACAAGTACTCATGTTAGTATTACGTTATAGTGGGCAGATACAAGTTCTGCGTAATCAAGTCCAAGTAATTCTGGAGTGTCAATGAGTACAAATACTCTATTAAAATACAACAAGGAGTCGATCACAATCTCCAAGATGCTGCAAACAAGACTCACGTTGAATCGATCAAAGGTATTCACACACATTTTACTATTTCTATTATAGACAGAATTTCAGCCTTAAAAAACAGAACAGATGATTTCATTTCGCTTTAATAATTGAACCGAGAATAGGAAGACAAATTAACAACTCAATCGATCGACATCAGCAGAAGAGTCACTTAGACTACCATTTTATAAATTGTTGTCCTTCTTGCATCTGGTGTCTATTAGATTTGGAGTCTAAAGAAATTCTTTAAGTAGAGATTCTTGATGTGATGTTTATTTTATTAAAAAATATCAATGCTTTTAAACAAGGGACTTTATAAACATTAATACTGTGTATCGCTTCATTCCAATCCTGATCCCATCTAAATTACTTTTCATTTTGAAGAATCCTAACCGATTTGTCCACTGATAAAGATGCCATCCCAAAAAATTGAGTGGTTGTAAACCAAATTGCCTTCGATCAAAACCAGAAATTCAAAGCCAGAAGCACAAACCGAAAGAACAAAATAAAATAAGAAGTCGTGTCACACTAGAATGGCTTCTCAAGTTAAATCCACTCCCACTTCTCCTTTTACCGTAATTATGAGAACTAATAATCAATCCCCAAATGAATTGGAAAATACGGCTAAAACTGTTCGTTATTAGCAGTTCCAACAACAATCATATTTAGTGAATAAATACTTAGCTCCGAGAAAATTGGGATTGCAGAGAGGAACCAATCCACTCAATTTTGGATAGGAGAAATGAGAAATTTCATAACTTATTATTCCCACTATCAAATTCACTCATTTAATCTTCACAGTATAAATTTAAATGCTGCTTTTATTTAAAAATAATTAAAGAATCAATTTTTACTTTATTTCGCCTTCTGTTCTTCTTAAAAATATATAAATTTTGCAAATGAAATTTTAATTTGTTTTTATTAACCTATTGTTTTTATTTTTAAAATATTCAAACACATATTAGAGTCTTTAATAAATTCAAATATTAACATCATTTTCTATCACTTCTTTGAAAAGTTATTCGGAACCACTTTGGGAGCTTAATTGGCAAGCATTTATTTTTAAAATTATTATATTTATATCAGATTTTATCTATATGTGGCTCACCTTGTTGATCATGATTTCAGAAGCTTGTGATGTCAGAATCGATGAAATAAACATCTATCCAACTGAAGGAGAGAATTACATACTTCCAATGGACACATTATTTAGTGGGAAGAACTTGTCCTATTTTTGCTAGAACTGTCCCAACAATCTTATTCTCTATAATACTTTCGAAACTATTGTTTCCAAAGACAATTATGGTAAATATGGAAATTTAACCAAGGCTTCACCACTAAGTCAATCTCCTCAAATAAGACTCATTTTGCAGCTCTGACTTACGAATAAACTCTAAATATTTATAATAATGATCTAGATTTGGTCTCACTACTCAAACTAACTGATGGGTGGACTTTTTTCAATGCAATCTTCACGATCAACAATGAAGTTTTGCTAAATTGTTATAATCAGAATGTATTATAATTTCTTTTTTAAAAACAAAATAAGTTGATTTTTATACAGAAGTTGACATCACCCACTCCCCTCAAAACAAAGATGAGGTCCTTTATTGCCCAAAAGAAAGAAGCATTATTGTATGCATAATTCTATGCTGAGTATTCAACTCTAACTCTCTTTATTTGGGAGGACAGTCAATATAAAAACACTAGCGAGTGGTAGCATCAAATTACAGACTTCGATATATCTGACAAAGGATTTATCTATATCTTAGTCCCCAATTTGGGAATCTACTAGGCAATCATAGACAAGGAGTTTAAATTTACTGTGCCCACACTACATATTTCACCTCTGCAACTACTTACAATAACTATTGGAACTAGCGTTAGTTTGAACTCATAATTGGATATACTAATAATTACAAGTTTTGATTATGGTTCTGCTGTTCAAAAATATGTAGCATGGGAAGATTCTATTTATTTTTTTGGAAATTTTATTTTAACATATTTTGATTTTAGTCTTTACTCTACTCTACAAGTCCAAATTAGTTAATATTTCTTAATCATTCAATATGATAACTACTTTACTGTGAATTCAGCAGAAATCATCTATCAATCAGAAAATCGGAAGTCCATGTTTACATTTTCAAGAAACAGAAATGACATCACATAAATTTATTCCTATTTAGATCCAGCAACGAACCGCTTTTATGAATTTAGCAACAAATTAACAATCTCAACACTTCAGAACCCATAATTAAAAGGAATATTTGATCCGAATATCTAAAAGGGTCATTTTTCAATTTCTGCATTTGAATTAGAGTTGCCCTTTCTAAATAGATTTTGCAGATCTCAAATTACGTTTAATCTTCTGCCAAAAAATGACACCAATATCTATTTGGTGTATAAATAGAAATTGCCTAAAGTGATTATGCAAAATTCAATCGTCTAATATGCAGTAGACAGTTTTTCAGGGCCTTTACAAAAAGTGAATGCAAACATTTCTAATCCTAAATTAGGTAAATTCGATGATGAGACCTTCTAACTATTGGATATGTAGATTGATTAAGAATTTGACTTGGTTAGACTATATTATTTAACTCAACTTTCCCTAGAAGGATTGATTTTAGTAGGAGTTCAAGATCTAACTTTGTATATTTATGTTTGCTAAAGTAATTACACTTGCATGTAAGTCTATAATAATATGTATAATCAAAAGATTCACTTCGTAGAAATTTCATTTTAATATATATCAAACTTTACAGTGGCCATTAATTAAGGAAGTGTTGAAGTGATATTAATCTAAGCTAACTACAGCGAACAAATATTTAGCTAAGATATTGCCTTTTCAGAATTAGTAATCTGTTGTTAACCATTTGAGTAGTTTTTATTAACTTACAAAAACGTAATTTACCTGGCTCCTGATAAGAGAATAATAATAACTTCATTTAATTAGGATGTTACATTCAGTTTAGATGAAGAAATAGTTAATCAACTCTTCTATGATCAAATCCAAAAACGATTAGAATTTAACCCAAAGTCAATTATTACTAATTAGTTAAACTAAGCCTCTATTTTTATTATCAATAACAGGGATAACTTTATTATAATAGACATTACTTACAACAATAGTCTTGTACCTTTAAGTATTGTTTTTGTTAACTATGAAATTTATACATTAAATCTTGTCAATGAGCAGTTAGTGGTTACAAATTTATTGGATAATGATATGCTTGAATTTGAAGTATATAAAATCTACAACGTATTCAAACCTGAATTTTAGAAGTAATTACCCCCTTTGTAAATTTTAAAAGGGGTTCCAATTTATTCTGATGATGCTCATCTCTATGTTCGCTCGAAAGAAAATGATATGGTAGTTTATAGTCCTGCTCTGCCTTATCACAGTGCTTTATATTATAAATTCAAATTCACAGGGAATTATTTCAGTTGCATTGACATCAATTATACTTCCTATGTTACTTTTTCTAATAAGTACTATTTATTGCATGTTGTAATAACTGAACAATTTATAAGCAGTAATGTTGTAAACGCTACCTACATTTCAGAATTAACTTAGATATTTGCTGTATCGTCCGCACTAAATCTTGAATCACAATATTTGTTTGACGATACTATTTATATTATAAATCCACTGACTGATATTGAAGTGGATTCTAAGAATTTAACATATCAGTTTGAAAAGGCTGAACATTTTAGAATTGATTTAGATTTTCTATTCAATTTTTAAATTCTTAAATATGATTTGTAAACTGACCAGTAAGACTCAAAATAATCAAGTGTGACCTGTTAGTTAAATCCATATTTTTAAGGATAGTAGACTTACAGTTTTCAGAACTCTACAATAGTATTGAGTGCCAATAATGAGTTCTATGTATAAAGCAATACCTCAATAATCGGAGTGCAATCTGGAGTACAAACATAATATCTCTACTAATTCTAAAAGTGTTTGGCCTCTGCAACTTATCAAAATTACATATACACAATATGTCTTAGCACTTAAATAACGTTCCTAATCTAATTTGAGATTCAAGAAGCCAATATTACATAATTATTTGGGTATGTTGCTTTGCCATTATCATGCCAAGTGATTAAAAAAATGGTTTAATTTTAGAATATAACCTTTATACTTGGCTAGAATGTAATATCAAGTAAATATGAGTATATTTACATTTACAATCTATTTGACTTAAGCAATATTACAGTCTAAAATGTATCTTGTAAGAAGGGCATTGAGGATTTCGCAGTTCAATATCTCTATAACCAGACTCAAAGCCAACAAGCTATTGCAATATTTTTCATTTGTGATAATTAACTTTATTATAACCTTGGCTATTTAGATTAGATTAATTATACACTTTATTTGGATAAAGATTATGAGAATGTTATCCTAAAAGATAAAAAACTACTATTATTGAAATAAACAGCTATGCTGCAAATAATTCCCTTAGCTTTGAAGTATAACGAGATCCTACTGGCCTTAACAACGACTAATGCTACTACTTTCATCTTCACCATGACATTCAGCAAAGATTTATATGTAAAAAACTAATTGCAGTTACAGACTATAGTCTAAACTATACCCCCGTATGGAAATTATACTCAATAATACTTTGGATTAGCAATGAAAGGCATATTATTACTACTGTTTGCCTAATAAAATGAGCGTGTTTTTGCTGTCTACAATTATACCAAAATTTAAAGCAACATCAGTGAGCCTCTTATGATGATGGGGGGCTTTAATTAATCGCTCCCTAACCCCTAAGGAGTGGGTATCTCCATAGTGTCTAATAAGTTAGGGGGTTAAATTGTGGATTTAACAAACGGACAACTAAATATATATAATTTTACTTCTTCGAATTCTTTATCATGCTAATCAACTTAAACTGCTCACAATGATTAATATTATTCATTGATTCTTTACAATTCTTTTAGTTCAGACACCATAGAATTAGTTTTCCAATATAAAAAAGAGGGTCCAACTTATTGGATATATATCCTTTTGGCTATGGTTATTCTAAGTGTACTATCTTTTATCTATGTGTATCGATAAAAGATGAAGGATCATAGGAACTTTTTTGAGGGAGAAGAAGAATTAACTGATGAATTTGAGCTTTGAATTAACTTGT
The DNA here is from genome assembly GCA_905182995.1 of Paramecium octaurelia. NCBI lineage: Eukaryota > Ciliophora > Oligohymenophorea > Peniculida > Parameciidae > Paramecium > Paramecium octaurelia. The sequence continues at coordinate 137,154 of CAJJDP010000090.1, forward strand.
ATTTATAACCTATTTATAAAGTATAATAATCAATTCTAAGAAATATAAATCCTTAAATTAAAATATAAATGATGCTAGATACATATTTTATATACTATAATAAGAGTAATAGTGTTGATGTCATAAAAGCTTTGAAAAGTAAATTTAATTAGGTAGATGAACTATTTATAGAATCAAAAAGGGGAACTTTTAATATATATTTTTGTATAAGAATAAGGTAAACCTGGTTATTAAAAGAACACTTGAATTGGATAAGAAAAAGAACCATTTTCTTGATTAATTACAAATAGTAATTCTTATAGTACATGAAGTGAGTTATTAGAAATTCCTTATTTAAGTAGTATATTAGTTCGGATTGTAATTAAAACTGATTTCAGGATTATAAATTTAATATCTATATAAATTATATTAAAATTATATTTTTATGGGGTCTTGTAAAAGTTGCGAAACTCCTCAAGATGACAAGATTTTACATGCATTGCCTAGTGATTCGAAAAGACCTAAGAGTGCCGAGATAATTGCTCCGATGACGGGAGAAACCGAAGTAACTCGAGATAAAAGAGGAACATTTACTTATGAAAATGGAGCAAAATATACTGGAGAATGGTACAATATTATTTTATATTTTGTTTTGGATTGGTATATGTCGCGATGGTTTTGGTACTCAGGTTTGGCCAGATGGAGCCTAGTATGAAGGACAGTGGAAGGATGATAAAGCTCAAGGGAAAGGAGTCTTTAAACATGCAGATGGTGATATATGTAAGTGAGTTTATTGAGTATTTAGATGATGGAGAGTGGGAAAATGACAAAGCAAATGGCTATGGTATTTATGTTCATGCTGATGGTTCCAAGTATGAAGGACTCTGGAAGGATGATAAATAACATGGCTATGGAACTGAAACTTGGACTGATGGAAGTAGATACGAGGGAACCTATAAGTATGGAATGAAAGATGGTACTGGAACCTATTATTGGCCAGACGGAAAGGTTTATTAAGGCTAATGGTTACAAAATAAAATGACAGGATACGGAGTATGTCATTGGAAAGATGGAAGATGCTATATTGGTGAATGGTTGGATAATAATATGCATGGTCATGGTAAATACACTACTACGGATGGGAAACAATATGAAGGAGATTATTATTTTGATAAAAAACATGGATTCGGCACATTTACTTGGCCTGATGGCAAAAAGTAACTATGAAAATAATTTATAGATATTCTGGAAATTGGAAGAAGGGTAAGTAACATGGCAAAGGTAAAATAATAGTTGATAAAATTGAAAAACATGGAATGTGGGAAGATGGTAAGCGTATTAGATGGATTGAAGATGAAGATTGATTCTTTATATTTTTGTAATTAATGTTTTTTTTCGATTGTTTATAAGTTTATTAATTAAAAACACTTAATTATATTTTGATTTTAAAATTATATCAATCTATCTCTTTTGAACTTATTTAGTGATTTCAAGTATACATATATTGATTTGAAGTGAAGTTGGTAAGATGAAATATATAAATTGAATACTAATAATTCTATTGTACTTTTTTAAAGATTCAGATTACAATAATTAAATAAATACTAAGTTTTAGATGACTATTATAAAGATTCAAATAATTATCAACCTATCGAACACTTTGCTTATAATTTAATAAACAACTAAATAATTTACTTCACAAGATCAGAGCTTTTTCAATTGAGCACGGAACAAAGATAATCTACCTATTGAACCAATTACCATTCTTTTTTAAACTTTCGCAAAATTGTTTTTATTGAGTAATACAAAATGAAATTTATATATAATTTATAAATATATATAAAATGTCTAACCACCGCAATTTGAAGGATTTATTTCCCTCTAAATTCAATTCGATGAAACCAAAAGTTGTAATTTATTGGGATTATATTATTAGGATCAAAGCGAAACAACAAAGTAAACTCACAAATCACCTTTGGGTCTAAGTTAATTTACAAGTTTTTTTTAATTAGCACAATTATCCTCTAAAAATAAAAACAAATAATCTCAATAGAGAAGCGTAACACCTTAAAAAATAAAAATTGTTCAATTGAATATACAAAAATAAGATTAATCACAAATCTAAATTCAATCTAAGCATTTACGAAATTAAAGTGCATCGAATATCAACAGTAGCAGAAGTAATTCATTTTTTAAAGACAAACAAGATTACTTATTCTAAAATACAAGTTCTCGCAGTCCTATTCAGACATTTTTGAAATAGGAATTAAAATAATCAAAATTATTAATCAATTCCCAGTTGCATCAATAGTAGGCTTCAAATTTGGACTTGTAAAGCAAATCCCAAAGATTAATCCCCCATTAAACCAGCATTTTATGATAATCTAGACATAATCAATAGGAATACGGGAAGAAACAATTCTCAATCCCCAAATACGTCAATTTAAAAAATATCTCCTTTTATCAATCTTAAACAATCGAGTTCAACCAACATCAAATACCCAGATCATCAGTTAAAGCAATAAAATAGTTTGGTCAAAGAAAATAAACCTGCAGATAAACCATATCAATTAATCAATCATGAAATTCCATAAATCCAGATAAAAAAGCAAGAGTTCCAGGTGCCAAACCAATTTAAATAAAGCAAAGGACTTGATAATTTATTTAACTCCATGTTAAGTATTTAGCATATATCGCATATATCGAGAAATGAGAATTCAAAGAGTATTTTTAGATAACAAGAGAAGCCTCAATCAAGTGATGATGAAGAGGAAACTTTGATTGTCGATTGCAATATCTAAATCAACAAGTATAGTTTTCAATTTCATTACGTGATTGGCAAGGGGGGTTTTGGAAAGGTGTGGAAGGTTGAAATGAAAAAAAGCAAATAATATTATGCAATGAAGGAGATGTCAAAAGCTAAGATAATAGCGAAACGAAGTGTTAATTCTGTCATGAACGAACGCAATCTTTTGGCTTAATTCAAACATCCCTTTTTAATTAATATGAATTACTGTTTCTAGGATAGAGAAAATCTCTATCTCGTAATGGATCTATTGACTGGAGGAGATCTGAGATATCATATAGGAAAAATGAGAAGATTCAAAGAGCATCAAACAAAGTTCTTTATTGCCTGTGTGTTTCTTGCACTAGAATTCTTACATAATAATAACATCATTCATAGAGACTTAAAACCTGAAAACCTGGTTTTAGATAAACAGGGATATGCAAGATTGACTGATCTAGGAATTGCAAGAGTGTGGAAATCTGAGAATTCTCAAGATACAAGTGGAACCCCAGGATATATGGGTAATATTTAGTTATTAATTGAGTAGCACCTGAAGTAATGTGTAGATAAAATCACACAATAGCAGTTGATTACTTTGCATTGGGAATTATGGGCTATGAATTTATGTTAGGGAGGAGACCATACAATGGAAGATCAAGATAAGAAATTCGCGATCAAATTTTGACTAGGTAAGTACAAATCAAAAGGTCTGAAATACCTGATGATTGGTCGGTGGAGGCTGCAGATTTCATCAACAAGCTTATTTAGAGAAAGCCTGCGAACAGATTAGGGTTTAAGGGACCAGATGAAGTGAAAAATCATCCTTGGCTTCGTAATTTCCCATGGTAAAAACTCTTGAACAAGGAGATCGAGTCTCCGTACATTCCGAAAGTAAAATTTTATTACTAAGAAGTAAATTGATGATAATGTGGAATATCTGAATTAAATAAGCGAAGATAATGATAGTTAAGACGAATTAATTAAAGAAAATAAGCTTTTACTAAAAAAGAATTCAGTTCAAAATTTATTTAGTGGATATAGTTATGAATGTAATTCAAAATACACTAAGAGTACATCTAGTACTCTTTTTTTGGGATGACTTTATTATTTTATATTTAATATATAGTAAACTAAACATATGTTTAGACGAGTGTCGAATATCGATAAGCTAAAATAATAAATGAAATTGAGCCAATAAGTGAAAGAACTTTTGCAGAGAGGAGAGATTGATATTGAAAACCCATTTCATTTTGAAGTAATACTGAATGAAAATAGATTATCATTGCTATATTATCTAAAGATGAAAAATCGAGGAATTAAAATGATTTAAATGTGTTGGCTTCAGCACTCTCAACTATAAAATACTTTCATGAAATGTTGAAAACTACAAGTTTTGATGAAATGCTCAATTTATACAAGGAGTTGCAATACATTAATTTACCTGCTCGTAGGACACTTTTCAGATGTGGTGACATTGGCAAAAACTTTTACATCATTTTGAGAGGCAGTGTTTGGGTATTCATGAAATTTATCTAAGGTATTGGTTGGTAAAAGTGGACTTGGAGATGAGAGATTAGAAAAATAGGAAAAGAAGCCAGATAAAAAATATGATAAAAAGCAGGAAAAAAAACATGAAATTGGTAAAGAGTTTGATGAAGGAGAAGAATCAGTATACTTTTTGGCTAATTTAGGATGAAGATCAATATGAAGATTTGGATGATGACAAAATGCTTGAAAATAAATATCCTAATATGATGAAGGTAGGTAAGATAGAGTAGGGAGGCAGTTTTGGAGAAATAGCATTAACTAATTCAGTGCCTAGACAAGCTACAATTGTGTGTGCAGAAAATTGTTAATTTATTAAATTATCAAGGGAAGCTTTTAATAAATTTTTATGTAATTCATTTAATATATGTAATAGCTGAGTATTATACAAGAATTTAAAGTAAAAACTTCTTGTTTCTTAAATCAATTAATATTTTCTCAGATTGGTCAGATGCAGACGTAGGATTAATACAATATCATCTACAAAATATTGAATACACAATGAATACAGTTATCTATAGAGAAGGAGAATTGATTAAAGGAGTCTATTTCATTGTCTCAGGAGTAGTTGAAATACAATAAAAAAGCAAATCAAATCATAAAATTTAATAGAATCAATTAATTCATAAGCAATAGATTGTACTCAATAGATACTCTGCAGGATAGGTCTTTGGATTTCTAGAAATTTTGTAAAATAAAAAAGCTAGAGAAACTAAAGCAGTTTGTTTAACTGAAAAAGTTAAAATACTCTTTTTAGATGAAGATGTAATAATTGTTTAATTTCAAGAGATTTAAATTGTATTGTTGTCAAGGGTAGTCTTAAAAAGTCTTAGACAAAATGTCCAAATAGATGGAGTACACTTTTGAAAAAGCAAACTTTTTATACTAGGAAGCTTTAAAGTAATCAAATCAATCTTTGTCTCTGAATCTTGCTGAAAGTGACAGTTATTTGTAAAGATTAAAAACAGAAAATCAACCAGTTTGTAAAACTAATAGAAGCAAAATAGTTAAAAGATCATTAGATATATTAGGTAATATATCTCATCAATCATCAAAAATTTTAAATTATTGTGAATGCGTCTCTGCATTTAACAAAGATAATCAAGTGAAGTTGAACTTAAATAATCCATTGATTCAAATTGAACCTAGCAAAAGAGTAAAAATGCAATAAATACAGTTTTAATAACTGTATTCACCAGGCCCTCCTCCTACCTCAAGAATTCCTTAATTTTCTAGTAGGGATTCAAGATAAACCATACTCAGATAATTGAAATTGCCAAGTTTATTCAAATTATAATAATCAGAATAAGATGATAGAATTTCTATAAGATAATTAGATCCTGTGATTTGAATTGAAGATTAATAAGGAATTTTTAAAATACTTAATTTTTTAGGAAAATTCAAATAATAAAATGCTAATCTTCATTCCCAATCTTCAACATTTTCATCTTAATATGTGTCCGAAGTATCTTGATATAAAAATATTGTATCATCGAGCCTAGATTAAGCTCCCACAAATTCTGATTCCTCAATTCCTTCTTGAATATATTTATGGACATAAGATTTTTTCGGATACATTTTCTTAAATTTCTCGCTTATACTACTGAGTGATTAAGTAATACTGGAAGAATGAACAATGGAACTTCCAAAAAATTCATAATTTTAATATTTTTTCTAACAGATGTTAGTAAAAAACATCTTTATTCCTTCGTATTTCTTTCTAACTTCTAATCTATGTCTCTGGTATTCTATAAAATAGTCTAAACAAGAGCAGTATTTATCTAATTCCTTATTTGATACCTTTCCTCTTACACTAAGTGCAGCTGACAGAAATCTTCCTTTAGTGTATACAGTACTAGTTTGGTTGTGATTTGATGAAATTAATTCCTTAAGAATTTAATATTCATCCATCTTTAAATATTCCTTATAGTAATCGCTGTATTGATTATTAGTCATGTTGCAAGTAAACAATTTATAATTTGAAAAAGGGCTCAAATTTGTTGAAAGTTTTCTCAAACTAGAATTAATATCTCCAGGATTTCTAAATGGCGAAGAATTACAACATATTGTTTAAGCAACATGAAGATTTGCATCTTAATAATCAAATTATATGCCTAATCTACTTAGATTTTATTTTAATCCTTGATTATCGAAAAATATCAATTGCTCAGCAGAATCCATCAATTAACTAAATGCTAAACCAAAATTGTAAGGTGAAACTACACAATCATCGTTTAAATTGATTGAAGGAACTAATAAATTACATTAAGTAATGGCATTAGGATATTCATCTTTAAGCTTTTGAGATAAAACTGCTGATAAACCAGATCCAGTACCACCGATTATGGATGCAAAAATTTAGAATCCTTATAATGAATCACATTACTCTATTTCTTATCTAATCCTATCAAAAATAATGTCAATAACTTAATTGCAGCAATTGTTTTTTACAAATCCAAAATTATTGCCAGATGAGTAATTAAATGAAAACTGATTACATGGATTAAAATTTGTATTTGAGTAGGGTAAATCCTGTCCTAAATCCACCTAAATAGTTCGAGGAAGTGGTGTCTTCTCACTTAAATTATAATACACGACATTGGAAGAATTAAGCAAAATATTTTTATTTTGGTTTTGTTAATCAATATCACTTCCAAATTCACTATCTTCAAACATTTCTTCCCAAAATTTTACTCCCATTTTATTACCAAAACCCCCTAATTGCAATACTAAAATTTCCCTCATGGTTTATAAAAAATTTAATAATTGCCTAATTTAAATAAAAGTAAAGAATTTTTTTATGATTATTTAAATTATCTTTACTAACAACTCTAAATTTATTTCTTATATCAAACACCCAAAGATAGCAATTCTTGTATATTTTTGAAAATTAGCTGCCATTAAGATTTTTTAAATATATTGTCTATCTCTATGAGAAATTTTGAATTCCAGGTTTTTAAAAAAAACAAAAACAAAGTCAAATCTTTATCAAGAAAAATCAAGCCAAAGAGAGCATGATTTCATTTTTCTTAGAAAAATTTAGAAATAAGAATTCCATAAATAAATAAAGGTTGATTTTAAAATTTACTGTTAGAAAATCTAATAATCAAATGTTATTGATTCAATTTCTTCCTCTGAAATGTAAATTTTGTTTCTTGTGAGCTCTACTTTCCTTTCTATTTTCGTCTCCATTATCACCGTTATCTCCGTTATCTCCGTTATCTCCATTATCACCGTTATCTCCATTATCACCATTATCTCCATTATCTCCATCATCTCCATTATCTCCGTTGTCTCCGTTATCACCTTCGCTTTCTCCTTGGCCTTCACCTTCACCTTGGCCTTCGTCTTGGCCTTCTCCTTCTCCTTAGCCTTCTTCTTCTCCTTGGCCTTCTCCTTCGCCTTCACCTTCACCTTCACCTTCACCTTCGCTTTCTCCTTCGCCTTCGCCTTCGCCTTCGCCTTCACCTTCACCTTCACCTTCACCTTCACCTTCACCTTCACCTTCACCTTCACCTTCACCTTCGCTTTCTCCTTCGCCTTCGCCTTCGCCTTCGCCTTCGCCTTCGCCTTCGCTTTCACCTTCTCCTTCACCTTCTCCTTCGCCTTCGCTTTCACCTTGGCCTTCTCCTTCGCTTTCACCTTCTCCTTGGCCTTCTCCTTCACTTTCACCTTCTCCTTGGCTTTAACCTTCTTCACTACCTTCTCCACTTCCTTCACTCTCTTCTCCTTCTCCACTATTTTCCTCTCCGTCACTTGACCATTTATGCTCTCCATCATCCTCTCCAGTGGGCCAATCATCTTATGGTTAACTGCTGTCTTCTCCTCCTTATGAATCTTCTCCGTTAGAGCTTTATGGTTAATCTTCCTCACCATTTTATCCTGGTCCATTATCTTCATCCTGTTTATGGAATCTTCTTGCAGAGATACATAATAACAATAGAGTAATCAATAAAAATTTATTCATTTTAATATTATTTATTAATTAAACTTAAACTGATATAAATTGTCAGGTTTACATAACAACCCCTGTTAATAATTTTATAAAATGAATTAATTTAGCATCCAATATTTTAATAAATTCCTTCTTCGTCAAAAGAGGTGAGAGTCAAAAATAATATTGTATCATCCTATAAAATTCATTATCAATGCTTTACATATTTTTTCAAAAATAGAAATACTTCTTTTTACTGTAATAATCACTAATAGATGATAATCTATTCTCTTTATTTGAATTACTACATTAATAATTCGCCTAGTCACAAGTATTTCATAGAAGCACTAATTGTATAAACTTTTAGCTTTAATTAACAAATTTAAAGCTAATAGGATTAGAAATATAAAAAATTTCTTCTTTATCTGAAATAAAGCAGAAACTTCAAAATAATTATTTATAAACTCTTCAGTTAATTTATCATTAATAATTAATAATTTCAAATGTTCTTATTAATGCTAGATAATATATATAATAGGTCTTATTAGCAATAGGTTTCCATACAATATATATATGCCCTGGCTTTGATATTTGATTTAATGCATTAATAGTACTAAAATGAGATACATAGTACCTATTTTTTGTATTTTTAAGGGTCGTTGGTGTAATATTTAGAGAAACAATTATGCTATGTCTACATACAAGATGCATCAGAAAAGCATGAGTCAGCATAATTCTAACAGAACATTCGTTAACATTTTTCATATGAATTTACTGGATCCTCTTCATATTTGTTGTAATATATCCTTTTTGAAAAGCTGTGCATTATGCATATTATAAAAAATAACTTATACATGAAGTTTAAATTAATTAAAAAAGAGAATATATATTCAATTATTCATATTTTAAAGTTTGTATTTCTCGTAAGTTCCCTTCCTAAGTACAATAAATAAAGTGGTTCTCATCTTGATAATAAATTTCTTATAATAAATATATAATAACAGCAAACTAACTAACATTAATATTATTAATAAATACTATGTTCAATTCAGCGTAAAAAAGAGCTCCACCTTAACTCTTAGTAACTCCAAGATATAGAACTACTCAATCCGAATACAATAATCCGAATTCGGAGAGGTTATTTGAAAAGGCAAAAGAAAACTCATTCAATTAACTGAAAGTTCTTCAATAGATTGGTTATGGGAAATTCAGTAAAGTGATGCTAGCCATGTAATATATTGATAATATGAGTAGGTTAAATGGAGAAAAATTTGCATTGAAGATAATTAATAAAAGTTGCACCATCAAGACTCAGACCTAATAACACTTATAAAGAGAAATCCAAATAATGAAGTAGCTCAATCATCCTAATATCGTTAAATTATTTAAAGAGTTTTCAGACGATAAGAATGTTTACTTGCTCTTAGAATATTGCAATTAAGGTTCACTTTTTAATTAAAAATTTGATTAAACGCAGATAAAATAAATTATTAAGGAAGTTCTACTCGCATTAAAATATCTGCATAGTCAAGGAATTATGCATAGAGATATTAAGCCAGAAAATATCTACTTACATAACAATCATGTGAAATTGGGAGATTTTGGAATTGCCTAGTACATAAAGAAGCAAAGTAAATCCTTCTGCGGAACCTTGGATTATATGGCACCAGAAGTCATAAATTAAAATTGTAATTCATTGGTTTAATTTAGTTTATGATAATCGCATAGATATTTGGTCTGTTGGGATATTGACATACGAATTAAGTAATCTTGAGCCTCCAATCAAGGATAGAGATTAAAAGTTATAAATGAGAAGAATAATTTCAGAGGAAGTATAATACCCGAGACATTTTGATCAGAAACTTAAAGATTTTATCTCTAAATGTTTGAAAAAAAGGAGTGATGAGAGAGCAACAATAGATGAGTTGTTAAATGATGAATATATTCATTCTTGAGTTTTTACTTGTAATATAGAATATAGTATAACGAAATATTTATCAAATAATAGAATATTCATAATACAATTAAATTGTGTATAAAAGAATTTATTTAGATAATAAAATTAATTCATTTACTTATTGAAATAAATATGTCGCTTAATAGTCTCAGTTCCATTATAGAATAAGAGAATGAATAAGAATCATTTTCTTTTAGAAGTAGTAAATCCCCATTTTCAGAATAAAATAGTTTTTCTTATGATGATGAAATTATCAACTAATACGAGTATATTTATAGATCATTTTAGTTAATTTTACAATTTAAAAGATTCATTTGAGATTATAAAAGATCTTATCAAATAAGATGAGAAGAAAAAACACTAACAAAAGTAAAATCAGGAGAAACAATAAATATTTTAGAACCGATTACCAGTATTTAATCAACAAATGATGTAAAAGAGTGCTCAATAAAATAATCAACAAATAAAATCTTAGAAAAAAGCACAGCAATAAAAATAACATAAGAGAAGTCACTCAGATAAACTAAAAGATTCCAAAGAAAAGTTAAATTTAAATGACAAATAATTTAAGGGTGATTAAGATATTGAGCATATTCTCGAACAATTCGACCTATTTGAATCTTGTGCACATTGTAAAATTAAAATAAAGAAAAACATTTTGAAGGCTCATGAAGAGTAATGTGTTTATAAAGAAACAAATTATGATGAAATCCACTGTCCATATTGCGGTGATAATATTGTCAGGGCCTTTATTAATGACCATTTCGAAGAGTGTCTTTCGTATATCGAGGATAAATTTGAAAAATTAGAAGGAATTCAAGAATGCAGTATATGCATGAATGAAATTGTTGAGAATAAAAAAACACTTAAATGCAAACATTACTTTCATTCAGATTGTATTTAAGATTGGCTTGAAAGATCAAAAATATGCCCAGTTTGCAGAATCTAGATCTGAAACTGAATTCTATTGAATTATTGAAAATTTTTATAAAATCTATTACCCTTACTATTTATAAATTTAAAAATTGTTTCGCTCTTAAGCATTAAACACTTACAATGATATTAGATATAATAATATTTTTAAATAAGACCTCTAAATAGTTTGAATAAAATATAACTAAGTTATTTTATTAGGAGTATAATTTTTTAATTCCTGTTTTTAATTACCCAATATGAGAAATACCTTAAACTGATTGAAAAAGAGTGTTTGACATAGCTTATAACAATTTTGATTATTTTTAGATTCTATGAAAAGTTTCTATTAAAATTAATTAAAAAATGTATATATAAATATATATTATAAATAAATTTAATGAATAGTGAAAATTATAAGACTGAAATACATAATATGATTGAAAACGGAAAGGATCCAAAAGACATGGTCATTTAAATGTGTCGTCCATAATGCAAATGGTATGATGACAAATACGACAGATGTGTTAAAGCATTCCTTTCCTTGAAAAATGCTGATCCTGAAAAGAATTGTGTATAATGTTTACTTATAGTAAGATGTATCCTTATAGAGACTTGGTGACTTGTGTTGAAGCTTGTGTTTAGCCAAAAATCTAGCACGCTTTAAGAGGAAATGAGCATGGTTCAATATTTGCATGAATTATAATGTTAAATATAATTATCAATAAAATAAGAATAAGCAGAAAATAAAGTAAATATTAACATTCAAATTGTTTAAAATTTACCTATTTCTCATTTCTTAAAACAGCGGATTTCTTATAATATTTAAATTTTTGATTGAGTACTAAAGTTTAATTAATTTTATCAATGAAAAAGCTTTTCAAATAATCTTAAGAAATAACTATTACACGAAAGATAAACTTAGAAGTTAAATTTGAGAAGGTAATATCTTGAAACATTCCTTAAGGTTAAATATCTAGAGATTATGAAGGTAATAAGTACAAAAAAATATTGAATTCTATTATTAAGTTTAAATGAGTACTTTGACTCTTCCAATTTTGTCATCTTTGATAACAGTAGAAAATGGATGATTTACCTTTTACTGAAATTGATGATAATAAAATGGCTTATTCTCATAATACTTGAATCTGAATTTCGTGAAATCCAATAAATTTATTTGGATAAATTATGAAATTGAATGAAACAGTAATAATCTTGTTTAAAGGAAATCTTCTAATATTAATATTCACTTTTTCATTTGATTTCGTATATAACATAGTTTGGTTTATATCTTGAATATGAATACGCCAATACATTAAATGGATATCATATTTGGAGAAAGATTGAACCTCTGAATTATAATATAGGGGACTGATTTTACTAAGAATTTAAAAAATAGATGTTAACAAAGTTGTATATCATATTGCTAGTGAAAATAATTTGACTCGTATATATTAATTCTAATTTGAAATTTATTAAAATTCATTTCCTTTGTTTCTTTCGTAAGTTCATACGGCTCTGTTTTTTCTTTTATTTACTCTTTTTGTCATTTTCTTAAGTGCTTTATATTTGCTCTCTCTACTATTGTTTAACTATGACACTTTGCACATTGCCGTTTTCATCTACTACCTACTCTAGTTTGAGAAACTCTTCCTCTCCCAAATCATGCACTTAAAAATTGTTTGGATTAAGCTTCTCCTAATTCTATTCTGGTTCATCTGCATCGTAGTATTCATATACACTTATCACTTCCTCAAAGCAGTCTTCTGGGATATCATAATTATCAATCATCCTTCCCAAATCCAACTAGTGTCCTATGCTCAACTCATCAGGATAAGCATCATATTCATATATGGCATCTTCATATTCTTAAGATATTTCTAAATTTTGGATATTTCTTAAATACCTTCAAACCATCTATCCTCACCATCTATGACCTTTTTGATGATTTTGGACTCAATACTTAATAGAAGATATATGTACTTTGAATGATTGAGCAGTTCACAAAAATAACACAAAAAAGATAAACAACTAAAACGAATTTCATATTATAATTATTGTTAAATGTAAGAAAACTTAATTCAAATTGACTTCTCATAAATCGAAAGTTTGGATCCCTGTGTTCAAGGGGGATACAAGATAATTTTCAATCAAGAGATCCCATTTATAATTAAATTTCCAGACTAAGAAGATCAGAGTATTATTGAAACAATCAGAGTCAGAATCATGATTTTGGTATGAAAATTTTAAATTATCATAATAGGGAAATGGAAAAGATTTATAACAATTAACTTTGGAGTTATCAAGCGAAAATGATTTATTTTTCTATTATTTTCACACAGTAGACAAAGACAATTTTCAAGTTGTCAAAACTAATTAAAAACTCAACACAGATTTCTTTGGATATCCAGAAGTATGTGTTAAAACATTCAGGAGATGTTAATTGGAAAAATAGCTGTAATGATATAATATATGTGGCAGTTTTGCTCCTGTGCTGTACATTTAACAGAATGCAAGAGCTTAGGTGAGTATTGTTTAAACATTGGAGTATAAAGAGTTGACTTTAATCACATTTGAAATGATTGCTGGGGATGAAGAAATCATTAAATAACATGTCTATTACAAGCATGGTGCAGTAAAATCTAAGTTTTAGATACTAAATGCAAAAATAAAAGATGTAATTTAATTGTTTGATTTGAGATACATGAATTAGTCAAAGTAAAGAATCCACAGCTGTTGCTTCATTTACAAAAATACCTTCCTAATTGATGATTAAATTATATTTACAAATTTTTAATTCATATTTCTATAGTAAATGATTGTTTAAATATATGATTAAAATGAGATTTATCATTATTTCGATATCCTTTAAATCGTAATTATGATATCCAGGGTTTTTTTAAGATATTGTAAAACCAATTAGCATTAAATTAATTGAAAACTGACATGATTTATATAATATTATTATTTATAAATGAAAGTACAACAAATCATTTTGGTAAATAATCGGGGAATAAATCTTAAACTAAATGCAAAGGATCTTGATAGTTTGTGTAGGAATTCATCTTCAATAATTATGAATTTAGTTCTCTAACATCAGTGACCATTCTAAATTTCATTAAATAATTTTGTAAATATAATAATTCCTAATTTTGAACAAATTGATTACTTAATCTTATTTATTATCATAGAATGCAATAATCGGTACTCCATTATCAATTTATTACCCAAATGAGTAACTGGCATTATCAATCAAAAGAATGTTAGATAATTTTCTATTGCCTAAGACTCTAGGGATATGGAATAGTTATACCTTAGATCCTTGACGTAGGCTCCTTCTTCAGTTTGTAAACAATGATCCCTAAACAGACGATGGCTGATCCATTGTTTTTTTGGGTCCAAGTAATCTAATACTATATTAGCATAGCATGAATGAGAAGCTGTAAATACGATGATTTCAAAATGTCGAGATAAAGTTTAAAGAATTTATTAAGCAAATGGCCTGATATTGATGGATGCTTAGATAGTCTCTCCTGTGGGGAAAGTGATGGGCAACACAATATCTCCAGGGACAGCAACACTTTCATTGCAATGAATAAGAGTTTCATCCAAATCAAAAACCAATGTTTTGAAATGACTAGATTTTGGTAGATTCACAATTTTGTCCTCTTGAAATTGTAATTGTAAATTTCTAGCATACTCTAAACCCTGTTTTATAATGATAACAGCATACCTAGATAGTTTGTACAATGTGATCTCTGACTACCTCATCGTTTTTGTTACTTTACTCTTAGACTAAGGCTTTCGTTACACTGGAGATATAATATAGGAACTAATTTCAGATTAAATATGTACATTCTCATCTTTTTTTGGTTTTTATGATGAATATGACTTCTCATTAATGACTGTTTTGATAATTGGAACTGCTGTTTAACTAATTTCTAGAGACTAGTGTCTGCTAATTTAGGATTATTATTATTGTGGTTATTATGGTTGAGTTGGCTTTTTGATTTGCTTTACTTATGTAACAAACTGATCAAGATTGAGACTCGATTATTTCTCCTTAGCGATTTGACTTTACTTTAAAGCCTTGTTGAGTTATAGATTCAGAGCAGTCGCACATTTGGTTAATTCTTTTGGAGTACTTGCTTCTTTGGGTTCATTATTTTCTTAGTCTTTTTTTTAAAAAAACTTAGCAGCCAAACCAACTGGCTTTTGTTTTGCTCTTTCTGACTATTTCTGCAATTAGGAATTGCTTATATCAATATTGGATTTAATTTTGTTGATCTTGTTTTCTAAAAACAACAATTTCTCGTGTAATTTTTTATATTCCGATTAATCAATTTATTTGTTTGCCAACTGTTAATTAGATTATGATTTCATTAGACTATTATCTGGAACCTATTTTAATGAATAATATCTTGATTAAGGAGTGGCTTATTGTGGTTGAATGTATGTTGAGTTCTTTAATTCCTTGAATGAGCATCTGGAGGGTTGTTTCTGATTAGAAAATGCCCTTTTATCATTGGAGGCCGAGGATGGTCTTGGCACAGCCTATACTGATGGTTGTCTAGGTTGGGAGGAATTGGGACGCATTTCTGGTTTTTGGAGGGTCTAAGTGGATTGATATTGAGGATAAGCTTGTATAGGTTTTCGTTTTTGCAATTATGCATATGAGTTCTCTTTATCAGGTGTCTATTTGAAAGACTAACGGAAGGAGTCTTAAACTACAGGTCTTTGAACATATTGTGGTACTCGTTGCATTCGGTTTAAATTTGTTAAATTAAAAAAAGTCTGTTTAATTTAATATAAACTCTCAATATTTTCTTTGTGTAGTAATTCGCCATTACGAAATTCTGGGTAGATATATATTATAAAGAGGTTCAAAATTGGGATTAACAATTTATTTTTGTAGTCCACGTATTAATAATTCTGATTGTGAAATTACCTAGTGAAGATTAAATATGTTCTTTAAATGACATTTATATTTTTTATTAATAATTAAAATGAATTAGCTGCTGGAAAGTAAGTTGTCTGTGTTATGTTAGGCTTGATTCAACAATTTATAAAGGATGGAGACGAGAAACAGAGTGAACAAATAAGTCGTTAAGTAATGTAAAAGCATCCTGTTGTCTACTTGTGCAAATGTTCTGAGATTTTGGATGAAGTACTTATTAAATGTATTTTAGATGACTGAAATAAATAGCGAATACATCAGAGTACTTCGTTTAACTCTTCAAGTTTCTGGGTTGTTAACTCGAACAGAGGAGGCTAAATTAGGAGTCATATAATGCACCCAAGTGTTAAGACGAATTATAAATCGAATTCTGAGCCAGCCTTAAATTTCAGAGGAGTTGAATTAATTGCTCACCGATATCCACATTAAATTAATGGATGTTTTTGATGAATTGATTATCAATCATATTTCTGATTTTTTTGAATCTGGACGTGTTCCTGAAATAGTTATTTTGAAGATCATTTAGCAGATTTTCGAATCATAAAGTAAAGTGTTAATTAAATTTGTATAGGTAAAGAATACTTTAGACAATTTTCATACGAAATATTATAAAAGATTTTATCATCTCTCTCTCTTGTGAAGACTGATTAATGTAGATTAGATTATTGTTCATTGTTGCAATCTATTTATAAAACCCTAACTCATTTCGAAGAGAATTAGGTTTAAATAAATCAAGAATAGGTTTAAAATGTAAGTTGGCTTATTTTTGACTAAATCATCAAAGATTGGATGTAAACAACCACTCAAGTTTAAGTTTTGTCTTTAGTTGGATTTATGAGTTAATTTATCTCCAGAGATAGATTGGAGCGAAGTCTAGAACGATTGACATCTGTATATTTGAGTGTTTTGAAATAAAAAAGCAATTAATTAAGACCATTGTTTGAAGGTTTCAATAAATTCCTGGAAAGATTATACCATTTAGACAGAATTGGATACGAGGGAATCATAAAATCAATTATGGTCTCACTGTATGAGTTTTACAAGAATCCAATCTTCTCTCCTAATTACCCATTTGATCCAAATGCTTTAAAGTATAAGAATGACTTATTGACTCTTTTGCAGACAGTATCAAAGTTTAATATCGATAATTGTTTAGATTTGTTTATTGGCAGAATTAATGTAATTAAGCATATGTATATTTTAGAGTAAGGATTCAATAGAGAGAGTTTCATGTCTATGGATTTGCAATTTCATTTTGTCTAGAAATTTCAAACTGATATCTGAACCATACAAGAGACAATTAGTGTTATAATTACTAAATTTATAATTTGAATAAGATTGTGAAGTGAGATATGCAATTTGTGAAATCATTCTACAAATATATTACAAATTAAAAGATGAAGAATTGCCAATCAATCAAACTTATTTGGACGTGAAAGCTCTCCTCTTTTATTTGTTTAATCAAGTATCGATACATGATAAGGAGTTGGAGGAATATGGAAAGTAAAGGGCAGCTCCATTTGAGACAACCTTAGAAGTAAGATTCAAGTTTATATTTTGAAAGCTATTGAAGAGTAGAGCATAAAAGATATTGACAACACTTTCATAAGATCAGTATTTTTATGATTTATTATGGCCGATGGGATTGGAAATTATTAATAACTAAAAGTTTTCTCCAGGATTATCCCATATTTTTAAATGTTATACTTAGATCTTACAAAAATTAAACATTATCACACATAACTCCCCTGTTGCCTAACATGTTATCGTTGTGAGAATGCTACTGCTAATTTAGATCCCGTACTTCTTTCCAAACTTAGGATTTGAAGCTGTTAATTTCTTGCCACATTTAATAAAGACATTTGATTTGAAGGTCCCAAGTAGTTTTCACTAAAATGTAGAGGCATTGAAACAATATCTCATCAATAAAAAACCTTTGGATGAATTTTATGAGGAGAAGGTATAATAAATTTGGAAAGTTTGCTTATCATTGTTCATCTAAAATAAAGAACTCTCTTAAATCGAGGAAGACTTTCAGGTTTAACTCAGCATGTATTTAAATTCACAGGCCTTGAGATTGCCAATAATGAAAATGTAAGCAACTTTAATGAGTTTTCTCACTAACTAAGAAACAATTAAATACAATTTAGATAAGTTGTTTAGCATTTGTCATCAAGAATACACAAATCAAGCTCTAAATCTCAATGTCCAAATTTAAGAGCCAGACTTTAATCTTCGACTTTGTGTAGCTGAATGCTTTGGTTACATCGGAGAAAGACACACTCAATTGGTATTAGATAAGGTCAAATCAATTTTAAATTGCGAAGTGATTCAAAAGAAGAACACAGGGTCATTCAAGGAGAGTGTTTTATCAATATTTTAAAAAAGTGGCAGTGATGAATATTTGGCCTCTTTCAGAGCTACACTACTAATAGCTTATGGATGTTTAGCAAAATAAGTTTCTTTAGAAATATTGGAGAAGAATATCTTACCAAATGTTATGCCATTTGTTGGACACGAGCAATTGTTCAATTCACTTTAGATCTCTTTAGAATCCATAAGTAAAGCCATCGAAAGATCAATTGAGAACACAGATGAAGCAGCTGCATCCTCATTTTTGTTGAGTTACTAAAAATATAGAGAATCGGTGTTGAATCATTGTTAAAAAAACATCACTAGAGGAAATATATTTAGGAATCTTAACACCATTAACTTACAATATCGTTTGGCTCCTGTTGAGTATAATAAGGCTAAGTAATTATTGAGCTAGCATTTGGATTAGAAGTATGATCTTTCAATTGAATAAGTCAATCTTACATTTTAAAACTGTTTTTTGTTGTTTTTGGGAACTGTTAAATTGGAAGAAGACTCCTAACCTATTTCAGTTTGGCAATCTCTATTGTACTTAATAAAATCAATAAAAGATAATGATTAACTGATAGAAATTTTGTAGAAAAGTATTTAGAGAGTAAAATTAAAGATGGAATAAAACCATAAGAATTGTTTTAAGGTTATTTTGACTTTACTTTCAATATAATATCGTAATACAAATGCAAAAAGGTCAGTTGTCTTGATTTTAGAAAAGGTTATGTTATCTTTGGGAGTGTATTTGGATATCTACTAAAAAACTGATGAAGAATTTAATACTTAGGTAATAAAATCGTTAAGAGAGAAACTGCATCACAATGAATTGACAGTGTTGATGTAAGAATTATAGAATCTCATCAATGAGCCAATCGTTGAATCACTGCATGGATTTGTCTCTCTTATTCAATGTATATATCAAAGTGACTATGCTGATTTAAACAAAGTTCTATTTCTATTATAATCAATTTGTCAATAGGGGGCAGGATCATCCTCTGAAGAACAGATGTAAGGTTATATTTCTATAATTAGCAACTCTAATCTCAGTAAAGCTATGGATTTATTGGCATAAAATAATTTGAGTGATTCTTTGAAAGTTCTTTTGGATAATCAATCAGAATTTCCAATGAGTATGTTTCCAAAATTGTTTCTTAATTGTGTAAGTTAAAAAAAGACTTTCATGGTGTAAAGCTTTAAGTTTTTAACAGATGTGTTAAATAATCCAGAAGGAAGTAATCAATTTTGTTTAGATTATTTTAGTTATCACTGGAGATATTGGAAATTATTTAGTTAATGCTTCATTATTTATTGGATAATTGTTAATTGACGAAAATAAAATTCTAGCAGAAATGCTACCCAAATCGATGGCCAGTATTTTGGGAACCTTCTTGCTTAGATTTATGACATGTCACGATCCTAAATTATCTGGATCATCTCAATCAGTCTAGACTGCTATTTGGGCATTTCAAAATTTTTTGACTCTATGCAATATTGAAGGAATATCACAACATGTTTTTAAGAAATTGTTGATAGAGGAAGAAGTTGAGGATGGAGTTCAAGAGATTGTTATGATATATTGTAAAGGGGCTTCATTCCAAGATCAATAGAAACTCTTTAACTTTATAGAAGGCTTTACAAAAAAGGAATAAGCATCATACCGATTAGGGGCAATAGTTGTTATTAGTTAATTCATTAGAAGTTATAAGAAGGAGTATGCTTAATAGAATGTATATGAGAATCTATTGAAAACCCTGTTAGAATCAGCTGAGGATGACAGTGATAATGTGAGAGCTTAAGTGGCATTTGGATTGGGAGGATTGTCGTATTATCTAAAAGCTGATGAGACAATTGAAAAGGAGTTATTGTAAGAGATTATCGAGTGTCTTATAAACTTATTGGATGATTAATAAGAGATTTGTGTTAGAAGTGCTATGATCAGTTTATAAAATTTGGTTGACTCTAACACTGACTTTGTAGCATACATTCATTAATTGATTTTTACAACAACAGCCAATTTTGAGAAGACAATGACTAAGATTAGGATTTCTGCATTTTCCTTGTTCTCAAAATTATGTAACACTTGTTTTGTAAAGGAAATAATGAATGAATAATTAATGTCTTATTTGAGATAAGCATTAGTATCAGTGATGCTTCATTTGTTAGATGAGAGTGTTCAGGTTAGATAAGTGTGCAAGTTAGCTTTGGAACCAATTGGAAACTTGCTGCAAGCACAACTGTTAAAGTAAATTGATTTATCTATATTTAAGACAACTATCAAATAATGAAATCTAAAGTGAACTTGAGATGAGCCATCTGGAAGAAAATGAAAAAATCATATTGATAATGACCATAAATTTAGAATAAGAACATTTAAATGTAATACTAGCTATACTATTAATTTAGACCTATATCAAAGCATTGATTGAGTTTTGCAAAAGTCCTGAACATAATATAAAAGGGGCGGCTTTATTTAGTTTGATTATTCTATTGGCCTTTAGAGAAGTAGGTGACTATAGACCATAAATTGAATAATTATGCAAGGAGAACAGTAAAGCAAAGTTGATCACAAAGCAATTAGTGATGAAGGCAGCGTACTATTTATGATATACCTAAAAATATATAAGCAATGTGTATAATTATACATTTATATATAAATTGTAGAAATTACTGTTTAACCTAATAAATACGAATTTAATTATATGATGGAAAATATTTATACTACGAATCATGGTTTCATTTTGTCCATCATCTCTATAAACTCATTGTAATCAATTTCTCCATCTCCATCTTTATCCGCATCTGCAATCAAGGCCTTGAATGTGTTGTCATCAAACCCAGAGCCAGTCTCTAAAATTAATATTATCCAATAATTACTTCCTAAAACCTATCTTAACTCTTCCCTTGAAATCTTACCACTGCCATCCAAATCAAACATCTTGAATGCCTAGAAGAGTCTCTCTTATTTCATGTACACACTCTTCTCTATGGTGGCTGCCAAGAACTCTGTGGTTATAATTAAAGATATATACCTGTGTAATTAATAGTGCCTGAGCCATCAGTATCTATGCTTTTGATCACACCCATAATTTCATTCTAAGATTCCTTCTTGAGACCTGTCAATCCATGGGTTAATTCATCCATAGTCAAAACACCATCACCATTCTTATCCAATTATTTGAACAATTTTCCTAGCTCTGAGATTTCCTACTCTGATAATTAAGATGCAATATAAGTCAATGTAACCTAGGTTATTGAATGACCTGTACCTTTTTTAATTTATTAAAGTTGGTGAAATTCTTTAATGATTGATAATTAACGCTTAAAGATGAGTTGCCAGCTGTTTGTTACTTCATCCATGGATGCTAAAGAACTTCATGAGATTTCAATCGTTTCTCTGGCTTGCATATCATTTTAGATATCAAATCCTTGGCACCTTCTGACACTTTCTTGAATTCAGGTACTAAAGAATATTCTGATCAAATACTGTTAAATGTGAAAATGCCCTTCTTAACGGCATCTAGAATTTCAGGATCTGTATTCCCATAAAATGGAGGTACTCCAGATAAAAGAATATACAGGATCACTCCTGCTGACCAAATATCACAAGATTCATCATATTTTCCATCCAAAATCTCAGGAGATATATAATAAGGTGTTCCTGCTCTAGTTGTCATACTAACTTTTCCTTGTGTCAACTTTTCAACATGATTCTCGTGGAATATTACAGACAATCCAAAATCAATGACTTTTAGTGGTGAATCATCAGCTTTTGTCAACAGCAAAAAATTTTCAGGTTTTAAATCTCGATGACAAATTCCATTTTGATGGCAATAGTTGACTGCCTGCATTATTTACAAGATAGTGATTCTAGCTTCATTCTCAGAAAAATGACCCTTGTCTATTATTCGGTCAAAGAGTTCACCTCCTTCGCATAATCTAAGATGATTTCAATTCTTACTCCATCACTAAGTACACATTTCTATTGTCCTCAAAAGTCTCAAATAGTTTAATGATATTTGGGTGATCCTAATTATAAACATTCAGTCATACTAAATTTCTCATTATCTCTATTTCCCTTCTGAATCGATCAGGATTTCTTACTTTGCTTTTGGGAATAATTTTGATTGCTCGATAATATTTCGAACCCTTTAGTTTTGCCTTTACCACCTAACCATAAGTCCCTTAACCAAGCAGCTTTATGAATGAATTCATTTTCATACCTTCTTGTGATCAAATTCATAAGCATCTTCAATTTTACTTGTGGAGGATTTTATGAACCATTATTTTTTAATCACAATATTGTTATCCATAGGAAATTAATTATTTTATTTATTATATAAAATTAAAAGATTTGTTATATTCCTATTGTCTTTATATATTATAATGAGTATCACAATTAGAAAAATTATCTAATTTTAGGCTGATTTATATTATATATAATTATTAATATGGATATATATGTATATATCATACGAAAATATTTAATAAATAAAATAACATAGATTATTTTATCAATCTATTCATGATCATCTGTATCTTTATTAATAATTTAAAAACTATTATCAACTTCATTCTGCTACTCAAAATCAAACAAGAAATGATGAAATTCAATATTTACATACCTAAATTTCTTAGTTTATAATTCTTTTTCAACTTTGATTATTAATATAAAATATTAATTATTTATGATCGGTTTGTTGTAAAACTAAACTATCAAAGAGTGTTGAAGCAACAAATTAGATGATTAAGGCCATTGCTCTCATAGATACGACTCAAAATATTGAATTAGAAATTTAGTGCTCTATAAGCTATACTACTAAAAAGATAATAAATTATGTTATATAAATTCATAAAATACATTTTGTCTAAATTAGATCATTGTAGGCCTTTGAATCCTTCAGATTTTTATCCACAATTTTTCTAAACAAATTATTAGAACTAATAGGGAATTCAGGCTCTAGTTTATCCTTGTAGGCTTCTTTGAAGTCCTTTTCAAACTTTTGTATGGTTGGTTAGTTGGCGAGGAAACTTTTGATTAATGATCTCAATCTAACGTACTTGCTTCTTAGATATGCCACTTGTATTTCAAGAATATCTTTAACTAATTTTGTGTTCTGTACAACTCTTTCTGGGGTTGTTTTTAATAATTAAGGATTCGAATTAACTTCTAAGACGTAGATTTGCAAATCATCTGTGAGCATGAAATCGACTCCAAAGAATTCTGATAACTTACTATCGATATCGAAAAAGTGTTAAGTGCTCATAATTAGATGTTGGATGGTAGTGTGTATTTTTGGATAGAGGTATTCTTCTAACCATTTCTTGCTCTTTATTTTTTTTTATTTCAATAGCAATTCTTGAAGGTAATCTAATTTCCATGAAATAAAAAATTGTTTATCCTCATCTAAATCTTGGCCCTCTATTTTCTTTTTGACAATCGCAGTGTTGCAAACATGAGAGGATTTTTCTAAGGAAAACTTATCAAAGGGCGTGGCACATCTTCTAATTAAGGAACTATCATAAGCATAGACAATCAAGGGATAGGTAGAAGCAATTATGAAATATATTCTAAATTCAATTTTATGGCCTTTGAATAGATAGGGATTATTGATATATTTTTGGGCAATTACGTACTTTGAAATTTGACCGCAATTCTAACCATTCTAGTACTCTTTGATGAGCTATTGAGTTTCTTTTTAAAATAACATAGTAATCCCCGCGCCTCTATGTACTTCCAATCCTAATTTACTTATGAATTGGGGTCCTTGTTTTTAGAACTTTTATTCGTACTCTGGAGTGTTAATGTACTCAAAGAATGCTGAGCACTCATCTTTCAACCATAATCTGTAAGATTTAGGGATATAAGTAACATTTGTTGAACAGATTTCAGGCATTTTCTTCAATCTATCCACATACAAATAATAGTTGTTTAGCAATTCATTCTTGTATGCTAGTTATTATCTACCTCTCATGTGGTTATGCTTTTAAAACAAGCACATCGCAGCTAGATAAATTAAATATGTAATTACATAGTCCTGTATTTGTCTTGGTTAGATAGGAGTCATAATAATTGAAAGGGATTGTCAAGACTTCGGGTACGACACTCTTATTCTTTATTTTACCTTCAGTGTAATTGGTGATTTTGATAAAGCTGATGGATTAGACAATTTCTTGAGTTAAATCATCGGTATCTCTGGTGGTGTGGATATCCTTTAATACGATATCAGGGTGATAGAATTTGAAAGTATCCGATTAGTTGCAATATGTTTCATTCAGTTGCACTTAAGATTTCGATAGGTCGAATCGAAATGATCTATAACTTGAAAAATGATTCCTGTTGTTGTAATAGTTCACGAGGACCAAAGAATTCATTTATCTAAGTATATCCTTGACCTAATCGTATTGTTTGTAGACCAAGGTGTTCTCAAAGAGCCATTTCTACAAAAACAAGATGAAAAGGGACGCCAATAATATTTATTAGGTCATTAATTTAAAATAATTATAGGGCCATTAGTATAGCGGTAGTATGGATGTTTCGGGTACATCAGATATGGGTTCGACTCCCGTATGGCCCCTTTTTTTAATAAATCATATGATAAATATATAATTATGCTAATTCATTTTGCTTAACATTTTAGTGCATATATATATATAGATATATAATAGAGAAAATAGCCTTTGTAATGAATTCATTTTAGCCTTGAACCAATTTTCATGATATTGTAATTGCTAGGCACTTTCATTGGATCCAAACGTGACATGACTTGTTTATCATCAACAATTTATCTTAGAACCATTTTATCATGATACCCATAAAGGTACTTATTTCTTGATTGAATTTATTTGTCTATTGCATCTCTTCTTTTGCTATAATCATTATATTTAATTAATTATTCCTTCTTCTTGATTACGGAAATAGATTTTAATTTGTTTTATTGTTTTTAATCGGTTGGTTTAAGTATATATTTAGAATTGTCGTTATTGTCATTACCATCGAATGCTCTTTTGTCTATTCCTCTCAATTCATCATAATAGGGTAAAATGTAGACATCGGTGGGTCTCCTCAAATGTTCCGCAGTGGGTCTTCTTTTCTTCTACCTCCTGACAAGATTGAATTACATAGCTTCTTCCTCCTCTTCACTATCAGCTTCAGCAGCATCTTAATTATAAATGAGACCTTTATCAAATGTATTATAATGCTTGTTGGATTTTGCTATTTCAACATCCACATCACTTTCTGTACAATCAATTGTATTTTTAATTGCCTCGGCTGCCTTCAGAAAATGCCCAGAAAAAGCCTTCCAAGCTTTGATTGTCATGTATAAGTATAGATACTCTTGGAGAATATTGAAGTTACTTTGCAAATCCACAATCTAACTAACAACTTCTCTTCTATAATGAGGATTTCTTTAATTGTATAGTCGATATTTAACTTTTTTGTCGTTGTCCTTCATTATTTTTTTGCCAGCCTTTGTACTTATTTTGAAAATGCTTTCCTTGAACGCTGCTTTAAAGACTTCATAAAGAAGATTCCTAAAAGTAAGACATCCATCAAAATCCTTCTTCAATTCAAACTCTGAGGCATGTTTTGCAGCATCCCAAATATTATCTCCTCTCCGTGCTCCTAATGGTTCTCCTAGTTCGAGTAGAAAATGAGCCAAATATTTGGTTTGGATTTTAGTTCCATAGAATTCTTCAGAGTATTTGCACCATAAGTTCCTAAAGGTATCAATGGTTTCAACATAGGTTTCTACACAACTACTACTAGTGTCATAGAACTTTTCAAATTCTTAAACCAATTCACAAACTATTAAATTGAGTAACACTCTCGCTCCAACAAAGATCAAACTGTAATAAAAAATTTGAGCCAAGACCCAAGGCTAATGGTGCTCTTTCATATACTCTTATGAATCCTAATAAATGAATCTCCACCCATTTTCTATAGTACATTTGAATGTAACAATCAACCCATAGAAAAAATTGGTGAAGTTCTGTTGATCATTCATCATGAAACCTGTTTCAATATCTGAAAATAATTCACAACCAATATAAGAGTAACACGATAGCACTGTTACAAACAGACCCAAGATCCTTAACAATGCCATCTTATTAAAATAGATCACGTTCAATAACTTCCTTATTCTTGTGAATTGTTGAATGATCAGAGCCATTCGTAAACATCTATGAAGTATAAATAATCTAAGCCACACAAAATAAGGGTCATCTCTGCTTGCTCTAACATATCTGATAAATATGCTGTGTTGGATATCCAAAAAAAAGTCGATTATTGCACATATCACAAATATCAATTGCATCTATCTCCAAACATCGTCAAAATATCTTTTAATGTTTAATGAGAACAACTTGACTACACAATCTATTGTTAAGATGAGACTAAAAAAGTGCTGGAATCCATTCAGAATATTCAGGTAGTGATTGCTTGCAGATTCATATAATAACATCAGAATGACTAAAAATAATTATATTGCAATTACATAAGTTTATTAGCAAACTGTATTTGGTTACAAATATATAATAGGAATTACTTAACAATTTCTTTGCTCCCAATCTTATTCCTTTCTTGGGTGGTTTAGAATAATTTGGTGTATCTTGCATGATTATATCAGATAATTTCAGAAATAACTCCTAATCTAAAGTTAAATCTGGATTAAGCAATTGTGATTTGTTCTATTGGAAATTTACGAATATAACTCCTGCAAAAAACTAAAGGAAAAATAGAGCCCCTACAAAAGTAAATGAAAAAAAGAATAAATACGAAATCCATTCATTATTGAATCTTATTGGCCCTGTTGTTTCAGGAGCACTATTGATACAAATGAATAAAGTCTAAGCCCAAAGATCAAAAGTAGATAACACATACAACGATTGCATGGCCTCCAAAATATTATCAAAATTATATTAGTATACGATCCATTCCTCCTTTTCCTCTTCACATTCTTCCTTGCTAACTCCGTAATTTGTAGCCTCCCCACAATAACCCATCTTCCCTCGATAAATTGTCATACCGAAAATTGCAAATATGAACCAAAATAATAACACTACATAAAATATTGAAATAATATCTCCCAATGATTTCATGATAGCACCTCTCTCATTTATAAAGAAACCATATGTTGACGTGACTTTTAATGGTCGCAAATAACCTAAAAAGAGCATCCATTCCAGGGCTTCATGTTGAGTGGCTATATGTAAAAAATAACAGATAATGTAAAAAAAGTCAATGAATACCCATATGCTGTTGAAATAGCCATCCTCTGATAGTAAACCGTATGTTATAATTTACAATATGCCATCAATTAGTATAATTAAATTACAGATCAACTTAATTATTTCGCAAATACCCCACTCTTCATGTCGATATTAATCGGTATAGGTAATGACTATTAAGTTTATTAAGCTGCCCCACAATATTAAGATCATTAATGACTTAAATATTTTGTTTTCAGTAATTGAGAAGCATAACTTCCTAAATTTGTTTTTTTTGGATATAAGGAATAAAGAATATTGATTTTTTATATTTTTGAATTTCTCATTCTCTTCTGGTTGAATTAATGAAGACAAGATGTTATTGAGAGTAAAATTTTTTTTAATCTTAGCTGAAGCATGAGTTTGATTATCTTATTCATCAGCCTTTTCTTCCTCAATCTCCTCAACATTCTCTAAATAACTGGCAAACCCATCAAGAATAATAACAAAGGCCAAGCCAAATCCAAAATAGTTGACTATAAACACTAAGGAAATACAAAATAGAAATGCTATGTATGAAGCACTATACGTAGTACTCAGTATGACTACTCCATACCAATCATCGCTTGTCGAGATGTCATATACTGCAATCCAAGATTAGTAGATGTTTCCAAAATAATGAAACAATGCCAATTCTCCACTATCTGGAAAATTGAAGATCTGCAATGAAAACACAGCGTAATTTAATATTAAAAAGAATAACAGCAAGGTCATCATAGCATAATTAGGGAATGTCTAATATGAGATCACCATCATATTTTGAGCAAATGTATTATACTTGATGACTCTAAAAAAGAATAGTGATTTCAAAATTCTGATGTAAGTGAAACTTTCAATTAAGACCTCTTCATTCTAATAGATTGTGAGAGTCAAAATTCTTTCAATGGCTGAAATTGTAATAACCAAACACCCTAAAATGTTGCTCACTTTGTATAAATATCCCTTTATACATATTGATTTAATGAGGATCTCTAGTACCAATAAGATATTCACTGATAAATCAAAGAAATCTGAAATAGCAGAATCATAATAATCTGAGAATGCAATGAGTAAAGTATCAATGCATACGAAACTATCGATTATTACCATAACAAATTATTGAGTAATGAAAATTCCTAGATAGAATTTAATGTATTCTAAATAAAACATAAATCCTTTTGCAAAATAGTAATTCCATCCTCTATTTAACTCTTGTATCAAAGAATTAGCCTTGTAATTTTTCATTAGATCGTTTCCTGACCATTTCTTTTCTATAACACCCTCACTTATTTGGGATTCTTTATCGTAATATTTTTGCTCATAATCTTTAATTTCTTATGTTTCTATTTTCAATTCTGCATTTATAATTTTCTCTATCTATTGATATGGTAATTATATTCCATCTAAAAGAATGAATCTCGATAATTAGGGTAAAGTTTTGCTAATCTAGGTGCTCTATTGAAATTTCTAGGAATACATATGCTTTAAACTCTTTCCCTTTTTAATTTATATAACTTCTTAAGGATATTTCTCGAGCCTAGATTGGTCAAGATTAGAATTTATTTCATCTTCACTGAACTCCCTCACTGATATATTGTTTTCCTCATTAGCTTGTTGAATTTGATTATAATGCATTGCAAAATTTGATTTTCTAATAGGAAATAGATCTTCCACTTTTTTTTAGTTCTCCTTGACTGAGTCATTTTGTGTATTGACAACATAAGTTTAAATAGCAAATATTTTAGGAATTTTTTTGGTTTTAGTTTTGGTTTGTGTAGGTATAGGTGCTTTAGGCTATATTTCTAAATCTTGGATGGAGTTAAATTCATTGGGAGTACCTTTCACTACTTACTTATTCAGACTGAGATAATCAATACTTAAGAAAGTATAATAGAGTTAGAGTTCATTAAAGTGATTTTCATTTGCTTAAATTATGCTTTTCATTTGATTTTGAAGTTTATGATTTGGGAATAGAATGTAAATTATCCAACTGCCAAACGTATACTATTGTTAAATTAAATGTCTTTCATTTATCATTTCATTTTTTTATCTGGCCGATAACAATTTTGTTTTTTCTTAATTAGCAATTTCAGGAAATATGTGCTTTTATCCTTTAATATGAGGCTCATCTTGAGAATTGTTTGAGAATGATTTACTGTTTAATCTGCCAGATTTCCCTTTTAAATAATTCTTATAGGATATTTAGTAGAACTACCACATTCCAATGGCCTTTAATTTTTATAGATTTACGCTAATCTGATCTTCGTAAGATTCAGGTTTGATTGGGTTCTTAACATAATATTCTTAGGTTTTGTGATAACTTACTTTTAGGACAGCAATCAACAATTGAAAATAAAACTTATTGATTGCAAAGATGATAAAAATGTACAAGATACAAACAAGTGGATTAAACTATTTCATTAATACATACATGGAGATGGTCCAATCATTCACAACGCTGGTCCTGATAGTTTAGAAGTAAGAGAAAATGATATCATCAAAATGAGTTGGAGTATCTAAATTACTTAATTGTCGAGCACACACATATCCATGTTCACATTCAACATAGCCACACACATCTTCTTCGAATTTCTCTAATGAAAATATGCCTAATTCCTCATTCATACAGCGATATCTGATGACTCCATTAAATGCATACAACATAATTAAGGCGATGAGGATTGTGAACAATATCAGAATCAAGATATTTTCAACTATCTGTTTTACAGCCTCTTGGATTGACATGAGCATAATGTTTAAGGTACTGCTAATCTTACCAACATAAAAGGGAATCCTAATCAATCTAAAAGTTGAAACATCAAAAGGAATGTAGTCATTTTCTATAAGGAATAGAAAATATAATATCAAAATTATTAAGTCATATATATTCCAAAATGAGGAAATGTATTTCTTAAATCCTTAACCAGCCAAATGAATTAATGAGTCTGCGAAGTAAAGTGCACATAGTACATATTAATAAGATTAGATTTCATTTTATTAAGTAGATGATCTATTGAGAAACAAAATGATATTCGTTAATGTCAGAAACATTTCGTATAGATCAAAAGCTGTCCATTGCAATAAACGATAACAACAAATCTCAAATCCAACGATAATGAAAAACAAGATTTTCCTAAAATAGAGCAATTTATTATTGTCCTAGTAGTGTTTTATCTCCATTAATAACCATTTAAAATTATGGTTCACCTTCAATTCGATGTTATAATTTTAACTTTCTTCATTATATAGATTCTCATGGAGCATTTACAGAATTTAATTCTCCTTTTCTTCCTATTCCTCAGGTTTTTCTTCTGCATTATTTGTTTGAAATTAATTCTTGAGATCATCCTAATTATCTTATTCTTCCCTTTATATTATTTATTACTATTTGTTAGTTTAACTTTCATCGACGCAATCTCCAAAATTGGAGGCATCCAACCTATATGACTCATTTTCCTTTAATAATTGCTCAAATGCCTTTTTAGATGCTTATCTTGTTAATGCTTCATTTAAAACAATCATTGAGTGCTCTTATTCTACATTATAGGTATTATACTGTTCTGATGCTGACTCTTCATCCCTAGCTGGTTTCTCATAAATTTGATTTTCCTATAGTAAAATTAGAGTCTAATTTTGAGACGTTCTGTTTTATGTGAATCTCTTT
This sequence comes from Paramecium octaurelia, assembly GCA_905182995.1. Lineage (NCBI taxonomy): Eukaryota > Ciliophora > Oligohymenophorea > Peniculida > Parameciidae > Paramecium > Paramecium octaurelia. The sequence continues at coordinate 168,500 of CAJJDP010000090.1, forward strand.
TTATCACTCCTCAGGGTTTGCGATTTTTGGGATGACTTTAAACTTTCCTTCATTATTTAAGTTCCTTTTGAAAGCTATGATTCGAGTTTATTTTTATCCAACACTACAGAAGCTGTCTATTATTTTGATTTGTTCTAATCTGATTGCTCTTGTTTCGGATCGCTTTATGCGTCCCATTTAATCTTTTTTTAGGTTTGTTTACCTTTTTAAGGTTATTAAAACACAGATACTTATTTCTGCTACTTTACAGCGTTAACTTATTACATAAAATAAATATTAGATTAATACAAATTGCACAATAACACATAGAGTTGTGTATTAATTTTGAGCATTTTTTGAAATATCAAAGAAAGCCGTATTTAATAAATTTCAATAATATGAAGAAGTTTAAACAAATAATAAAATATATTGGGCATTCATTCCAATATTATTAATAATCATATGCCATACAGGAAGATACATTTTAGACTACATTATTTTGATCCTCTGTAATTATGACCCAAAAAACCTGGAGTCTCTTAACATCATGCTTGTATTTACTAATTAAAGGGGTCTTGGCAAAAAAAAGTTGTTAGAATTAATTAATGAATTATAACATAATAGGAAAACAGAAAAAAATAATCTTTTGATCAAGGAAATAATGTATGAAAATATTATATATATTGTTTTTTAATATTTTATTTATTAATTGATTTTAATAATAAAACACATCTAGTTAATAATCAAACTTTATTTTATGTTTTTGAAAAAAGTCTTTAAAGAATTTTCTGTTGAACTGGAAACACTGTCTCATCTTTAGAGAGGATGGAAATCAAGCTCATATTGAAAATGGCAATATTATGATATAAATAGATATGGAAATTTAGGAGATTTTATTTTATTACTAACTTTAATCATTATCATAATCAAAAGTGAAGTATTTATTATAATTGTATATTTTTAACGATCTAGAATGAACTCAAACAAAAAATTATAAATATTATGAATTATTTTTATTCGTTATCAATATCCTATATGTCTTCTGTACAATTAAACCATGCAACCTTATAGGAATTAGTTTTTGTTGAGAACAATTCTTAAAAGTCCTTTTTGATAATTGGTCAGTTATTGAATTTTATATAGTTCACTAGATACTTTGCTCTTATGTTTTTATCTGTAAGCACATCTCATGTTTATATTGAATGAATCAATTTGTGTATATTATTTTAATTATGTAATCTCCAATAGCTAGAAAGAAGCATCCTTCTAAAACTTTTGTTGTCAAGAAGAACACTCAATTGTTTTAATCTGCCGATCATGGAAACAAGAGATAAAAATCATAAAGAATGGACAAACCCTTCAGAAGAAGAGGAAATTTCTTGGATAAATAGGACGCTTTTTAAATCAATAAATTTGCAGCCAAGCTCAAACATAGTTCTGATTCAGAGTCTGATAGTGATGTTTCTATTGGAAAGTCTGGTAAATCTGAAAGTTCTGAATCCAGCATAAAATCAGCAAAAACAATCAAACCACGCTCATCCAAAAGAATAAGAGGAAATCTTAATTAATACACACAAGACTTATTCTCGACGATAATAAGGAAGACAGAAAGCCAAAAAGACTAGCAAAAGTATTAGTATATCCTATGATTTAAGGGAGGAAATTTAGTAAAAATTATTTGAAAGAATGGCTGACAAGGCTACAGCAGAGAACTATTTACTCCACTAAAATTTAGAACAATTTGACTAGCCTTTTAAGAGGAGCAATCAATTTTCAAAGGATGGGTAAGATTCTGAACATTCGTTTGAAATATTTTCTAACCTTTCAAATGAAGATAAGCAATCATATAATTCAGACACAAGTGTTTAGTTAGAAGAAGTCTAAGATCAATAGAGAATCTCACAACAGAAAGAAAATTCGTGCCATAGTCTCAAGATGTCTATCTAAACTCCCATTGCTGAATTTAGCGTAAACCAATAAATTTTATAAGTCTACCTATTTCAAACCCAGAGTCTCTAATTTACGCGTATCCCTTGCTGGTTTTAGCCCCTTGTAAGTTACTCATTCAGACTAATCTTCCGAAGATGTATGAAACAAATATTAATTAGGAGAATTCTGACCAATTATAAAACTTGTCAAATTAATTCGACAAGATTTATTAAAAATTATCTTATATTAATGGAGCACAATTTATCAAATATAGAAAACTTGAAAGTTTCCGTAAATACCATTTGATTTATGTAATAATCAAAAATAATTGAGAGCTCTTATATAGATAATTACAAAATGTTAAAATTTAGAAAATATGTGCTTTACTTATATTTGATAACAAAGAGACTTTCTAAAATTATAGTAAGATCCAGAATATATTAATACATATTGACTTTAGTTACCTTAGGAAACATCACTATTTTTGTATCTGAACATCTTTAATAGTAAGAAAATAAATATAAAGATATTAATTTTAGTAAATATTATAATTTAAACTTAGTTTTTTTATGGTTTTATGTCGTAGATATAGTTTTATAGCTGTTTGCTTTTGGATTGTTTCGTACGAAATTAATCTTTCTATCAAGAGTGATCGATGCTTCATTGATTATTCTATTTTATTATCATTTAAGCATATCTGAGGTTATTTTAGACATAACACCTTTGAGAATGACAAGATTGCTGAAGCATCTCGGAGCTATTTTTGCTGGTACGTAAATGTTCATAATATAAAAAAGGGTTATAAAGAATGATTGAAGCATTAATAGAATCCTTAAAATTTATTTTGGAATCAACAGCAATTGTAATTTTATTTGCTTTATTTTTTGCATCTCTAGGAACTTCATTATTTATGGGTTTACTTAATTAAAGATGCTTGCCATCAGATGATTCAGAGTGGGTGCAATGTTAAGAAGGTCAATGTCCAGATGGAATGACTTGTTAGATGACAGACAAATCTTATAATATTCCAACAAACTTCAACAATATCATCTATTCATTTGGTCTTATTTTAAAAACAGTAACAATGGATGACTGGAGTTGGGTCATGTATTATACAATCAGAGCATTTCATCCAATCGTCTGGATATATTATGTTTTGATAATATTTGTTGGGGGGTTTTTCGGATTCAATCTTCCGATAGCAGTATTTAAGACTCATTTTAGTGAAATGCAATTTAGAGAGGTGCAACGTAATGATGAAAGAGAGAATGTGCTTAGCAAATCCAATTTGACTAGAATTGGATTTTATCAATACATAATCTAGATGAACTAATTTTTGCTTACAAACTCTCCTGATATCATAATAAATGAACCTCAGACAAACAAAGTACAATAATTTTTTGATTTGTAACCAAGAATTTTATTGGGGAGTGTGTTAAATGAAAATAGAACAAATGAAAGCAATTTTTCTCACCTGAAAAATTAAATAAAAAATTTTTCACTCAAATTCTACCTTCTACCAAAATTATCGATTCTATAAAAATTCTACCTTAATTTGGAAATCAAGAAATTTACTTCAGACCCAAAAATTTAAGAAACCATAAAACAATTTAGTAAATCGTCGTTTTTACTTGAAAAATACATAGATTATAAATATCAATATATATAAACAAGTCAATTGGATATACTAAGAAATTCACTTTTTCAGGTCCTTAAAACCACAGATAATAAAAATTCTAAAGCCTATAAGAAAAAGGTGTTCTACTATTAACTAATTTAAACGAAGAAATCAGTAATTTAAAGAGAAAATGGAAAGTCATCTAAATCTGAATCAATAGCAGCTATATAAGCAAATAATCCAAGATCTGTTGCTTAATTACCAATAAAAATTTCAAAAAGAATACAATAAAATAGCTTAAATCCTTCAGAAATACATGGAGCAAAATCAAGTTCAATGTCTTATTCTCCAAATGTGGGAGCCATTCATAATAAAGAAATTGAAAAGTAGAGAAGGAAGTTCCCTTATTTTATGAGTGGAAAATAGTTCATTCCTAAAGAAACTTTGTATAAGCCTTTTACGATCTATCATTGTGGTGAATTGAAAGTACTTTTGCATGGGAGTTATTTGGATTATGCAGATGTTTAAAAGATGATAAAAGCCAAAATTAAGTTTAAGCAGACAGAGGAACTCAGATATTAAGATGAATACACCAAAATCAAGAGAAAGGAGTTTCAAAAGAGAATCATTAAATCAAGAAATTGGTCAGGAAACAATGTATTAAAAAATAATTGGATTTTAATAAAAAAGTTTAATGAGATTTTTTAATAGCTCAATCTAAGGGATATTGAAATTTGGCAAACATCTTTAAGTGGTATTTTGATGGCTTTGAGAAAATATGCATTTTTGATAATGCACTTTAAGTTAACAAAATTTATTTTTGATTTAACAATTCTTATTAACACACTATTTTTAGCTTTACAAGGTATAATATAAAGAAGTATAATTGATTAAGTAGAAGATATTGCAACAATCTTATTATCGACTGAAATTATTCTATAATTGATAGTCTACAAACCAAGTAATTTATTATAAAAGTATTAGGAAGAATAGCAAGAAACAAACATCTTGTAATCGAATTACTCATAGTCATCTTGAGTTTGATAGAATTCGGATTTAGTAGCTACTTGAATGTAAGTGAACAATATTTAAGACTAATGAGATCTACGAAATGTCTTCTATTTTACAGATGCATAGCCTACATCTACATGGCTCGAATAATTGGAGCCATAGCATAAATTACATACAAGTCTTATGTCTACTTGGCCTTTCTTATGTTCTTTATGATCTTTACGTTTGGGTTGATTGGAATGGAGTTGTATGCAAATAAATTCGATAGCTATCACAAGGAAGGGTATATGCATTCATTTGACGATCCAGCGAAAGCATTTATGACAGTATTTAACATAATGACAAATGATGATTGGTTTGGGGTTTATAGAATTGGCACAGAAGTGTAGACAGAACTCTCAATAACTTATTCTATTGGGTTGGTGTTTACACTCAACTATTTTATTTATGGAATCATGATGGCTATATTATTAGATGGATTTAGTCAATATTTAGAACGAGAATCCACAAATGAATAAAATGAATTCCTGAAAGATAAGATTAAATAAATAAATAAACTCAACAAATAATTAGATTCTTAGGCTTCAGAGAATGATACTGATTCTGAATCTGAATCAAACTCTAGTTCATCCTCAATATAATAATACTAAGATTAAGCTAACAATGTCTAGGGTGTTACTAATAGATATCATGTAAGAAAGGAAAGTATGTCCCCTGACAACATCTAATCATCTTCTAATAATTTAAGAGAGTAATTAAAGAGGGATAGTAATTTCACAGAAAAAATATTCCATTCTCTACAATTCCCTGTGACCAGAACTAGGAAAACGGATTAATAGGAGGAGGAGAGAAAGAGAATAAAAGAAGAGTTTAGAAGATTAAAGAGCAAAGTCAATATGCTAAGGGTGAAGTCTTCAGAACCCAAAACTATTAAATATATGTAAGAAAATTTAGAATAGGTCTACAAGAAAATGTATAAACAAAATCATAAATTGTATGCTGGAGTAGATTGCATGCAATCCTACTATTGCTTTAATAAATCCAATTCTTTAAGAATACTCTTCTTTAGAATTAGTGTTAGTACTTATACCAAATATTTTATTGATTTAATATTGCTTCTCTCCATTACTTATTTAGCTCTACCATAGGATATTTAGGAAACACCCTTGTGGGTTACCATATTATTTGTATTGAATTCTACAATTTTTATCGAATTTATAATTAAATCTATTGCTCTTGGGGCATGCCTGGATAAGGGATCATATCTAAATGTAATTATTTATATAATTCTAGTATACATGGAAGGTGGTTGATTTAGTATACATAATTGTTTATTATTTGGAATTCTTTAAAATCGCCAATTTACCAATTTTTATTGTGATAGAGACATTTATATATTTTAGACCTTTGAAGTTACTTTATCGAATAAAATGGGTAGTTCGAGTAAGAGCAGCTTTAACCTAATCCTTATTTGATATAATCAATGTTTTTGTAGTCTTGCTTTTAGTATGGCTAATGTTCGCTGTTTTTTCAATGATGCTATTTGCAGGTAAAATGGGGTTTTGCGAGGAATAAATAAATTATGATGTAGGATAGTAGGAGTGTATGAAACAAGGCAAAGAATGGAGAGTATATAAGCATAATTTTGATAACATAACTACTGCAATGCCTGTGTTATTCATTATTTCAACTTTTGATGGATGGGGTTCAGTCTTATGGGTGTCACAGAACAGCAGAGAAGCTTCGAATGGTCCGCATCCTTATTTCAGTTAAATTCCAACATATTTATTTTATGTGGCATTTTGCACCGTGGGATCAATGTTTTTCCTGTAGTTGTTCACAGGTGTGTTGTTCATCAATTTAAAAGCCAACTCAAAATTAATGGAAAACCAATAATTAACATAGGCACAATTAGAGTATATTAAGATTTCAGAAATCATTCTACATGATCATCCTATAAGAGCTTCCTTACCTAAGTCTTAATTAAGGAGGATCTTAAGTATTTTCATTATGAATAAATACATGGATTTATGCATGTTTTCTATTTTGCTAGTAAATTGTGTTGTTATAATGATGATTTATCATTCAGCTGATGATAATTATAATGGAAGGATCAATAAGATTCATCATGTTTGCACTTTAATTTTTGCCACTTGGTTGCTACTCCAATTTTTGATCTTGGGAATCAATAGATTCAAAGATAACTTATGGAGACCCTATACATCCTTGGTTATTATTTTAGGAGTGGTTGATTTGATTCTTGACTTTGAATTTGATTGGTTCCGATTGTATTGCAATTCCACCTAATTAACTTAGCATTATTAATTGTTGAGAGTGTTGTATACTCTGAGAAATTTAAGAATTATACTCATCTTCCAAGGTTTGTAGAAGCTCTAAAGATTAGTAAGAGTGATGTCATTTGCATTTCCATTTTTGCTTAAGATTCTTTTCATTCTTCTAATTATTATGGTTGTGTTTGCCTTTTATGGAGTGATGCTATATGGAACTATAGATAAGGGTGAAGTCATTAATGATCTAATCAATTTTTCAAACTTTTGGTTGGCCCTGTTGACACTTTTTAAATGCGTTAGTGGTGATGATTTTAGATCAATAATGAACGATTGTATGCATCACAATCCTTATTGTTCAGAAGATCCTAAATATTGTGGTTCACCCTATGCTTAAATCTACTTCATTTCTTTTATGCTAATATCCAATTATATACTATTGAATTTGTTTGTTTTGGCATTGATAGAATAATTCGAATTTTTCTTCAACAATTAAGATTCCATACTTTAAACATACGTTGAAAATATAGACTCCTTCAGAAAAGCATGGTTCAAATTCTCAAGTTAGAATGGACAGGTATTGAGCATTAGATGCTTGCCTTATCTATTGATTGAAATCAAAGAACCACTAGGCTGTAAACCCTATGATAATGTGTGGGATGCAGCCAAACTGAGTTTGCAGTTTAATCTATTTTGTGACATTGGGGATAACATCTCCTACAATTAATTGTTATATGAGATTTTCCATCGTAGGTATTAGAAGCATATCTTTGAACAATGTTCAGAAATGGCAGCTCAAAAGATGTCTTAGTTCCATAAGACTATGATTTTTAGGTTAGCCTATTATCGAAGAAAAGGATTTAAATAGAGAAGGACAAGCATTGGACCTCAACTTAAATTAAATGGAAATGGCAACATAATGCATACATTATTGATGTCGTTAGTTGCATTCAAAACATGGAGATTATATACCGATCAGATAATTGCTAACATTATTACTGACTAATAATATTTCTCGTAAAGAACTGTAAGGGATACTGAACCAATAAGGCATTCCATTACACTAAAAAGCATTGAGAGTCAAGAATCTAGAATAAAATTAAATGATAATCCAGTTTATTAAAAAAGAAGGATGGGTAGAATGAAAAGAGTTTCATTACAAGGTTAGATCAATGACTATTTGCCAGGGGATTGCATAAACGTATGATTCTTCATCCTAATTTAGCCAAAACCTGTATTAAAAAGAAAAAGTAGTTTTGGAATTGAAGAAGGCAATGTTTAAACAGTTTATCATTCGCGTAGAATATAGAGGATATAAAAAATATATAAAATGAATTGATTAATATTATTATTATTATGATTAATTCTAATATGTAAAAAAGTATAAATTTGAATTGAGATTCATATCCTATTCATACTTCCTCCTATTAGAATCTAGAATTATTATGAAAACTCCTCATAGATACATTTTTAGATGGTTTGATTCTTTCAAATAGGTTACGATTCGATTTACTTCGTTTATACATTTTCTTTTCAATTCCCTTCACATAGGAATAGTAATATGCGATTTTCTTAAGAATTTCATCTAAATTAAATTCAGGGAAATACACATGAGTAGATTTACAACAATCAATCTCAATATTTTGATTTGGATGAACAATATCCATCATCTTCTATTGCAATTAATTTTCTTATATATATTCTGCTGATAAGCTTACCGGATCAATTTAGGTAATACTTGGAATAGGATTTGCTTACCCAAATTTTTTAGAATCTCCAATACTCACTCTTCTTAATTTCTAATCAAATGCAGCCATCAGTTATTATTTTTATTAAGGACTTGGACCTAAATTTACTTATTGAGGTTAATTAATTTTTCTCTAGAATTGTTGACCTACTAATAAAGTTGTTCTCTTTTTCTTCCTTCTTCTCTCACCTCCAATTTACATTCTCCTTTCTTAATTTTCAATCTATTTCTTTATCAATGAATCTTTCATATCACTCTACTCACTATTCTTGCTAAGTTATTTCATTAAACACTTGTTTTAATCTTAATCTAATTAATAAGACAGATTTCCAAACTTTTAGGACAAAAAAAGATTGCTGAGTTCATCAAAATTGCACGATCTTTTAGGACTACCTTAGAGTGTCATTTGGTATAGTTTATTGTTGAATGAATTAGGAATTTAATTATTTTGAATACCAAATATTTATGATTATTATTATTATTCTATTGCTTCAGATTCTTTCTCTTAGATTTCCTTCTTAAATACTTATAAGGCTTTGTATTTTTCTTTTCCAAATTAATTTTTCTAGAATACCATGATGCTTTATTTCAGCTCATGAGTTGGCGTGATATCTTTCAAGTCAGTTGTCAAGCCTCCTGTCAAAGTTTTTGTGCTTTTCTTTTAAAATGCCTTTTACATTTCGCTGTTTGTGTTAATTGGAGAATCTTAAAGATTTCTAGGTGTTTCGTCCGCAATTGATGAATCTAATTCATTTTTTTTACTCAATTAAAATCCTAAAGATACTAAATATTCATCTGTATATTCTCTATAATAACTTAAATTATTTACTATTCGGTTAAATTTTCAACTAGTAGTTTTAGTGCTCCTTCTTATATACTATTGAGAACTTCTCTTGTTCTTGATTTGGTAGAATTTCGATATGGAAATTTAAGCCTATTATTCAATCTGACAGTTGTGAAACTACTAGATATTTTATTAATATTTGGTTACAAAAACACAAATGGACATCTAAATATATTAATATCATTACTGAATAAAATTGTGAGTCCACCCACAAACTTCACAGACATTTCCAGTACCTTTAAATTAGGGATCAAATAACAATCTATCCCTCTTCATACAAAATATTTCATATTCTGAATCACTTTCACTAATAACATTAATAAAGTCCTCGTAACTATAGAAATTATGAAGAAAATAAATACTCAATATAAGCCATTTAAGTAAATCTTAAAGCCCTTACTTTATATTCATACCGCTGCTATGTTATGAATTCTCTCTCCCCTAATACTGCTCTAATATTGGATCATATGCATTACCCAGAATTGACCTTATTGAGAAAAGTCTCTGTTGCTTCATAATATTCATTTTCATCTACAATTAGCATGTATAATTACTCTTATGATCTGCTACAAATTCTAAGGCTCCTGAAAGCACGAACCAAATTTTAGTTGGTTGATCATATCGAGAATACAAAACCTCTTCTGGTAACACTTTTTTCTCCTTCACAAATTGACAGAGATTATTGATTGTAAGTTCTTTGAAATTTTCTCTCAGAAATCTTGACTTTTTAAGAGTATTACTATATAAATCTGTTAAAACCTCCTCTCTTAAATGTTTAGTTAATTGATTGATAAATATCTCTGCGTGACTATCTTCTTCTTATTCAAGTTGGAAAAAGTATTCAAAATACTTCTTAACCTGGAGCATATATTAAACCATTACTTTTAATGACAGATTTAGATTGAGCCCTCTTTTTCTAATATGTTAATGAATTTGACGCAATTTAGACTTATAAGTAGACTTTTTATCGGACATCTATTTAAAAATATTGCCGATATTTGAAATGCAATAGCCAAATACTCCACAAAGCAGCAATGTTACAACGATAACAAAAATCCTTTCAAAAGTTGTAACAGGTACAATATCTCCATAACCCACGGTTACTGTTGTGATTACACTCCAATATAGAGATATGATGTATCTGTCAAACCAATGATAATCAAAGGCCTGTCTATCATAATGAGTGAGCCAATTGTCAGTTATGCCAAAGGATTCATACTCTGTTAATGCAACAAAATGCCAAGCACATCCACAAAAGTGACCTGTCAAAACCAGAAAAAAGATAAGCTTCAAAAGATCAACAACAATTTGGATGTTCTCCTAATCATATCAGTTTATTATTACTTCCAAATTCAATATTTCTTCAATATTTTGCATCAAAGGAGTCAGTCTTGTCAATCGAAATAGTAACGTGTATCTAACAAAGGGTATGTTCATGTTTGACATTAGAAATGGTACTACAACCACTAAATCCCAAAAGAAATTATCTTTCAAATAATGTTTCACTATAGACTTTCGATCTTCATGCATCAAACCCTTATCATAATAAGCAGTATTAAAATTAATTATTATCTCAGCTATAAATATCCATGATGGCAATAAATCAAATAAGTATTCAAATACTCCTTAAGTTTAAATATTGAAACTGATGTTTATGGGAATGTAAAATATATTCATCACAATGAAGAGTAATAACAAAATATCCCAGACAATTTTAAATTTGCTATCAGGTCTTATGACTATTATAATTCTGCTTAATAATTCTAATCCATATTCCAAGCAATTTATTAGACTGGTTGCTCTTTTTTGGAAATTATATTTCAATATTAAAAATAAACTAGGCTTCTGTTTAATTTGCCGAGAAATTAAGATATATTCAAAATTACTAGACAAATCTCCAATAATAGAAAATATTTTTCTTGTCATAAGTTTAAATTTTATGGTCTCAGTTTTGGTTTTCAACTATTAAATAAATCTCGACACTAATCTTATTATTATAAATCCTTTAACAGCCCATATATTATTTAACCTACGAATCATAATAAATTTTACCCGACTTTGCCTGCTTTTATTCCACTGTTCCTCTTGGATGCTAGCTCATTGGTTTGATAACTTTTTTACTTTTATGGCTCCACAGTCTTTCTTATCTTAACTTCTTCCAATTCAAATTATTTCACAAAGCTTTAGTATTTATCTATTTTGGAGCATGACTTTACTCCTTACACTTATTAGTTGAATGTAGAATCAATTATTAGTCCAGTATGTGCTTTTCTGTTCGAACTCTAATTTAAGTATGGGTTATTAGCAATTCTCTGACCTCTTATGAAGGAATTCGTTCGTGATCTTGCAGATTCTTGATCATATCTGTTATCACTTATATGATCCAAACAAATAATATACCTAACACTGCTCAGATATTCATCATCTTCCGAACTTTCTCCTTTATATCCATCTTTCAAAGCTCGGAAATTCTTACTATCAAATATTTTTCTTTTATGTTTCAGTGCTTCATCAATTGTCTGCTCTGCCTCATTATCATTAGAATAAATTGGTAAGAGTTCCTCAAATCGAGGGGATGTGATATTCTAACTATAGATAGGTTGATCTATGCAAAGGAACGGACTCTCCCTTTTTTTCATTATTTAATTTTATATAGATAATTGCTTTTTTATCAAAATCTTTAGGTATGGATTTTATTTCACTTCCTTAGGAAGGATCATCAAAAATAATACTTATGAACAATTAAATAAGTTTAATATTTTTTATTTTTAACTTCACTTAACCAATAATTTTTGTAAGTATTTTTAACAAATAATTGGAAGAACACAAGTAAATCCCAGATCAAACACATCATCACATATTCACATTAGTATCGTAAATGGGATCCTAATCTTTTCGATTGTATAATTAATAGATATACAAAATAAAGTTAAATTTTAGATTCATACAAATAATTATAAAGTTAATATCCTTTTATTTCTATTTAAAACGATAGAGCTGGGATACCATTATGTGTTGCCAGAATTTTAATTATCTATATAAAAAATCCATAACTTTATAATTTTTTGGTTAATTTTTCCACCATATTTATTTGGCTTTTTTTATTTACCAAAGAGCATTCTTAGATTATGGACTACTTTATAAATTTTTATTTTATTCAACATTCTACTGTTATTGTTCAAATTACATTAAATACAGATATATAACGAAACTATTTTTAGAATATGCTTATAATAATATTAAAAATAATTTAAATTATGCAAATTATAGGGAAAATCATTAAAAATTAACTTCGAGAAATGCAATAATTGCTCAAAGAATCAAAGGCATCTACCTAGATAAACTTAAAGATTTTATCATTATTTTATGTAGGAATCAGATTGAGTATTTTATTACCCACATCTTAATTTGCGAATGAAAATTACAAAGTATGCATTTTGTTTTGATTATTTCCAAGGATGAAAAATTTATCTTATTAAAAACAATAATAAATTGGTTTACAGTGCTTAGCCCTATAAATTCTATGAATAACCATAATATTATAATAATCTCTGTAATAATAATAAGCATACTTCATTGGATCTCAACTTTAATTATTATTTTTGGAAGTTTTGAATCTAAAATTTTACACCATTATAGCCAGAAGTACTTCACCTACTTAAGCTCTCTTCTACTTTATCCTACATTTATTCACATACAAAATTTAAAATTTATTGGTGATTTTGATGAAATTGTTATTGTTTCCATTATCCCTGTCATTTTCAATTCAACTATTTAAAATTACATTCAGCGTAACTACTCTCTGCCTACGAGAAACCCTTTTGTAAAAAGACATCGAATTACAAATTATCTCATTTCTTTGATAGAAATGATAGGATTGGTTTCAATAGTGTACTTATCAGAAGAATATCAATGTGTGATATTGATTTTAATATTTTTTGTACAGCTCTTAGATGCTTTGTTCGTTAATCCTTACTAATATTATGTAAATTTATAATATTGCTTTTGGAGCAGTCTTTTATTTTTTGCATCACTGTTTAAACTGATCGCCTTTTTTTGGGACCCCTATTAATATTTCTACTTAGGCATATATCTCATACCGTTGTTGAGTTTCGTGGTATAAGGATATTTTCAATTACAACAAGAAGATAATTTAATTTAGAATTGTCTATAAAAAGAGTTGTTGTTACAAATTGTAGATATGTATTATTCTGGAAATGAAATTACAAAGAATAAAATACTGTATATAATACGCACGAAATTCTAAACAGTGATAAAAGAGAAATTTGACATTGATTTGTAGTTGTAGTAGTGTATTATGCAATTATTCACTAAAATCATCGAACAATTAAACATGTCAGAGAGATATCAAGATGAGGACTTTTATATCTATAAGATCCTATTTTTTTTGTAGACATGCGAAAAACAGAATCTAGGATACATAAAGATGAAGAAGTTTCAGGCATCAACTAATTCTCAGTCATTATACTTTCAGATTCTAGCAGATAATATTTATTTTTCAGTTGTTAAGAGCAAATTGAAAAAAAAAATAACTTAATAAACTGAGGAGTCTCAAAATTCATTAAGTTTAACAGAAATAAGAGCAAGTTAAATACTACATGAAAAAAGCATGAGTTTTATTGCGTAAATACTATCAATGAAACTGAAATTCTGGGAGAGATTATAATAAGGATATTCAAAAATTGAAGAGTTAGCAAAATAGTCCGAAAACTTAAGTAATTTACTAATTAAATTAAAGAATCTAGTATTTAGTGAACTATAAATTAATGTTTTTTCAATACAAAAAGATTTATTCAAACTCAATATTTTAGATTTGAGATTGTTGTCTCTCATATTCTCAGGAGTCTTGAATGATTTTCACATAACATTAGAAATTGAGTAGCGTATAGAAGAACTACTTAGTTTCGAAAGAAATTTATAAACTCGAAATATCTTAAATACTACTCTTTTGAATGACGAGATGATCTTAGTATCTGTGAGTATGTTGAAGAATTAAGGGTAGATAATGGCCAGCAATAGAACTAAAATGTAGAAGTTTTTTCAATATCCAACAGAAGATTCATTCATGCAAATTTAACATATAAATTAATTGCTACCTAAATACTTACAAGAGAAACATGATGAATTTATCAACAATTTTCTGAAAATTGGAGAATCATTTATATTTGATTAAAGTAGAGATGTATTTCCTATATATTAAACAGGTTTCTCTTTCAATTCTACTCTGTAATTAGTGCATTCATATGATAATTTGGATGATTATATAGTGACTGCTGCTTTAAAGTAAGTGAATGAAAATACTGATTTTATTATCTTTGATGATACAGGAAAGATCTTGGGGATATCAAAATCCATTCAAAATATTTTGTTATCTAATAGTAAGTAGGAATTTGATGAGCAAATTTTAAAATCTTACATTTTCTTTTGGTTTCATAATCTATTTGATTCGGTTTAATAGTTTCAGTAGGAATAACAAAATGATTAATTGAATACATTTAAGATTAGTACTCAGAAAACGTTTGTCACCCCAATTTAGGATATTGATAATATAATAAGGGAACATGAAACATACAAAAAATCTCATTTGATTACTTAAACAAGTGGAATGAAGACGGAATAATAAGAAAATACTTATCATTAAGCTTAATCACAACCTAAATACACCTGTTTTAAGAAAAACTACATATAATAGACTCAAGAATTTGTTTCCAGTTGCTCTTTGAAGGAAAACTCTGTACATCCATATTATCAAATAGTGTATAATCTCATATTAAATGTAATGAAAAATAAGTATCCATATTTTTTGATGCAAATTACTGAATATAGATATAAGGATGTTAAAAAATAAGGCCTTGAATTGTCGAATAGTGCTATTAGCTCATTTTATCATTCCAAAAATATGAAAACAACCGAATAAGTAGAGGATGATTACCTATTAGACGAAAATGATGGACCTTTAAACTTTGTCATCAACTAACCGGTTGTGAATAAGTTACTGATTAATGAACAAGATGATGAGACTTACTAAGAAGCTTAGATGAATCGAATCTAGCCATAATAGAAGTCTATAGACCCTAGGGAAAGCAATTTGGTATCTCCAAGAGGAAACAGAGAGATCTTGATTTAAAAAGAATATGATTATGAAGATGAAGAGGAAGAGGGTCGAGATCAAAAATCAAAAGTGGATAAAAGCAGTTCTTAAAAAGAGCAACGGGCAGATATTTTATAGGTAGTTTTGAGAGAACAGAATTTGGAGTAAAATGATTTACATAAATAAAATAAGCAATCAGTTACTAGTGCTACATCTGATAAAACACAGAACTCTGTCTATAATTTGATTAGAAAACTTACTTATTCGGAATAGATGCAATCTTCAATTATCAAAAGCATAGTTATTTGTATTGTGTTGACATTGATAATGATGATACTGATAATTTCAGAGATGTAGATTGCACGCTCTAATACAGATTAATTGAAATATGATATCCCTTTAGTGAGAATACCTCAGAGGTTCAATAGACTGTATTGTACTTTTGTGACATTAGGTTAATTGGATCTGTAATTGAATTTATTAAATCAGTCTTATGGAGCTCTTTATGAATATCGTGTTAGAAATGAAAGCATGGTTAGAAGAGAAGAAATGTTGAGTATGATGATGGATCTCAAAAATGAATTCGCAAAATTGGAAGAAGAAAATAGATTGCCAATTGTGGCAGTGAGAATAATTAATGAATTTTCATATTAGGAATTGAATGTAACTATGATTTAATTTGACTCTATGGTAAATGAATATACTGAGAGAATTAATTAATACTTACAAGGATCGGATGAGTTGAGCTATATTGAGAAGATTTAAGTGTTGGTTTAGTTTTTAAAAGGTAATTTAATTAATCAATTGAATCTCACTATCAAGTTAGTGGAAGAAATTGAAAATGAATTCTTTGATTTAATCACCTATTTTGAGACAGAATACCTTATATTTCTCTTAGTGTTACTCTGGATTATATTCTTTATGTTGATATTACAATTTAAACAATGGCATCAACCGTATATATACATGCAGACTGTTTTACTTCTCATCAGTAGGATATCAGAGAAGGATATTGAATATTCTTGTCAAAAGATGTCCTATATTTCAAATATGCTGGACAAAGATAAACAACTATGGAAACATATCAATTATTTTAGAGAGTATTTCTGGTTCTCAAGAACAAGTACTCACAATTCAATTAAATATACTTCAAGTTCGGTATCACAATTAAAGCAAACTTCAAAATAGAGTTCGACTAGAGTCAAATCAGTGTCCAGAATTTAAGAAACAAACTTTTCAATTATCAATATCTACTTAATGTTGTTTTTCCTCTGGGTTCTTTTGTCTGGATATGTGCTATCAACATTCTTAATTATGAAACAGAATATGGAGGATTCTCAACCGGAACTAAGGTTGGCCATGGAATATGTCAGATTCAAATAGGATTTAGATGGAGTTATGATAATTAGTTAATTACTAAAGAATCAATAGATTCTAATTGATGAAACCATGGCAAGCGGAGTGTTCCGTCTAAATCCTGAATTGAGCACAAAAGATAAATACTTTACTAGATTATATGCTGAATTGCTAAAATAATTCGTTTCTCTCCAAGAAGATTCTACTTCAATTTTCGAACATATATATAGTGATATAGTAGCATCAAAAAAAATCAGTTCATCCAATAAAGAGCTACTCCTAAAAATGTATGAGACTGACTTATGTCTGATTATACCTTCTCAACTACCCTTCTGTGAATATGAGAATGGTCAATTTAAATATTTCCCTACTTACCCATCAGCTGAGGATATCGACAATAATCGTATGCTCTACAGATACGGAATTAACGGGATCTTTTAGACGTAATAATCAATTTATAGCTTAGCATACAATCCATCTTTACCACTCATTATTCTCTTGAACTCAACGGTATCAAAGATACAAATTTGACTATAGTTAATTAATTCCTACAATCCCCAGAATTTATCTAGGTCATTCTATCTTATACTTTTGATATCAGTTTTGCACTATTAGAATTCTATTATACTATTATCCAAGCCTCTTTGGATATTTTAGAAGAAGATTATCAAATGATTGTTGTATACGTGGTCACCTTTGGCTTGGGAGCTTTAATTACCCTTTATATAGTTATTTTTATACGGGCCACTACTCTTTAGTAGAGAGTCTAATCAATTAGATAGGCATTAATAATAATCCCTCACGAATCACTTCAAGATTAATCAATATTAAATGCGATAAGAAAGATTGACAGAACTCTTTGAATTCTATTTATAAATTTCCATAGGATTATACTTATAAACAAATAATTAAAATATGTATTTAAATTCATCGAAATTTCATTGATTCTCTTTTTATTTCCTTGATCTTTTGTACATCCTAGCATATATAGCAGCTGCGATTGTAATGCCTCCACTACATAATAACCAAATTTTGGCTGCCTTATTTATTTTCAATAATTCTTCCTCTAGACTATCAATAAAAGATTCTTTAGATGATCCTAAAATAATCAAAGGAGTAAGAACACCATCCTGCTATAATTTGCCACAAACACCGTACTAAATTATTTTTAATTATACCTATTAATTTGGTAGCAAAGCAAATTCGGTATATGTAGTTTGAAAAACGTGTTGATTAGCTATTTTAATTTATGACAATTCACTTTTCATTATATTCTCTCTCATTTTTGGAAGATTATATAAAATAAGTGATCGATTTGGTAAATATTTTACTTCTAATTAGTGGTTATCATTTCTAAGTATAAATTATATTAAATGATCTCTTTTAAAGGTAATTACCTAACCCAAATTAATCAGGAGTCCATCTCCAACATCTTTTTACTTTTCTTTGATTGTAGGCACAATTGTAGATAGTATAGCCCTGACTGATTTATCTGAAAATGTAGGTCTAATAATACTCTAAGCTTTCATACTGTAAATTATTGGAAGTGATTTTTCCAGTCAACACAAGGTATTGATTGATGGGTAGATCTGCTTTACTATTGATGTAATCAAGATTGTAAAGTGGCATTTTGTCAACATCCGTAAACATCTTTGAAAGTACTTTCTCCTTTCTAAATAAAACAACTGCCCTCAAAGCAGCACATGATGCAGATACAAGACAGAAGTTAGTAATTAGCATTTTATATAATATCAAAAAAATATTTTAATTTCACTCGGATCAAGCAATTAAGTAAGCATTGAGTAGTTTTCATTCTTTGTGGTATTGATGGAGGAATCGTAATAGTTTTCGAATGACTCAAAATTAAATATCTTGTTTACTATTCCTGCTTATAATGAAGAATAAGCCTTTATTAAAGAATTAACTTTACTTTTATAGCCTTGACTACTTTTTTCTGATTATTATTGCATTTCTCTAGAATTTAATTAATAACTTCGCCTTTGACATCTTTAAAATGCTTTTATATGAAAAGTTCGATTTTTTTTGGTTATGATTGTTTTGTTGGTTAAATCTTCACCTCAGTATTGTTTTTGCTTTATTTTGATTCTTGCCCTTTAAAATGGTTAGTACCTTTTACGATTTCTGGTTAAATACAATTAAATTATACTTTCATAAATTGGTATGAGATGCTTATAGCTTTCTTTATTTATGGCTTATTCAATAGAGATCTTGAGATTATTATTCTTTTTGGCTTAACCGCAATAGTGTTCAAAGTGTTCTTCGAAAGGCTTAAGATCTTGATATTTAAGTTCCCCTCTAAAATGATAACATAAACTAACTGCTGATTGTCGCCAAAGAAAAAGACTCTGCATTTTTATTTATCTGGTTAATCGTATGCGATGGTGCATGGCCAATAAGGATAGCCTTAGATCTTGCCCCAAAACACATCGTTCTTGTTAAATTGCATTAATTTTAATAATTTAAAATGGCTTCACCATCTTAATTAATATTCATCGGACTCATCCATTATGAGATTAGGGAATAGGATAGAAGAATATTGAAGAAGTAAAGCTTAGCATAAATAGAGGACTCTGATGTTAAGGAGTTTTTAAAGAGTGAATAGGAATATGAGAGAACTAGAAATAAGGCTCAGTCTCCTTTTTTCAAGAGAATGGATAAGAATCCCAATTATTTATTGGTTTTGGAACCGTCGCTGGTGAATCAAGTGAACCAAACATTGAGAGGAATAGAGGATCATATAGCAGAACATCTCCCTATTGAATTGCCTGAGGATGAGTGGAAATAGAGAGCAATAAAAATATTATTAACTTGGAATCTGTCAGAAAAGAATGAATTGGCCAAGTTCGCAACTGGGAGTGAGTAAGTTGAGAAGCACTATCTGGAATTCGGACTTTTATTTTTAGTATTGGCAGTTATTGGATATGTTATGATATTTGTGATGAAACATATGTTTTGAGGAAGATTAGATATTTATAATTTCAAACAATATTGAATTCAACAGCATCCTCCATCCTTTTTCTTTTTTTTACTTTGATCATCAGCTGTAACTCTGACACTGGAATTTTGTGGTTTATCAACCTTCTTTCCTTCAACTAATTTGTTTTGTTCCTCATACAGGATCTACTCAGCTATGGACACAAACAATTCCTAGATTCCCTTGTTCTCTTTACAACTTGTAAGCTTGAGAGAAGCTCCAATTTGCTAAAATAGGGCTTTTGTTATTACTTGAGCATAGTTGTTTGCTTCGTCATAGGAAACTTTCTCGTCTTCGATCAAATCGTTCTTATTCCCCACGAGAACTTAGACTAAAACTAAAATAAAACCTTACTTATCTTTTTTGGACCGTGAGCTTTCAATTCATTCACCCAAGATTTAAGCACATCAAAGGAATCTTTGTGTGTAATATCGTAAACTATCAATGCCACTTAAGCCTCTAAAAATAAATGAGCACAAAACCTCTATAATACAAAGGAGTGAGTGATTTGTATTTCTCTTATCCAGCAGTGTCCCAAATCTGAAATTTAAAATTGATTCCATTGACTTCTATGGTTCTAGCCATGAATGCAGCTCCCAAAGTAGATTCATGAGTCACTTTAAATATATCAGAACAGAATCTCAGCACAATTGAACTTTTGCCCACTCCTGAATCTCCTAATAATACGACCTTAACTTCGCGATTCATTATTTAATTAATTGATTAATGTTATAGAATATATAAAATAAGAGTCCTCATAAAATAATGTGGAATAACCAGAAAAAGGCAAGCACCATCTCAGATGAATGAATCGTACTCAAACAGGTGTCTGGACAGAAGTACTATCCAGTATCATAATCACTGCATTTTAAGCAATAGCCATTGACACTTTTAAAAAATGTGGAAATTGTTTGCTCCTTATAAGTAGGAGGCTCATTACCCTCATCCACAAACTAATCCAATTTAGTATCATAGTCTATGATTGTTTCACATAGATAGCAAAATCCATCATCATTAGTTTCAAGACAATGACTAGGATAAGGCACACAGGATTTCATGTACAAAAAGTAATTATCCATGCATTTTTGGCATAATTCTTAGTTAAAATTACATTGCTTGCATCCAAATTAACATATTTTGCATTTTCCATCAATAGCTCCATAACCATCCTCACAATCGGCGCAAACACCTTTTTCATGACAACTTCTACAGTTTTCAACTTCGCAACTTTCGCAAACTCCATTTAACTAGATATATCCTTCCTTACAAATATCACATTGCTTAACTTTTTAATCGCATGTGATACAATTATCTCCACACGAAGAACAAGTTTTTCCATCCAATTCTAAGAAATAACCCTCTGCACATTAAATGCATTAAAATACATTCTTGGGAGTTATATAACAATCTAAACAATTTTATGTTTTTTCTTTGCATGTTATACATTTGGATGTAGAATTCTCAATAAATAAAATGAAACCCGTTAAACAAGACTTGCAATATCCATTCTAATCATTTATTGTTGCACAATTATAAATATTTTTAATGCAAGTATATTTTAAAAGGTATGGGATTTCTTTTGCTAGATCTACATACCTATCCTAAAGTAACAAATAGCCAGGCTGACATTATGTGATCATCTCCAAGGATTCGCATCTTCTAATGTGAGCTGTGTTTTCTTGATTGGCTATGCAAGTTTCACATTTTTTCTCATCTTCATTATAAAAATAGCCGTTTAAACATTATGAACATTCAAAATAGGAAGATTAATCATCTCTGAATAGAGTAATGCAATCCATGCAATTAGGAAATAAATCTTAGCACCTGTTGCACTTTGTATTGTCTTCATTTGGTATAGAATAGTAATTGCAAACTTGACAAAGCGTAGTATTTTCACAAGTGTCACAATCCTTAATACACTGAATGCAAGAATTAGAACCATCTTTATAATACCCTCGTTAGCACTCTTAACATACATCTTTTTCACATGTTTTACAACCACTAACACTACATAGTTTGCAAACAAGATTTTATAGTGAAGTGGTTAAATAATATCCATCTTGACACTTGTTACAAAATGCTAAATTAGCACAATTTTCACATCCTTCTCCACATTGTCGACAAACAAATTAAAAATCAACGTAGTATCCTGTATCGCATTCTAAGCATCGCCCATGCATTGAAATCAAAGCACATCGACCCATAAAGACACAAACACCATTTATATTCCTGTATCCTGATTGACATAATGTACAAACATATTATGTTAATAAAGGATTCTTGCAACAATTCTAACAGCCTTTAGGACAAGGTTTGCAGTCTGTATCCTCCTTGTCATAATAATAGTTATCGATGCAAGAAGTGCACCCGCCTTAACTCTCACATTAACAATTAGGTGATCTACATCTCAAACATTGTTATCCATTCCAGAAGTAGCCTGTTGATTTTGATTAACAACTTTACCTAAGTCTTGTAGTTTAGGTCTCTGTAATTGAACAATCTATACATTTTAATAACAAAATCAATAATAACATAAAAAAACTATTATATTTTCAAATATTTTTTTAGTTCACTTCTTCTCCAATTACATAATGATTCTTTTTGCTTTTATTATGCCATGCAATAGTAATAAGTAACGATAAAACTAAAAATATTGTAATTCCATAAATTAGATAATTTGCTTTAAAGTTCGTATTTGAATTTGAATTCAATTAAGATAATTCATTTGGTAAAAATTTTATTGTATTCGTTGCCTTATACTAGATTTTCAATTAAGACCTATCTTAATTTAGAACTCTCCTTGATGCAAGCAAATCAGATGATAGAACCAAATTAATTTGTTCGTCAAATTAGATGTTGGTTTGTTTGATTTTGAATTTATAAGTAATCTATTAATCTCTGATAAATGAGAGCATAAAATCCAAACTATCATAAGCCTATCCATTTTATTCAAGATAAGCCTACTTCAACAGTACATTGTCAATTTTTATATCCTCATTATATATAGTTTAAGTGATAGTTAATAAATTATTGTTGACTTACCCTTTTGTTATTTCATTAATAACTTCTAATTCTATGTTACCATCTTCAGGAATAGTAATTATTTGAGTTGTAGAAATGGATGCAGATGTTTCTAAATTGGTAGTGATGTCACCTAAAAGTAATAAATTATATTGAGCGATTTGAGCAGTAGTTAATGCTATGCTTAAAGAGCATTGACGAATAATCTTTGTTTTATCTTCAACCATTATTTTACAATACTAATTAATTTAATCTTAATCCAGATGCAATGACAATTATTTCTCATTATTGAGTGAGATTTAATTGGCTGGCAAAACATATCTTATTGAATTAGATTTTATTTCCTGTGTAATATAAACCTTAGGGATTAAACATTAGCCTAAATTGACATCAAAGTCAACTGTCACTTAATACATTCCTTATTTATCTATTAAAGAATTTGCTTTATAAGCACTTTAGGTGGTTAACCCACTTAAAGTGTCAAAGCAAGAATCAGGTATGCACTAATAGTTTATCATTGAAAAATGATCAACACAGTTTGTGCATTAAAAATCTGCATTGCATTCTTTACAATTTAAATGACAATCAGTTGTCAAAGAAAACTTTTATAATTTAGAATTCGTTCCTAAAATTTTAATATTTATTTTCTATGAATCTAAATTAGTTTTTATCACTATTTAATTATTAGGGTATGATTTTTACTCGTACTTATTATCATTAATTAAAATCTGAGGTGTTTGAGTACTTAAATTTTAAAAGGTGAAAATAAGGTTGTATGTTGATTGCTTTGATATTTTTAATTTATCTTTTAAACATAATCCTGATTCTGGTATTTCATAACATTCAGTCCAATTTTGATCATTATTTTCACAATTTGTTGGCACTATGAGTTATTCACTTTTACAATCCATCCATATTTACTCTTCCCACTATACTTTTGAAGATCCAAGATTTGGGTAAACCGTAATTGCTTAGGAAATGGTTAGAATAGCAAATATCAACTGGAACAAGTAGTTCATTATTTAAATATATTAGAATATAAATTGATTAATGAAATTTGAAGTTAAATAATACAGATAGAATAATAAATATTCTATTTCATTAAGTGATCTCTTAATAAATTATCTAGTATTTTTAATTAGAAAATCCTATTATATAATCTCTAACCTCAAAGACTGGGTCTCCAATTTCAATGAGATCCTTCTTAATATTTTTATCAAATTGTAATTGATTAAATACTAAAATAGAAGAACCTCTTCATATACTATACGATAATCGAAATTACTAATCTGTTTATAAATGTCTTGAGAATGAGACTATCTCTGATATTTTTATTAAATTGGAAAATTAAGGTGTATAGTTTTTCAAAGTATGATTCTTTATGAGTAGTTGTAAATTTACATTCCTATATTTATTATACTCTCGACATCTAATTATGAGCACCTATAAATATGATAAATAAAGGAATCTACTTTGAATTACAATCATTGGACACAAATCGAATACAATTTCATTTAATCATTCCAAAAAGTGTATAACGAGATTTTGAACACAATTTGAATTCATTAAATGATGTTGTAAGACAATATCTGATCTGCCATTTAAGAGAGTTGGTCGAAAACTTTGTAAGAGCGCTAAGCATGTTTGTGAATAAATATAATAATCAATAATATTTGGTTTCTCCAAAATAAATAAAATTTGTTCCCATTATTATTAAAGAAGATGGGATGTAGTAAATCTGTTTCGGTTGTAAAACCTCTTGATTTCCAAGAAATAAGGGAAATCACTCAGAAAATGATTGAGGGTGAAAATGAGATTATCACTATACTTTTTCCTGTAACTGAGAGATCTTAAAAGCGAAAAAGCACTATCACAGTATTTTTATCTCCTCGAAAGTCTTAAAGTCGTCTAGATTTGTATTAGTCACCTGTTCGAATTTCTGCCAGATCGAATTCAAGAATTTTCAAAGAAGAGAAGATCACAGAAAACATCTTAACTTTCACTGAAAGATCCACTTAAATCCAGTCCATTAGTCTTGCTTCTGAGTCTCCAACAAGAAGAGATAGAGACAGAGGTAGTAGTGTCCATAAGGCTACATCCTCTTTTCATTCTAATGTCGAAGCCCAGAAAATCGACAAAGAACCTGATCTTCATCCGATCGTACAATAGCAGATGCAAAAGCTCGGATCATTCAAATTTTTGTAGGATTAAAATTACTCAGATTGTATTAAGTTGCAGCCCCATAGATTTTCTAATGGAGATGTCTATTCAGGTTGTTGGAAAAATAACCTTAAACATGGTAGAGGTAAATTATTCCTTGCTTCGGGTTCCTATTTTGAAGGATACTTTAAGGAAGGACAAATGATGGTAGGTAAATATTTTTTTAAGAATGGTAATATATATGAAGGGGAATTTTTTGAGGGAAAATTTAATGGGAAAGGTTTGTATCTTTGGACTGATGGCGAATATTATAATGGATAATGGAAATCGGATTAAAGAGAAGGCTAAGGGGCATTTCAATGTGCCGATGGCAGGAGATATGTTGGAGAATGGAAGAATGATAAAAAGAATGGATAAGGTGAATATATTAGTCCTGATGGAAATAAGTATGAAGGTCAATGGAAAGATAATAGAAGGAATGGGTTTGGCACTGCCTATTTGCCAGACGGGTCTTCATTTAAAGGCTAATGGTTGAATGATAAGAAAACTGGCAAAGGAGAATATCGCTATGCAAATGGTGATGTTTACTATGGAGATTGGTATGAAAATTTAAAGCATGGCAAAGGTAAGCTTACATAAAAGGATGGCTGTTCTTATGATGGCTAATTTTTTAATGGTTAAATGGAAGGAGAAGGTACTTATATTTGGAGTGATGGTAAAAAGTATGTGGGATCTTGGAGTCGTAACACAAGAAAAGGTTTTGGTATCATGACGCTACAGGATGGAAAATATTATAAAGGAGAATGGGATAATGATGAGAGATATGGACAAGGAGAATTTTATTGGGGACCTGACTAATATTACATTGGTTAATGGGTTGAAAATGTAAGGGAAGGTTCAGGATAATATGTTGAAGACGGTACTAAGTACATAGGCAATTGGGTAAGTGATAAAAAACACGGATAAGGAAAATAAATCTATCCACTTTACACTTATGAGGGTTCTTGGATTGCTAATTAGAGAGAGGGATAAGGAACTGCTGTCTTCAATAATGGATTGAAGTATACAGGACAATGGATGAATGATTGTATTCATGGACAAGGAATAGTTGAATATAAGGATTATAAGTATAATGGAGATTGGTCTAGAAACAGAATGGATGGCAATGGTGTTTTTACTCATAATTTCTGCATATATACTGGATAATACCGGAGTGGAGTCAGAGTAGGAGTTGGAACATTTAAAGATGGAGCAGGCAATGTTATTAAGTAGGAATTTAGAAACGGAAACTTAGTTGATTTTTCCGAATGACTTCTATTATTATTAATTAAATATATATGTCTACATAGCACGCTTCTAAACTGAAGCTGCCTTTTAAGTATCAACAATAGTATATTCTCAATCAATTTAATCAATACTATTAACTTTGTAAATTGAATTACTTATCTGATCAATCCATCATCCTATATAGGTTATATTTCTAATTCAAAGTTATTTGCATCTTCTTTTCAAAAGTAAATTGCAGTTGTTCAAATTGTCATTTTTATATGTTTTATTGATTGATATGGATTTGATTTAATGTTAATTCCTTATGAATATAATACAATATATATTATACTCAAAATCATATCAACGAGCTAATAAACCTTTGAAAATCATTTGAATATTCCAAAGATTACAGACAGTTTAAAAATTATGAGTGTCTAAATTAAAGGATTATCCAAAGTAGGTTCTTTCTTTTGGCAAATTCAATCATTTTGATAAAAATTTCAAAAAACATTGAATTTATTGCTTAAAAGTTTTAGGTTAGAGTAGGAGTGGCAATCTCCTCTAAAAATCGTGATTAGGCTAAACTTATGATGTAATTTTCATCATCCTCAATTTATTTTTCGAGGTTCTTTAGTTCATATTGAATTTTTAATTAATATTCTGAACTAGAATTTTAGTTCGAAATATTTTGATCATTTAAATTAATACCATAATTATAATACTTTTTCCTTGCATCCTTTAATTGATCTTCAATTTTAGATTTTCTTATCTGTTGCTGAAAGTTGAATCTCATCTATTGTAACATTGGAATTATAAGTAATGCACACTTTACGATTTAAATTAAATTAAATAATATTCACTTAATTTAACTTTAAAATAAATTGAGTATTTATTTCCTTTAAACTTAATAGCCAAAATATCCCATATCAGTCATCCAAATCATAAGTAGTCAACAGATTATCTTTAATTAATTATCATGAAATAAGTACCTCTCAAATTCAATGTAAATTAATTATACTAATAGATTATATCAATAATTACGAGATAAAGATATCATCAAGAGATCTTTCATTCTTTTATTGACTTTAACCTATAAAATTTTCTAAACAATTATTAAATATTATTATTCCAATATCGAAATTAAAAATGAATTTTCTATTCGATATATTTTGTTTTATCTTTTAATTATAAAAATATTAATTATCAAAATCAGAATTGTGTAGTGCTTATAAAATATATGATCAATTTAGTTTAGGTTTCTTTGCAAATTGAATGGATTTATTGTATAATTCATAGATTTCTCTAACAGAGAGCATTAAATCATTTGATTTTATGATTGTTCCTAAATCCTAAAATATATTATAAAATTACTTCTTCTATATTGTCTAATTAATCTTTGTAATCAAGCTAATTAACATGTTCAATAAATTTCTAGAATTCTGGAATTTCTTTTACAGTTTTCATAGTTTCTTCTGTTAATTTTAATTCTAAAATCATCTCATCTTTGATAATATTTAGATCATTGAAGCAATTATAAAAATTTTTAAAACACAACTCCAGGCCTGGATTTTGTTTATGTGATTTTAAATGTAAGGCTATTTTAGGAATGGCTTGCTCAATAATTTCATTGAAGTAATGATTCAATTAATTTTAAGAGCTTTGGGTTTTTCCAAACAATAGTTGAATTATAGTACTTCGTAATACTTCCTAACTTGACTCTTATAGTTATTTATATTATTCTAACTATTAATTTAGACCAGCTACCTTAATGATTTATGATAAAACTACTTTATTTTCTAAAAGATCAACATACATTTTTTTTCTTTTTCGACTATTTTTTGCTGATTCTCTATTTTTAACAAGTTTCATTCTTTCTCTCAAAATAATTTCTTAATCAGTCAATGCTAAAATTTACGTTTTGGGATGCTACCTCTCTATCCTCTCTTTTTTGGCTTATAATCTAATGAATGATCAAGAAAGTCATAATAGTCATTATCCATGTTTTAATTTTATTTTTCTTTCAAAAATAGTGTTCTAATTGACGAATATATATTTGATGATGTTGCGTATTATTTTTGCATTAAATTTTAATTTCATGATGATAATTTGGCACTCTTGCTTTGTGTATTTTTATATTTTGAATTAGTAAAGTATTAAATTAATTTAAAATTGATGAGTTAATAGCAGAATACAAAATAAAAATCATATCATAGGTTACTTTTCACCAACAGCCGAAAAGATCATTTTTACATCTTCTCCTTGAATAGAGAAGGGCGAGGCACTTTTGAAGATTGGCAAATCAAGATGCGATAAGTTTTAACTTTCGTTAGTATGATGATGCTTTTTGTTTTCGAAATTACAGTTGATAGTAGCTTCTTCACATGAGGCTTCAAGCATTTCTGGTTCCATAATATGATTTACATTATTATTGTTACTATTTAAATAATAATGTGAATATTTACTTCTGTTGCAGTTCACTATCGATCGATATAGCATCATCAGAGAATTGGTTCTGTTTGATAGCTAGTTTTCTAATTAGGATCTTACTGTAGGATTCCCAAGTTTTAAAGAGGATCAAGACAGTAAGATAATCATGAAGAATATTAAAATTAGCCTTTAATTGAAGTGATGAACTGATGTTCGATCTTTCGATGTGTCTATTTTTCCTGTAATACATTAAGCGCAGTTGCATTTCTTTGTTGAATTATTTAATTTATTTGATGGAATCAGGAGTACCCTCCTTAAAAACATCTGCATGGAATTTCACCCTGAACAACTCATAAATCAATTGGTTGTACTGAATGTAACCATAGTGATCACTATCAATAAATATAAATCTATTACCATTTCAGTTTAAATGAAGAGGCTATTTTAGCAACATCCCAAAGATTCTCTTCCTCTCCTCCTCCCAAAGGTTTACCAATGTCCAAGAGAAACTTGCATAAGAATTTATAATGCATCGTTTATCCTTAAGTTTCTGAGGAGTATTTGCACCAAATTGTTTTAATTTTATCAATATTTTCAACATAGGATTAAATTGGTGAGTCTTATAATTAGAAAAAAGATTCAAATTATTCCACCAAACTTAATAAAAATAGTGTTAGAAGAACGTAAGTGGAAAAGAACATGAATAAGAAAAAGTATATTTAACTTGCAAATGATCCACAATATTTAGGATCTTCCCAACATAAGGGATTGTAATGCATAGTATCGGTCATGATAGTTCTCCAATCATCTCCTGATGCACATTTAAATAAAGTCATCATGGCACTACCAGCTGTCATAAAATTAAGTTAGTCATCCAACACTTATCCCTTATCTATTGTGCCAAACAATTGACAACCAAATAAAGCAAATACTAGCATTGTGATTATCAAAATAGAAAAGATCTTGCCCAAATATGGCAAAGCAAATAGAATCACATTTATCAATCTTTGTAAATTGATAAATCCTTAGAATATTAATATTATTCGTAGACTTCTTAAAGAGAAGAACAAGCGAAGTAATTAAAATCCCTGATCATTAGGAGTGGATTTATAATATATCATAATCCAATCCACTGAATAATCTGCAATGAAATCAATAATTGCAATCACTATCAAAAAGAAATAAAATCTTCTCCAAGAATTATCAAAAAATCTATTCACTCCCAATGCCAAAAACAATAAGATAACCCAAATTAGATATATTCCACTTAATGCATTATGAACATCATTGATAGCTCTAAAGTACTCATCACTCATATCTGATGTGAACATTAACAATATAATGAAATCCACCCATAAAAGTAAAAATAAACATTTTTAAAGTGTTAGACTGCTTGTAATATCAGAAGCCATCTTTCTGATTCCATTAGTGGGTGGAGGAGAAAACTAAGGGAAGTCATTTATCAACATGGATGATATTTCTTTAAATTCTTTTTATGATTAAGTAACTTCCGTATTTTCGATTTCCCTCTGATTTTTCTTTAGATTAGAATATAGTACTCCGGTGAAAAGACTTAAGAAAAACATTGATCCTATGAAAACAAAAAGTAAGAAGAAGATGTAAGTGACTACATAGGAATTGAATCTTTGGGGACCTACAGAAGCCACTTAACTATTCTCAGCAACTTAATAAATTTCTCCCCAACCATCCAATGTGGCTGTCACAAACAAAGTTGGAATTGCTATTGTAATGTTATCAAAGTTATGTTTGTAATTCACCCATATTTTCCCTTCCTCTAGACATGTCTGTTTATTAACTTCAAATTCCATTTTATCTTCGCAATATCCGAATTATTGCTCATAAAGTATAATCCCATACACTCCGAACATTATCCAAACTGATAATAAAGTAATTATAACGTTGAAAATATCAAATAAGGATCTTCCAATGGCTTCTCTTAAATTTGTAAGCCAACTCAATCTATACATCAATTTCATTGGTCTAAAGTAACCTAAATAAAGCAGAATTTTTAAAATAGGTTTAAAATCCTCTGGATCCTTCCCAAAAGCTATGATGTTCGATACTTGATAGATAAAATCAAACACTTAGAATGTTGATACTAAATAAGAACCTTGGTCCATATACAAGCCTTTAGCAATAACATTAAATATTGTGTCAGCCAATTGAATGATATTACACGAGAATTGAAGAGTGTCGGGATAGGATTCACTATCTGTTTCGTAATCGTTATAGGTTTTAAGGATGAAAGCTATGATAGATAGATAAGTAACTATATCCATGATGTAGACATAAATCATTGATGTTGTCAGATGAGTCAGGCCTATGCGAAATAGATTGTCTTTCTCAAACAAAAACAAAGAGGATTCGCACTCTATGCCTTCATATAATTTGGGTGTTTTTGATAGTAATTTCCTATTGATTTATTCTATAATTGAATATTAATTTAATATTTACTTATTGACTTAATTAGATTGTATATTAAATTGGGTTTACTTTTATTTATCTCTTCATTTGATAAATTCTAATTGGGCATTGGTTGGTCTTAGTTGGTTTCAACTAATTGCATTTGTATTTCATCTGAATTCTATGTAATATGCTATAATTATTCATTGATATTCTTCTGGATTTCATTCTGAATTTCTTCAACTGGCTAATTTAGATATTTTCCAAAACCATCCAACAACACAGCCATAACTAATCCATAAGTTAGATAATTTAAGATAAGCACCATAGAAAAGGAATAGATGATTGAAAAGGTAAAATCTATATCACTTCCAATCACATAAACTCCATACCAATCATCGTTTGTCATAATGTTGAAGATTGTCATGAATGATTTAAAAATATTTTCATAGGAATGTAATTATCCAAGGGAATCATTCTAATCAAATTTTCCTACAAACATTTCCATTCCTGTTAAAGCATACATAAATATCACTAAGAACATAAGGAAAGCCAAATAAATGTATTAATCGAAAGTCATAGAAGCAATATGACCAATTGTAATAGCCATTTTATTATATTTAAGACATCTATAGAATAGCAAACATTTAGTTCCTCTTATTAATCGTAAATTTTACTCACTCAAATAAGTTGTCATGTAATCACTAATAGTTAATTCGAAAAAGTTTATAATCACAATAACAGATTATAAAATTAAATCTGGAGATCTCAGAAGATCTTTGAATCTTATACCCAAAAACCTCATCATCAATTCAAAGCATAAAAATATTGTAGAGATATCTTCAACTATTGATATGATATTGATATCTACAATTCCTTAGAGTGATAAAAATGTAAAATTGTTAAGAATTACTAAATCAAAGAAGAATTGACTAAATCTGCTAGTTACAATTATAAATGCGTATTTTTATGACATTATGTAAATTCCTTTTACTCCATTAATCCAAATAATGACATCAACTTTATTAAGCATAGATAAAACTACGTGAAAATACTGCATTCTCAATTTGTTGACTTCAAGTACATCTTTGCCTGACCAATTGTGTTTAGTAATTCTTCTGTGATTTTAATATTCTTTCATTCTCATACTTTAATATTTGAATTTATTGGAGACTTAATCATGAATTATCATAGGGATTTTTTAATTAATTTTTAATTTGACTCCTTCAAGATTAGTATAGTATCCTTAAATATGTATATAAGGTATTCCGTTTTTAACAACGTAGAAATCTTTGTATTTGGTTTCTAAGATTTAGCTTGCTTTCATTTTATTGAATGTTTTTAGATCAATTTGATCAAAATTAACAATAGAATCTGTGCTCTATTCAACTTTCTTTTAATAAATGCTCATAAAGGGAGACACTGATTTACTTTTGGTTGGGAAGGCTGACTTTCCAAATTAAGTTCTGCCATACAATTTTTCCTTTTCTATCTTGATTTCATGATAGATCATTTAGAATTTGGTGGATCTAATCTTTTCAAGATTGAAGTTCTTCTCTTTTTGAATCTAATCTTATATATCTCTAGATATTAATAGAATGATAGTTACATTAACTTAAGTAGAACATCATTTGATGAAGTATAATTTTGCTTGACATTCATATTGGCTTATGGTTGTAATCTTGAAAATTTAATCGTTTTTAGTTTTTCAATAACTTTCATATTGAATTCAACTTCAGTATAATTATTTGTTTTGATTTTCTTAATTAGAGCATCTAGGATATCAAATTTTGGTAAAAGGAACCTTTTCCAAGTGAAACTAGTCATATATTCTATAAATGGCAGTTTAATGATTCCACTTTCCAATTATTTTTATTTAGCTGACAATGTTCTTTCAGTTTGATATGATTTCTTCTTAAAGCTGGTAGGATCTTCAATCGAATATTGTTTCAATGATTCTTCATTTAAATTATCTCTGTATTTTTTTATTACTTTATAGATGCCGACTTCTCTCAGATGAGCAACATCTAGAATCTCTAATAAATTTCTTTCTGGATATTCTTCCTCTTCTTTCAATCTTTTCTTAATTTCATTCTCCTCTTCTCTTTTTTTGTTTACTTCAGTTGCCTCTGAATAATGAACCTTCAACACTGCAATAACTATGTTAAATCCAAAGAAACCTCCAATAAAGATAATTAATAAGTAATATAACCAAACCCAGGGATGAAATATTCTCATAGTAAAAAACATGACCCAACTCCAATCATCCATTGTGATCGTTCTAAGAATTTATCCTAAAGATCCTATCAAATTATTGAAAGAAGTTGGCATTTTGGGTGTGTAATCACTATACATACAATGCATTCCAGAGGGACATTGAGCTTAATTGCATTGTATCCACCCTTCAGTTTCATCGCCATTTTCATATTGACACCTGTAATTGAATAATCCTTGGAATAGGAATATTCCCATTGATGCAAAGATCAATGAAAATAGTATCACTATCATCAGTGCTTCTATCAAGAACTTAAACGATTATCTTAGTGCAGTCATCATCACATTCAATCCCTGGAAGATGTTGGTCAAATACATCAATAAAGTGACCAATCTCAGAGGAGATATATCAATGATAATGATTTCAGGATAATAGAGATTCATAGCAGTGAAAAATATCAGCACAAAATCATAAATATTTTCCATATTTCTAAAGAAGGCATAATCATTAAAAAAGATTCCACTCGCTATAATTCTTAATCCGATTTCAGAAATAAATAGTATCATAACTACTTCTTCTATATTGTCAGTATCAGTTCTTCCGTTAGTTTTTACTACGATGTACAAAATGACATTAAATAAGATAAGAAATGTCATCAAGATTTTAAATAAAAAATTGTTTACTATTTTTCTTGCCATTATTGGAATACTGTATATCACATATATAAATGCTTTTCTCAAGTTTAACAGAGCCAGATTATCATTATATTTCTAAATAAACTGAATGGTTTACCTATAACTCATAATTTAATCTTTAAAATTCCGATAACTTGACTAATCTAACGTAATAAGGATCTTTCATTGTGTTTCTTTCTATTAACTTTTCATGTCGACGTTTGATTTTATCATATTCAATATCATTAAAATATTCAGATTACACTTCCTGTTGCTGATTGAATGCATTCAAGAGATTTAAAGCTATTCCTGGTTTTTCAGGGTCTGGCTCTGATCTTTGTTGCATATTCAATTAATGAGAGGCTGAGGAGACAAATTTGGAATAGACATGTATAGACTTATGAAGTGTATGCCTTTGAATCCGATCCTCAATCATGTCCTCTCTTTCAATGCTTTATAGCGAATATTCTGACATTTTTGAATTATCCTAATTTATTTCATGGTTGCAGTCTTAAGGGAACGCTTCTCTATGAAATTTATCAACTATTATACTCATGAAACTGGATTCGATTTAATTGATCAACAGAACTTTGACCCTAGTTCTACATTCTGTCAACGCTCTAGTTTTTTGCTCTTTCAGGAGTTTCAGGACCTTTCCGATGTTTTCTAACATACTACAAATAAAAAAACTTATCATTTAAGCCATGACTACCAGAATTTTAAGTCACTTCCTTATCGATAATGCTCCTTTCATTATATTTGATTGACTCTACTTTTTTCATACCAAAAAATATAAATAATGTGATTATAATATATCGGCTTATCATTTACAAGAACTCAAATTAATTCAGATCATATAATTATTTAACATCAATCTCAACTTCATTGGTTTCAATGCATTCAACCATCAGCCACTCTTATTTCTTCCCAATTCTCTTCGTATCGATCAAATTGAATACTTATTTAGAAAATCATTTGCAAATAGAATTTCCAACACTCAGAATTTTAGTAGTGACTTACTGCATCTATGATTCAATACATTTCTTAATCCAATATTTATTTTTGATTAGTTTTTATTGCATTTACTCAAACTCTCATTTCTTGCTTTAGGAATGGAGAGTGAAATGTCTTATAATGTTCATCCCTGCAGCTAATCCAAAATATCATTTCTAACTGATTATGTCCTGTAATTGTTTACACCTGTGTATTTTGATTAGCAATAACATTAATTATAATGGCAGCAAAATATATATCAATTTTGGAAGGCAGATATGGGATTATCAAAGTGATAGGAAAGGGGGAATTTGGAGAAGTTTATCTGGCTGAGAACCTCTAAACGGTAATTTTTACATAAATGAGTTTAGAAACAACAAGTAGCAATTAAGTAAGCATTAAAATCAGAGTTGGAAAAAGTCAAAAAAAGACAAGAATTGTTTCAAACTGAAAAAAGAATCATGGAAATGGTCAATAATGACAATGTGATTAATTTAAAGGATCATATCGAAACTAAAGATAAGCATTATTTGGTTATGGAATATTGTAATGGAGGAGACTTGGATTCCTATATCAAGCTACTTAGAGAGAAAAATAAATAGCCCCTTTCTGAACGATAAGCTAAAGAATTCCTAAAACAATTACTCAATGGTTTCAAAGGTTTATAAGACTTGTTTGTCATTCATCGTGATCTCAAGCTTAAAAACATTCTCGTCAATGATGGAGTCATTAAGATTGCTGACTTCGGACTCAGTAAAGTTGGAGAAGTGGGAGTTACTTAAGTGGGAACACCCTACACCAAGGCTCCTGAAGTCTTCAAAGGCAGAGGCAGGATTCGATATGATAATAAAGCAGACATTTGGTCCTTGGGAGTTATTTTCTATCAGATGCTATTTGATCTGTAATATCCTTTCGTGGGATAGAATGAGAAGGATTTGTTTGACAACATTGAGAAGGCCAAGGATTTAAACTTCGCGCCTGCTAAATCCAATGTTAGGATTAGCGAGGATGCCAAGAGATTGCTTAGAAGGATGTTGACAAAAGATCCAAACCTGAGAATAACTTGGGAACAATTGTATTAGGATCCTTATTTGGAATTTGGACAATAAAAGGATTTGGGACCCTTTGATTAATATTACCAGAGCATCATGAATAAGTACAAAATGATCAAAGAGTTATAATCAAAAATCTAAGAAACTCTAGGCAATAGTGAGAGTTTAAGAAAGGATTACAAAGTTATTAAAAATTTAAATTAATATTATGTTTAGTTTATGCTTGCTAAACGAGTAATTATTTTATCAAGGATATTGGAATAATTGCTATCAGAATTAAAAAATCAGTAAAAATAACAAAGCAAATCATTGCAATTGATAAGCAAAGAAGTATTTTTATATTAATTCAATTAGACAGAAGAACATTACTATGTTTATTAGTTGTATTATGAAAATACAAAATTCAATTTAGAGTCTTTTATTAATAGGAGAAAAAAAGAATAAAAAGATTTCGATGAAAAGGTACTCAATGAGATGTAAAATCCTAAATGTAATTGTTATATTAAAAATAGAAATGGATTGGTCATACTATACTAATATTGTGTTGAACTATTTTTATTGTTTATCCACCTAGGCTGAAATCATGGAAGGCTAAAATGAAACCAAGGCACTCTAGTTCTATGATCACATGATTGATGTTCTGAAGTGTTTAGAAAGTGATGCAGCTTTTGAAGGAGATAAATTAAAATTCAAATCGCAATCAGTAGATTTTTTAATCTAAATTTAGAACGACGAACTTGAATCCAAATAAAATAATGACCCAATGATGGGAGAATTTACCAAAGAGTAATATATCTAAATTTAGAAAATGAATGTAAAGGAATTGTTTCAAATCATGTTATCTGATAAATGATATATTATATTAAT
The DNA here is from genome assembly GCA_905182995.1 of Paramecium octaurelia. Taxonomy (NCBI): domain Eukaryota; phylum Ciliophora; class Oligohymenophorea; order Peniculida; family Parameciidae; genus Paramecium; species Paramecium octaurelia. Next base: position 205,481 of record CAJJDP010000090.1, read on the forward strand.
TTATAATGGACAAACAAAAATTGAGGATTACTTGGCAATCAAGTGAATGGAGTTTCAGTAGACAGAAGAAGCTACAGGAATTATAACACACTTAATCTACTTTGAGATTTCAACAATAGCGAATCAAAACCGAACCCAAAGAGACTTAAAAAAAATTTACAAATCCTTCAAATTTTCATGAGTATGTACAATTAATCGAAAAAAAATATCGAATTCAAAATTTGAGTAAACCAAAAAGAAAAGTTGGAAATGGCAGAAGCCTAGGTCAAATTTGTTCCACAAAGTCTCTTGTTCTATATGAATCGTTACCTAATCTTTTACAAATAAATTGATGAATAAATTAGAATTATTATATATAAACAATTTAAATGCAAACTATAGAAGACAAGATCAAATTATGTTTGACTGTGGAAAACCTGACATCGGACATCAATCTAGAATTAACAAAAGAAGAGTAATCTATTGAGATGCAATAAAAATTTAAAGAAAATCCAGTTAAGATTGACTAAAAAGTGAACGAATTCATGCAAGAGGATTTGATGTAATCAGCATGGTAAGTGCTTGATAAAGTCTGGAATTGCCCTATTTTTAATCAGGCAGTCATTTCAAAAGAATTATATCAAAATCTTAGTGAGTGCTATTATCTCTTGAATAAAATTCACCAGAATGCAATTGATTTGACTAAGAAGTTTAATGAGGTGCCTGACTTTCTCCCTCGATTTTTCTAAGCCATTAAAATTACATTTATAGGCATTTTATAACTGGAATAAATTGGATTAATCACTAATGACAAGGATATCGAGAGCAAATAAATCAATGAATAATATAATATCACTTAGAATAGATAGAGATTAAACTAGAAGGCTATTTGCATACTAATTGAATTTTTAATCAATCATATACTTTCCCATCTTACAGTATTGTTTGAAACAATAGAAGTGAGAAGAGAAAAGTATGAGTTAAGATAATTGGTAATCTACTTATCTAAGTTGTAAACATGCTTTGAATAATTGCCTAGTGCTGCACAATTGGATATTGAGGACATCTTTTGTTATGATCGAACAGATCCCAGATGGTAAGGTCTAAATAGCATTATATCAGAAGTAGTTTTGGGTCCAAGAGAATAGATATCTGAATCATATGGAAAATTGGCTGATGGAATATTGTTAGCTAATGCCATGATATCAAAGGGATCTGAATTTAGTAGCGAAGCTGCTCAACAAGTAATGTAAGGATTTGGGGCATTATATTACTTGGTCGCCAAAAAAGAAGCTAAATTGAAGGCTAATCATTTCATGGCTGAACCAAATAAAAATCTAATATTTAAAGTATGGAATTTGGGAGAAAGTGGATTTCTTAGTAAATTATTACCTCTTCTCTTTCCTTAGATTACCTATAACACAAAGATATATATTCCTTAACTGTTTAAACCCTTAGTGGAAGACAATATACTTCAACAATACAAAGAAAACAAAATTAATCGCATTTAAAATGATTGTGGAGAATGTTTAAATACAAATCTGCCTACTTGTCAAGAATTACTACTAAAAGATAAAGAGAAAGTAAGTGTACGAGTTTTATGTCATTATAATCTATAAGAGATATAAACTTTAAGTTTGTTGTAACAGACTCTTAAATTGATACAAGGCCAAAAGATATTTGATTAAATAGTCATCCATATACATGGAGGAGGGTTTGTAAGTATGTCGTCGAGATCTCACCAAACTTATACTAGAAAATGGGCTAAAAATTTATAAGTGCCAATATTTTCTATCGACTATAGAAAGGCTCCAGAGAGTCCTTATCCTTATGGTTTAGATGATTGTTGGCAAGCCTACATGTTTATAATGAATTACATTGATAAGTATTTCAACATCAAACCAAAGAAGGTAGTCTTAGTTGGAGATAGTGCTGGAGGTAATTTAGTGGCTGCCTTAACCATTTAAATTATTAAATCTGGAGCAAGAATCCCTGATGGTATCTTAATGGCTTACCCTGCATTGTGCTTGGACATTAAAAAGTTTACTCCCAGCTCTTTAATTTCTTTGAACGATCCTTTATTACACCACACTGTATTGAAATTATGCATATCATCATATGTTCCAGAAAATTTTGATGCAAGTTTGGATCCATTTATGTCTCCATCAATTGCTAGTGATGAGATTCTTGCTAGATTTCCTCCTACAAGAATTGTATTAGGTACTAATGATCCATTACATGATGAGAGTTTTAGATTCGCTGATAGGTTATTGAAATTAGGAAGAGATGTTAAAATTACTGAATATAAATGGATGCCTCATGGATTTCTATCATTCGATGTTATTTAAGGAATGAAAGAAGCTGAATAAACTGTGCTGGATGCATAATAAATAATTTAAAATCTACTTCAATTTTGAACTTAAATTATATAATACCTGAGTATAAATCATTTTAATATGAAAATAATTATTTTTTTAAGTTAAATCTTGCATCTTTTAATTGTGAACTTCAAGTTTATTTGCTCTTGGCTATAATCTCAATAAGACATTGTGTTGTATTCAGAAGATCTATTGATTGCATATAGTTATAATGCTGTTTAATCAACCTATTATATTGCAAAATGATGTAGTTCATTTTGACGTCATCTTCTGGTAGATTTCAAATCTTGACTAAGAACCTGATTTCAGAGTTGATTTTATATATTATACAATAATTAAGATTTTGCCTTAAAATCAAATCAGATTGGTTAGATATTTTATTCATAATTTTAGATAATATTTATATTAATACTATGTTTATCAAAGTCTTACGACCTAAATTTAAATTTAAGTTTACATCATAGACTTGGGATAGGTTCTTAATCTAATTGGGTTCAAACTTTAGATCGGGTAACTTGATTATCCTTTGGAAGATATTGATAGGAATATCAATTCTTAAATCATTATTATTGATATTGAACAATGTTGAATAGGCTTATATTCTGATTAGGTAATCCACTTTGATTAATTATCCAGTTGTTGAAAGTTCCATCTGGCTGTGAAAATCAAAGAGCAGGATTGATTTTTTGATTGTTTAAACAATTCCTTAAACAACTCCTGGTAAACTCAATTTGGAAATTTATTCTACAATAACTTTTGGTTCTTTAGCCATAATTGTGGTTCTCTTGTTCAATGAGATTACTATTTCTTAAATGTACTGCTTGCTTTCCCTCAGATCTACACTTATTTCTAAGTTAATTTAATCACCAAACGAAAATTCTTCTCCACTATATTTACATTCTAATTTAGATATCTAAAATTGCATTTAAATTATACTCCTTAAGGCTTATTTAAATATCCCCGAATGACATGACTATTTGAAATGCTCTTAACAATATTTTGTCTAACTGCATTTTGGTTGATGATGACTGGCAGTTTCTTGAGAGTGATTCGATCTAATTTTAGAGTCTCAGCAATCAAAGATATGTTGTAATCGATCCTTAATTTGAAATCCTTTTCCCTTTACATAGAGCCAATGAGATTAACAGGTAATGAATAAGTGAATGGAATTGCGATCGTTTTTGAGATTTTCAATTTCTAATCCTCTGGGTTCCGTTCATCATTGATATCAATAAGCAACTTGAACTGAGAGTAGAATATGTTAAAATTGTTTGATTCAGCACATGCAAACCCTTTTTCCCAAGTTTCCTCTCCTTATAAGTGAACATACAGTTTGGAGATCTCCTTCAAAGTGTATTCACAATCCTCAATAATGACAATCCCTCTCATAGATGTATCAAGTACCTTATATGGCTTGGTTTGGAAAATAGAATTTAGAGTTGAGTTGGATTTGGATTTTATTTCCCATTAATATGAATACAGAAATATCAAGAGCAGAACTATTATAATGGGTTAATGACACCTTGAAATTATAGCTCCAAAAGATTGAATAACTGGGAACTGGAGCAGTCTATTGTCAATTGGTTGATGCGGTTCATCCTGGTAAAGGTAAGGATTCATGAGTTATCATGTTTAGTTGCCATGAATAAGATAAATTGGAAAGCCAAACAAGAATATGAATTCGTTAATAATTTCAAAGTTCTCTAATAAACATTTTCTAAACTTGGAATTCAAAAACCAATAGAAGTTGAAAAGCTAACGAAATGCAAATATTAGGATAATCTGGAGTTTCTATAATGGTTAAAGAAGTATATGGATTAGCATGTTGTACCAAAAGACTATGATCCTCAATCCAAAAGAGGGAATGCTGAATTGGATGATTAGGCAGCAATTATACCAAAAAGAAATCCAGAGAGATCGAGAACGAGCATAAGGAGAGACACGTTCAATAGTCCCAATCAGCTCTAGTCGTCTTCAAGCATTCCCAAAACGAATTCTTTCGCTCATATGGAACCCTACTAAAAGAAACAACCCTCAATGCAGGACCTACTTATACAGATAGAGACTCTAAAATAAGAAAAAGATTATTATTTCTAAAAATTCAAGGATTTGGACTTCTTTATTGAAGGTGCTTCTTAATTGACACAAGAGCAAATGTATAAGGGCATCAAGGATATCTTATATAGTACAGTTGATAAGTCTGTTATAGTTTTGCCAAATGGCGAACTGGAAGTTCAGGGGTTACCACCTTCATCAGAAGAATAATCATCATCATAAGATGTTATGTAATAAGAAATAGATTTGTGAATTAATTTTATATCAGCCAACAGGCACAATTACATTTGCATTTATGTGCAAAGTCTACTTAGAACTTTTTGTAAAGCTTCTTTTGACAATTGGCAGGAGAAATGCATTTTATCTCATGATCTATCTTTTTTTATAAGCTTTAAACAGAGCCTTGGCTTTTTATTATCCGATTGTTTCAGGATTTTCATTTGGTTTGTCTACATCGTGATATTTTTTGAAGTAAATGTTTGGATATGACAGATATTTAATGAGACTCTCCTATAAAATGGATTTCCTCTCATCTTAACTCAACATTAATATCTATGTACTGTTATACATATCAACTCTAAATTGTTTACTTTTCAATTATTCTAGAAAGAGATCCGATCTCTTGATTATTTAAGATAGGTTGTTTTGAACATTATAAATGAGATACTCCTTTTACACTTCAAAAGGTTTTACTAAGGCATATTCTGAATGCTGTATCAAATTACATTTCATTCTAAGGAAATACAGATCTTCAAATTCGAACTTATTTAAGTATATTTTCAATTGAGGATTATCAAAATAATTATCTACTATTTCCTTTATGTTCTTATTAAACTTTTGGCTTGCCTCAAGTTCATTTGTCTTTGTAAATATTTTAGAATAGTGTTGCATTTTTATAACTTTTTTGATAATTCTTTAAAACTTCAATTTGACTCCTTAGTTTTTTATTCGAATACTCTGTCTTGTGTAATTTTTACGAATTATTTTATTCTACGGATCTAATTAAATAAGATAATATACAAAAAGTTGAATGGTCATTTACTTTTGGTGGACTTATCACTGTTTAAGTGTTTAATTCTACATATTGTAATGACCCCTTTTCATTCCCAATCAAAGAATCTTTCGATTGCAAAACTGGTTTCTTAGATTGAGCAGGTTCAGAAGGATCAATCTGCTTTATATTATAAAATTGAATGATTGGCAAATCCTCTTGATTTTTCATCATCTAAGCAATTTCTTACAAGAACCATTAATCAAATATTGCATTAAATTGATTCCTAATCCTTGCCCTATTGCGCAAACCTGGAACTCTCTCCTATTGAGTATAAAATTAATGAGACTTTATGACTCTTTCCTTATCAATTACAAAATGGACTATTGGACAATTTTGGATATCATGACCATAACAACTACATGATTTACATTTGGTATTGGAGTCCCTCTGATGCATCATAATTTCATCCTTCATTTTACAAAATGATTCAAAATCTTTAGGATTATCTTTTAAAGTATTTATAAAATCACTTCTTGTTAAAACTAGTAATTTTACAAAAGATTGAGATTGCAATTACAACTTCGATTATTACCCAGTTAATAATTCATCTAATCCAAAATACTAACCTTATGAGAATTTAATGATATCAGATCTATCTGTAAAATTTGTGCATATACTTAATGTACCATAATCAATAAAGCATAAACAAGGTTCATTATAATGAGGCAATTCACATGTTATTATCTATTCAGGAGTAATAAGGACAGTCTTAAATAATTTAATTAGTTTCTTTTTTGTCTCTATACTAAATGTTTGATTGAACAAGTCACATTTTTCAATTATAGAGAAGTTGGCCTCATTAATCAATTTATTTCTTAGGTTTTCAGACAATGATGTAATTAGCTTTTCTTCTTCTTCGTTTTCCTATTACATTTGTTGGCTCCAATATATTTTAATGTATTCCCTAATTCTATTTAATTTAGTTGAATATTGATACTGATATTGTAATTCAAAGCTTATATGCTTCCTATTCATATACTTATTTATTATTCGTATTTTGTCAGTCGTGTTCTCAGCAGACAAACTTATTGAATTCAATATCTCTCCAACTGTATTCACACTAAATGATAACTATACGCATGTTGTAAACATAAATAAAATTGTGCATATCTTCTCTAATGAATCTAACAAATAATATTGAAACTTCTTTACTTAAGGGAACTATGTCTCCATATCCAACACTAATCATAGTTACAGTTGAAAAGTAGAATGCCTCCAAATATTTGATTTCATACGAGGCATCTGTTAGATTTCGGCTGTCCAACCAATTAACCATGCCTATGTCGTTGGCATATGAACCTATGAAATACCAAAGACAACTGTAGATGTGCAGAAAATATAAAATTGTGAATAGCAATTTGGCTAAATTCATAATTGATGAGTGAATTTTGCTTAAATGAATTGATTCTTCTACATTCCTTATGATTTTAGCAAAGTAGTGATATTGAGTTATGAAAATGATTAATGATAGATTGAGCCATCTGCTTTAGAAGAAATAGTCATTGAAGTAACCGCATAAGAGCACTAACAAGGAAATGCCATCTATTATCAAACCCTATTTGAGATAGTTATTAAAAATTAGGTAGCGATCCACAATAGGTTAACCATATTCGTAATATACTGTGTTCATTTTCATTAGATAGTCCGATATTAAGAATATGTAAAATGGGGTTGTCAACCAAATAGATTGCATATACATTAGGGATGTGTTAAATGCTAATTCAAGAGGGATCATTATGAAAAAATAAATTAGTACGAAGCATAAACAGAGGTCCCAAATGATTTTTGATATTGATTGAGGATATATGATTGGCATTACTCTTAATAGATCTGTTATTGGATTATAACATATGAATCTCTATTGGCCTTTCTTCTTTTTCCTAACTGAAAATGAATTGGACACTAAATTCTCAACTTCTCCGCTAGCCTTATCTCCCACAATCTAAAAATGCACACTTTTAAAGAACAGCTTATGCCTTCTGCTCACTGATAATTTTGTCAGGAACCTCTTTACAAAATAGTAAACTCTAATTGTAAATTTCCTATTTTCTTTTTAGGTCATAGCCTTTTTAATTTTGAGTTCTGTATGGGCAGGGAATCCAGAGTATTCCTAAATTTAAGTTAACATGTTTTGACTTAAACTTTCAGGAAGACTCAGGACTTAAGGTTTCTATTCATAAAAATCATCATTGATTTAAGCAACATCATCAACGCTTTGATCCAAATTAGGATCTTTGTAATCTTCTAAGTTATCATTCGAAGACAACATTAATTATGGTTTTTATTACATTAATAGTAGTTGAGATAATTAATAAAAAAAGTATTTCAATATATTTTCAACAATTTCAAGCTATGAAAAATTAAATTATTATCTCAAAAATCTAAAAGTCCATATGAATTTGATTAGATAATTTTAAAATTAGCTAAATTTTTTAAGTAAATTTAAAAAATCAAAACTTTAATAACAAATAGTTTCCTTCATTGTATTAGTTACATTTTTTATTTAATAAGAGGACCATCCAAAATCGCTGAAAGCCATTGTATGAGCAATTTTGATTAATTCATATAGAAATAAGTATATTTGTAATTATAATTTAGATGGGCATTTATTTTCGACTATTGTTTTAATAATGATTTATTTGATATATAAAATTAATTACCATATAAATTGGATAATCTAGAGTTTCGATTGATATCTAAGATATATTCCAATCTTCTTATGAAATTTAAATTGGCATAATAAGAATTAATATGGGAATACTTTGTTCAACTATTTATCATCAAACGTTTTAATCAATAAGATCAATTCTATGTAAACCATAAGGAAATAGATATAGGGTTCATTAATTAATTCTTCTAGAAAGGATATATAAAATTAAACTAATAATACATGTAGTTTTTTTAAATGATTTTTTCAAATTTTCTTTAATTTAATAAAAGTTGCTTATTTTCACAATCAATCCTAAACAAACTTGATTTTCTCTATTTCCTATTTTATTTTCATTATTCTCTTTGTTTCGAATATAATTAATATTGAAACTGATGGAATTTTAATAATATGGAAATCAAATTAAGTTTTCCTCAAGATTGGTTTATTATTTTTAATATATATAAATTTGCTCTCTGTTTTCAGCTAGATTAGTTAACTCTTTATAATAAAATCTATTTTCCAAGAGGTATCCTCTAATAATTGATATATTATTAGATTGTGGGGTGATTCAAAATGGCAAGTAATTTGGATTAAAAAATATTCTATCAAAAGAGAGATTAACAGAATGAATAAAATTTAAATTCATAAATTTAAGAAGATGGAGATATATAATTAAAATGAAGAAAAACCTGAAAGACATTCAATAATTATACTTTATTTAAATTGAAATATTTTCATTATTTGAAAAATCTCAATAATGTGCATTAATTAGTGAAGTTTTTATTCAAACTTTTAGCTTCTCCAAAAAGTGTCTTATGTGTTTTATTAACACTTGAATCATCATCAGTTTCAGTGAATTATGATTTTAATAAGGTTGTGTTAAATGTTGATGGTACTTTTTAATTTTCAATTATTTTCTGAGTTGATAATGATCTCATCTCAGAAGAGACTGCGCAACTTTGATCAGGCATGCTTTGATTATTCTTTTTATGTTTTTTGCATGTTTTTGTAATTAAAGAACTAAAATTTTTCATAATATTTTCTTTGTTATTATCAGAACTTCTTTCTTAAGAAACCTTTTTTTGTTTTAACTAACAATGTATATTAGGTTATGATGCTGTATGAGTTTGAATTACATTCTTGGCTTTGCTATTGATTAATAGATTATTAATTTTTTCATCGATATTTGATGAACTTATTTAGGTTATTGAGGATGATCTTGTTTATGCTTTTGATGCAATTGAAGAGAAGTAGAAATTTGAGAAAAAAGGAGTAAAGACATTTTCACTTTCTGAATTCAAAGATTTTTAAAGATCCCTCTAAAAATTATTCTCTCCTCTAGTTATTTCATTTTAATCAAAATTCATTTTCATAAGGTCTGGTTTGAATGGTGGTTCATAATGTCTATTAAGAATTTTGAATAGAGATTTATCTTATAACCAAGGATGTTTTAGAATCTCATAAATTCCATAGTCTTTTCCAAGTCTATTAAAAACATCCTTTTACAACAATTTGTACATCAGATCTCTGGATTCAACACTGCAGTTTTTAGTTGGCAGAGTTAATTCATGTGAAAGTATGTTTTTATAAATCTACTCTGGAGTATTTGAATAATATGGTGGCAAACCAGTCAATAGTTCATAAAGCAGGGCTCCTAAACAATAATGATCAATCTAATAATTATGACCTGACTTTAATAACATTTCAGGTGCCATATATTCTGGAGATCCACAAAATGAAAATGCCATTAAATCATCTTTCATATTGGGTCTAGCTAATCCAAAATCAGCCAACTTGATGTTACCATCTTAATCTATTAGAATATTCTCTGGTTTGATATCTCTATAGATTATTCCATTTTCATGTAAATGATGAATAGCTAAACAAACTTAACTAAAATAAAATTTTGCTTATTGTTCATCCATCCTTTTTACTCGTTTCAATTGTTGAAACAATTCGCCTCCTGGACAATATTCTAAGGCAAAACAGACCCAATTCTTTGTTTCAAATACGCTCAATAATTTACATAGAAAAGGATGTGAATCACTCTATTCTGCTAAAGCAACCATTATGTTTCTTTCATTCTATATGATTTAAAATTTATCGTGTTCTTAAATGAATTGTTTTGATATCATTTTCAAAGCCATAAATTAACCATTTGATTTACATCTCACCAAGTAGACTCTCGAAAAGCCGCCCACTCCTATGCATTGCAAGAAATAGAATGAGTCCAACGATATTAGCGGTTGCTGTATAGCATGCAAGGGTTTTAATTAAATTGTCTAATTTGTAAGGAATCCTAAATCTTAATTCTATGTTAAGTAGAAATCCAAAGGTATGTTTTAATCTATTGTTTAAAATCCCACTAGTAGTGGTGAATTTAACAAATTTTTTAAATAATTGACTAAATTATATGTAGTTTGATTTAAAGTTGGAAATTAGATCGAATGTTATAATTCATTGTTTAAGTAAATTTTTACATTCACCACTCCTGACCTATTGATTTCTTTCTTTACATAATTGTTCATTAATGATTGAACCTTATATTTTTGATCCATAGCAATATTTGTCTGTTAATTAAATAATTTACTATTATTCACAATATTTAAAAATGCAAACAAATATTATAAATTGTATTAAAATTATAAATTATAGATCAATTAGTTCGCAAAAAATAAAATTCCTTATGACATTGTTTTTCCAAGTAACCTAGTGCTCTTTATATTAAGTAACTACAAGAAGTTATTAATAATTTAATTGTAATTGAGAAAATCGCAAAAAGAGAAGTTTCATCATAAATTAGATCAAATTTTAATAAAAAAGATTAGTGTAAAATGATAGATGACAATATTCATTATCAATTCTGTATTAGTTTAATTTGCTTCGATTTCATTCTCTAAAAAATACTATTTTATATTTTTACTGCTAATTCTTATTCGAATTCTTTGCTCATTTTCTCTTTTAATTTATCCGCTTCTAATCTCAATAAGTATTTCTCTCTTTATTATTATTCTTTTAATTTCTGAAGTTTTTCAACTTTATTCAATTTATCATCAAATTATTATGCTTTCACTTCCCTTAACTATTAAAGCTTCTCTTAATGTTTCTGAACCAACTGCTAATAGGTTTCAACTTTCAATTTTTCACTCTTTTTTCTTTCGCTATTTTATTTTGACAAGTTCGAAAGAACCTAAACAAATCTTCAAAATTAATACATCCTCTGATTTTTTGAATCGAAGTTCTAGTGATTGGTTTATTTTATTAATCTTATTTTCCAAAATCACTTCACTTTATTATTATACACACTCAATCTGATGAGAATGATTCGACAGTTTTCTGTGCAAGGATGTCATAAACTCCTTGTGGTATCCATTCTCATACTTTTCCAAGGAATCTAAAGTCTTCTCTATTTTTTTCTTATACCCCTAAATAATCTAGAATATCGCATATACATTTAACTTTTCTTTCTCTATTTGTTAACTTTGAAATAAGGTTCTCTCGAAATGATTTCTTCGTAACTAAGCTTTGAGTCTGGCTATTTCCTTCTGTCTTTCCTGTTCCTTTTGAATATTGCTATACTTTTCATTCTTTTATTTTAACTTCATCTCATTCTATAATTCTTTTTGCTTTTGAATTCTTTCATACTCTTGCAAATGCTATTTATCTTTTTCTAATTTCATTTTGTACCTCGTTAATGGATCCATATTATTAATTAATATAAAAATGCAATGTAATTAAAAATGTTTTGCTTAACCAGGCCAAACCTTGATCGATCTAGCTATTACCAATAATTGCAATGTGTGGAGATTGAAGAAGGCAAATAAATTAGAACATTGCCATTTGATCCCAGGCTAGGAAGTGATAATGTAATATGATAATAAGCGTATTTTATAACGCGATTTGCTAAAATCCATAAATATTTCCATACCCATTCTCTATATGTGGGATAGGGATCATATACAAGGTAATTTGTAGATTTGCTATGACTATTTGATATTTACTGTTAATTCAAAGAAATTGAGTAAGGAGCATAAAGGCAAGGAAGATCATTTAAATTTTTCTATATATGTAAATGAGATTTACAAAATAATATTCAATCCAATAGCTGAATTAATGTAAATAATTATATGGGGTATTTGTGGTAACAGAGTGCCTGAAAACCAAAAGAAACTTCTGATTGAATTAAAAGCTATAAAAGGTGAAACAAAAGCAGTAAAGGCATTTGTAAGGGAATTGTGGTAAATGAAAGGTAAGAGCAAAAGAATGATAACAATGGAGGCATTTACATATTTGATACAGCAACTATAACATGAACATGAATCTGTTACTGGAGATTCGTTCAATACGAGAGTGAAAAAAGGGGAGACCAATTTAGAGTGCCTGAGTAGTGTGTATAATTTCAATTATGTTGAAATAAACGAAAAGAATGGATCGATGGAGGTTTGCAAGGCTAGGTAGCAATAATAGCCAAAAGAATAAGCGAAGGTTAGTTTGAGTGAGGAGAGTCGGATAATCTCAATGAAGTAAGTATTAGAAATCGCTGACGGTATGCCGTCTTATTTGTAAACGAAGCCATGGTTCTTATTATTTTCTATCAATAGACATGGTAAAGTAGAGTTAATATGTAGGTAGTTCGTATCAGGAATTTTTGAGGAGAACAGAGTATGCTGGGCCTCATGTGATACTGATCAAGGATCAAGGCAAGAAGGTATTTGGAGGGTTCTTGTTGAGTTCTTGGAGATTGTCTAAGAATGAGTTTTTCGGACAGGGGGAATCCTTTTTGTTTATCTGTCTATATAATCATACTAGGATATTCAAAGGGACTCAGAAAAATAGGTGTTTTCAAATGGCTGATGAGACTGGGTTCAGTATAGGAGCAGGGGATAAGTAAGTGAATGATAATAGAGTTTTAGATATGGTTTATTTGTAAGCAGTTCGTTTAGTAAAGGGGAATCGAATCCAAGTGAAACCTTTGATAATGAAGTGTTGTCGAGCGAGGTTAATTTCCAAATCCAAGAGTTTGAGGTTTGGGGTTTGGATGAGGAAGCGGTGCATTAATTGAAGTTTCAAGACCAGAAAAGATCATTATTTACAAAATGAATATTAATAAGTTAAATGAATAAATAATAATGTTGCTAATAATGTGACAGCAATGAAAATGTTTTGGTTTGTGTTAAGTGTTCGTAAGGGTTGTGTGATGAATGTTTCTAATAGTTTGGGGGGAAGGATTTTGAGGCATTGTGTCCAGTTTGTTAAATGCTTAGTCTATTTAGGTAATCATAGGTGGAGATCTGCGAGGCTTGTGCAGACATCCACGAGAGTGAATAAGAGGAGATGGAGTGCCTGTATAGATCAATGAGCTTGATGAAGGAGAAGATGAACCAATTATTCTTGGTGGGATAGCAAAGGATTAAGAGAATAGAATAATTGAAATAATAAATATAATTAAATGAAAATGAAATTTATATGTTGAAAGCGTAGGGCTAGATTTTATGATAAATAGACATTATTTTGTCATTATATATAGTAATAATTAAAATTTAAACAATTAAAACAGATATAAATATGGGTGTTTGTTGCACACACTCAAATGAAAAATTCGAAAATCTCATAGCTCCTCAACTCATTAAAGAAGATATTAAGTATGACCAATTCGCTCTTAAAATTTAAAAGCATTACAAAGGATATAAAGCCAGAAAATTATATCATAAAATGAAGATCAAAACAGAAGAATCTCCTGTAGTTCATCATCCAAAACCAGAAATTGCCTAAAAACTAAGCCAAACTCCCACAGATTACGCTTTAACTGTTTAAAAAGCCTTGTATAAACTTGGCCCATTTCGTTATAATGATTTTATCAACTCGGATGATCCGAATAAAAAATCTACGAATTTCCAATTTACAGAGGAAGACAAAAAGTTGCCATTTTTAGAACCACATAGATTAATTGATGGAGCTATCTACATCGGCTAATGGAAGAATGGAATGAAATGGGGAAAAGGTAAATAAATTTGGCCAGACGGTTCTGTTTATGAGGGTTTTTGGTAAAACAATAAAGCATGTGGGATAGGCAGACTAATTCATTAAAATGGAGATGTTTATATTGGAGATTGGTTAGATGATTAATGCCATGGCTTTGGCGTTTATACACATAATGACGGCACAATTTATAAGGGGAATTGGGTGGAAGATAAACAAGAGGGAGATGGTACTGAAGAATATCCAGATGGTACAATATACAAGGGTCAATTCCTGAATTCGATGAAGCATGGACAAGGAGAATGCTTTTATTCCAATAAAAATTAGTATTTTTAATAAATTACTATTAAGCTACTAAGGGGAATTTTAGTATAATTTTATTCACGGTTAAGGGAAGTTTGTGTGGAGTGATGGGAAGGAATATGAAGGAGCTTGGGAAAATAATCAGATGCATGGGTATGGAGAATTTAGATGGCCAGATGGGAGATCATATAGGGGAGATTACAAACATGATTTGAAGGATGGAGAGGGGGAGTTTATTATTGATGAAAACACCAGATATAAGGGTAGTTGGAAGAGTGGGAAGCAACATGGAGATGGAGTGCTAGTAGTGAAGGACTTTGCAAGGCCAGGAGTTTGGTGTGAAGGGATTAGAATCCAATGGAAAGATAAGTTCTGAATTTTCTTGATTATTTTAACTATTATTATATGCTATTGAGGTGTGCCTCTGTAGAATTGTTTTCAATACTTCCTTGTGTAGAATAATAATATTACATTTTAATTTTAATAATTAAATACAAGCTAAAATGTCAGAAGAAATTCAATAATCAAATTCTGGTTAGTAGCTGATTACCAATTATTTTAATCAGAATCCTGAAAATTCTATGGATAGATAAAAATAAATGAAAAAAAGAAAAATTGAAAATGAAATTTCGAAAAAAAAAATGAATACTAAATCAAAAAGTGATGAAGAATCATCTAATGATAATTTTCCTCAGGCACCAGTAAATTTACCAAATTGCTAAAAGATCTATAAATATCTGAAAAATCCAAAAGAGATTTGCAATGAAGCGGGCAATGCAGGGAAGATTTAGATGTAAAAAAGTTTGGAGGAAAGCAAATAAAAAATGAGTACGAATGATATAACCAATTATATGAAATCAAAAGAAGTAAAAATAGTTTAGTAACCCATTCAAAAACCTTAAGATGAGGAAACCTGCAAGTTGTAATAGAAATTATTAGAAAAGGAACAGATTGAGAAACAATTACGATAAGAGAAGTAATAATTAGAAAGTGAACGTTAAGAATTAATTTTATAACATAATGCTTTTAAAAAGCGTACTCAAGATGTATTTGCAGAAGCATTAAAATAAGTAGAGGAATTAAAGCGGGAAAAAATGAGAGAATATTTAGAGAGGGAAAGATATCGATTAGGAGAGTTTGTTAGTTCTAGGAACAATGTAAGATTTGTGGAAGAATGGTAAGATGGTTATGAAATTAAATAAGTTAAAGAATCATTATAAAAGTTAGAAAATGAGAGAACATCATTGGAGTAATAGAAAAATGAAATCAAAGACAAATAATCTACAAAAAACTAGAAGGACAAACAAAATAAATTATTTGAATTAGATTTTGTAAATGGAGACTTAGATGCAAATTAGAAGAAATTAAGAATTCAATTCTAGTTGAGCATATTAAAAAAGGAGGAGGAAGAGTTGAAATTAAAGTTAACTAAATTGGAAGAAGAGAAACAATAATTAGCATATAAAACAAGAAGGTTTATGGAAGAATAGAAGTAATTTTGATTCAAACTTTAGTTGTCGATATTATAGAGCAGATCCAAGATGGCCATTGATAGCTCAAAGATATTAAACTTTGGGATTGTTGGGAAAGGGAGGATTTTCTGAAGTTTATAAAGCTTTTGATTTATAAGAATACAGATTATGTGCATGCAAAATTCATTATTTAAATCCTCAATGGAATGAAAATGCAAAAAATAATTACATCAAGCATGCTTTGAGAGAAAATGATATTCATAAGAGATTGAAGCATGTCAATATAGTATCATTATATGACACTTAAGAAATAGATTAAGACTCTTTTTGGTACATTTATGTATAATAAGAAAAAGCACTGTACTTGAATACTGTGATGGGACTGATTTAAATCAGCATTTGAAGAAATATAAAATTATTGCAGAGAAGGAAGCAAAATTGATTTTGAGACAGGTTTTAGCAGCCTTACATCACATGAGTTGCAGTCCAACTAAAATTATTCATTATGATTTGAAACCCCAAAACATTTTATTTCACAAAGGAGAAGTTAAACTTACAGATTTTGGATTATGTAAGGTGTTGGATTAGGATACTACAAGATAAGAATTAACATCTCAAGGTTTGGGAACTTATTGGTATTTGCCTCCAGAGTGTTTCATGGAATAACCAAACATATAAATCAGTACGAAAGTAGATGTGTGGTCAATAGGAGTGATCCTATTTGAGATGGTATTTGGTAGAAAACCTTTTGGTGAAGGAATGTCTTAAGAACGAATTGCTCAAGTAATAATAAATGTAACTTCTTTAGGAAAGAGTTATCTTAAATTCTTTTTAAGTTAAATTCCCTTAAAAGCCTACTGTATCTCAAGATTGCAAAGATTTTATTCTCAAATGTCTAACCTATAATATGGAGGCAAGATGGAACATCACTGAAGCTTTTTACTGCAATTATATATAAAGCTGAATATAAACTAATTATAAAATATAATATATTTTTTGTTATATTATTTAATCGTCAATACTAGTTGAAATATTTTATTATAAACTCTTATAATTATTTGTATTTATTTTTGAGATAGTTAGTTTTATCATTAATCTAAAGTATTATTCACTGTCATCTATTGATGTATCAAGCGCACATTATTTCTAAGAAAATAACCCTTCATCATTTTTATTGTATCAAAAAGTGATTATATTAAGAATTAAAATATTCTTAATTTTCAGATCATAGATCTAGAATATGCATAAGGAGATCATAAAATGAGATATGGATAATCAATAAGCTAACCTTCTTAGTATCCTTCTCTCACTTTCAAACAACAACTTTCATTTTAAAAAATATTCTTTGTTTTACTCTATTGATAATTGAAGAATTTATATATCATTAATTAATGTAAAGAATATTTAGAATATTCTTTCTAATAAAGATAATTAACTTATTATTAATTTGCGATTTGACTTTAGCTAATTTTTCAAAACATTTCCTTGCTTTTAAACTGAACTTATGTGACTTCTGCTTCTTCATAATCCTCCATTAATAAAAACTTAAATTATTCTAAAATTAATCATTTTTAAGGATCTTCACTTATTAGATTTACTCTAAACTGAAATTTTTGCATGCCTACTGGGGGATGAACAAAATTTTCTAATTGTAGCATCTAATATTTCTTATTTATTGCAAATTGTGGTAGGATGACAAATTTCATAATTTATATTTGGATGTAAATATTAAAAATTCTTGATTAATTTTAAAAATTGTTTAACAAGATAACATATATTTAAATGATGAGATATCATCTCATTAACAATTCGTAAGTGGAATCCATGTATTTTGATTTTATTTTGAAATAAATTTATACAATAAACATGACATGCTATTCTAAATATATATTTAGAATTTTAAGAAAGGACTTTGAATTGGTTTAGGTGGAATATTGATTTGAAAAATAAATAACAAAATAGTTAGCATCATAAACAAGGAAAATCACTCATCATTCTCGAATGGCTCCAAATTATCATCATCAAGAAAGTCAGGTGGAGCTATAACATCAAATATCACACCTTCTACTTCGACATTATACTAATATTCACGACCTAAATGGATAGAAACTAGTATCTACTGTTAGGATTGTAAGGCACAATTGCTCGTTCTTATGGTTACTGTATGTATTTATTGGCCCATGACAATCTAGGAAAAGGGTGATCCTATGTGATTTGACTTTAGTTAGTTGTAGAATCGTATGTTTGAAATTTTTTTGAGGAACAAGATCCCATTGTATTTGTTAATTTAATTAAAAATGTTATTTAAAAAAAAAAATGTCACACAGCATTTATGCTCCCTAAATCTTAATGATGCAACAATTAATTAAAATTAATTAGGGTTTTATCCTATCAATTTTTGTGAGGATAATTGGCTCCTCACAGAATGTTATCCTTCTTATCAATGATCTTGGCAATTATTTTTAAAACATGACTGGCTAATTTTGCTAGTTATTATATTTTATTTAGGTTTTGCTGCAAAATTATATATAATTGGCATCTTGATACTAAATCTCCTTGAATACCAGACGTAATCTGTTGCTGAGGGTTTGTTCCTCGTGCTATATCGACTGAGATCTTTATTCCTGGAGTGAATCATTCAATTTATAAATCAAATCAGATTCACTCTAATCGTGTGAGGGAGAAAGAATCTGATCTTGGATTTTCTTATAAGGGAGAGACAATCCTTTTTATAACTCAGTTATTTAAATCTTGAAATCAGTTTTTCCTTTTCAGAAAATTAGATTCCTCATAAAAATCTCTATTACGAAAACTTAATACAAAAATTCTGCCTCTCATTTTCCAAATCTGTCTTTAGCAGAGTCGTTTACTCATGGAGTTTGTAAAGATCTTTTAAACTATATTTCTGATTCGTAACAAGATAAATACAGATATATAATTAAGGATAACAATTAAAGTTTCTGGATATTTTATCATGTTAATTATATAATTTGTGATGTCTTAGTAATATGAAATGGCAATCGACTAAAGAGAGAAAGAGATTGAGTACTTCAATCTAATAGAGTAATAGAGTTTATTCAATTTTAAATAGATATTCAATATAACTATATAATAGAGATATAAAAATTAATAATGAATTAATAATTAGAGGATATTTCAGAAGAAAAATCCTGAGAATTAAAAGAAGATAATAGCAAATGTTGAGAACCAGAGCAGTAAGAAGAACCTGAAAAGAAGGTTATCAACAGCTTATAATAGGGAAAAATATTGGCTAGGATGAAGAATAACTTTGAATGTCGAAAGTACAAAAGAAAGACGCAATATAGATTATAGAAAAATAATAATTGTTTTACCCCAAGTATAAAAGAAGGTTTTACTATAACAGAATATCATTTTGGATGATTTTCAATTAAATGTAGAAATTCTTTAGGAGAGAACTTTGGTCGTATTGTTATAAATGATTAAAATGAACTTATCAATTGAAAACTAATTGAGATTGCTCATAGTTGCAGAAACAGTACAAATTGATCAAAATCAATTAATCATTCTTTAGAATTAATTAGATGATTGTTGGTTATTGTTAATAAAGCAAGGGTCAATTTAATTATTCTTATCCTATAGAAACAATTAGATTCAAATTATAAGATAAGCTCATTGTCATTGCTAAAAAAGTAATCAGTCTTTTGGCGAATACTGTTATTTTCGGGAAGAACTACTTTGCTAGTAGCCATTACATTGGAGGATACAGAACTAATAAAAATAACAAGGTTTAAGGGTCTGAATTAATATCCTATTGATTAACTTTGAAATCAATCATTTACTTCTGAATAATAGATTTTGAAGTTTGGAACGCTCATGTTAAAATTGTGGAAGCATGAATCACTTAGTACTAAAGTGCATCAATTTGATTTATGTACCTGATAGAAAAGGAGCGATATTAAGATATCTAATTAGTGAACCTCTTAAGGTATTATCCTGATTACACTGTTACCCCCATTGTTAAAGGGTAACAAAGTATAGGGTATATGGATTGAACAAGTATATAAAGAGGTTAAGAGTGGACAATTACTCAGTTTGACATAAATAATAATATAATATAAAATGCAAAAAATTCTGAATTTTAGGGAATATTTTTTGAACCCCAAAGGAATTAAGATTGTGCCTACTTCCAATTTCAAGAGGGCGACACCAGTTGAAGCATTATTTGATCAATCTGTGGTATTGCATAGGGCAGAGAAACAATTAGAGAAAAATGTTGTAGCATTCAAATTATAACCATATAAATATTCATTGAATAAACCTGAAATAAAGCAATACTTTACTCGATGTAATTCAAAATATTTAAAAGAAAGTGTATGGGTTGAATGTTGATAAAGTTAATACAATTAATTACATGGGAGCAATAAAGAGATCGCCAAAAGGAGGTCGTTATAGNTAATATGAAATGGCAATCGACTAAAGAGAGAAAGAGATTGAGTACTTCAATCTAATAGAGTAATAGAGTTTATTCAATTTTAAATAGATATTCAATATAACTATATAATAGAGATATAAAAATTAATAATGAATTAATAATTAGAGGATATTTCAGAAGAAAAATCCTGAGAATTAAAAGAAGATAATAGCAAATGTTGAGAACCAGAGCAGTAAGAAGAACCTGAAAAGAAGGTTATCAACAGCTTATAATAGGGAAAAATATTGGCTAGGATGAAGAATAACTTTGAATGTCGAAAGTACAAAAGAAAGACGCAATATAGATTATAGAAAAATAATAATTGTTTTACCCCAAGTATAAAAGAAGGTTTTACTATAACAGAATATCATTTTGGATGATTTTCAATTAAATGTAGAAATTCTTTAGGAGAGAACTTTGGTCGTATTGTTATAAATGATTAAAATGAACTTATCAATTGAAAACTAATTGAGATTGCTCATAGTTGCAGAAACAGTACAAATTGATCAAAATCAATTAATCATTCTTTAGAATTAATTAGATGATTGTTGGTTATTGTTAATAAAGCAAGGGTCAATTTAATTATTCTTATCCTATAGAAACAATTAGATTCAAATTATAAGATAAGCTCATTGTCATTGCTAAAAAAGTAATCAGTCTTTTGGCGAATACTGTTATTTTCGGGAAGAACTACTTTGCTAGTAGCCATTACATTGGAGGATACAGAACTAATAAAAATAACAAGGTTTAAGGGTCTGAATTAATATCCTATTGATTAACTTTGAAATCAATCATTTACTTCTGAATAATAGATTTTGAAGTTTGGAACGCTCATGTTAAAATTGTGGAAGCATGAATCACTTAGTACTAAAGTGCATCAATTTGATTTATGTACCTGATAGAAAAGGAGCGATATTAAGATATCTAATTAGTGAACCTCTTAAGGTATTATCCTGATTACACTGTTACCCCCATTGTTAAAGGGTAACAAAGTATAGGGTATATGGATTGAACAAGTATATAAAGAGGTTAAGAGTGGACAATTACTCAGTTTGACATAAATAATAATATAATATAAAATGCAAAAAATTCTGAATTTTAGGGAATATTTTTTGAACCCCAAAGGAATTAAGATTGTGCCTACTTCCAATTTCAAGAGGGCGACACCAGTTGAAGCATTATTTGATCAATCTGTGGTATTGCATAGGGCAGAGAAACAATTAGAGAAAAATGTTGTAGCATTCAAATTATAACCATATAAATATTCATTGAATAAACCTGAAATAAAGCAATACTTTACTCGATGTAATTCAAAATATTTAAAAGAAAGTGTATGGGTTGAATGTTGATAAAGTTAATACAATTAATTACATGGGAGCAATAAAGAGATCGCCAAAAGGAGGTCGTTATAGAGAGAAGGATTTCAAGAAGGTGTATTTACACTTAAATGAGGAGATTGAGCCCTTCTTTTAGAAAATTGAGAAGTGATTATATAAGCATACATGAAAAGTATTATACATGAACATTTAATTTAATAATTTGCATAAATAAAACTCATTGAGGTTTATATAACCACCCAGTTCTACAAAAAGCACCAGCCAAGACCAAAGATAAAATAGCCATCAATTTAATCAGAATATTTAATGATGGTCCTGAAGTATCCTTAAGAGGATCGCCAACAGTATCACCTAAAAAGACTAAATTCAAATTAATACCAATGACAGCAGCTTTGTGTTCATCAGATCCCTTCTTTTTGACTTCTCCAGCTTCATTTCTATAGAATCCAGCTTCAATATATTTTTTGGCATTATCCCATGCTCCTCCAGTGTTCGATGCTGAAATGGCCATCTAAACACCGCTGACTAAAGCTCCTGGCAATAGACCAGCGACAGCATAAGGTCCTAAGAATAGTCCAACAGCAGTTGGAGTGACAATGACCTATAATTAGATAGCTGAAAATAAGTACCAAAAGTCCAGGAGGAATCATTTCTTTTAATGAAGCCTTGGTTGAAATGGCAATACAGGCTCTGAAATCTGGTTCTTCTGTGCCTGCATAAATACCTGGATGTTCATGTAATTATCTACGAACTTCTTCAACCATTTGAAGTGCAGCCTTTCCGACTGATTTCATAGTGAAGGCAGAGAATGCATATGGCAACATGGCACCAACTAATAACATCGCAAAGATGATGGGATCATCGATTTTGGCACCTTCAGCATATGGGAATTGATCTCCTACTTTGTAGGTTTATATTCTTGTTAAATATCCACCATAGAGTGATAAAGAGACTAGGGCAGCTGATCCAATAGCGAATCCTTTTCCAATGGCTGCAGTAGTGTTACCTGCAGCATCCAAGGCATCAGTAGATTCTCTGACATTTTCACCCAATTCACTCATTTCCGCAATACCTCCTGCATTGTCAGAAATGGGTCCATATGCATCAATTGCCAATCCTATGGTAAGATTGGAAAGCATTCCTAGAGCAGCCAAGGCAACTCCATAGAATGAGAGCATCTTCATAGACAACAAGGCAGTTAGAGCTATAGCCACAATAGGAACAATGGTTGATAAGTATCCTAAGGCTAACCCATAGATAATGTTGGTTGCTGCTCCAGTTCCACAAGACTTAGCAACTTCTCTGACGGGTGTATAGGAATGAGATGTCATGTATTCAGTGAAATACCCAATCAGCAATCCAGACCATAATCCCATAAGAGAGCACAAGAAAGCATGCCAAGGTTTAAGTTCTGACAATTAAATAGAGCCATCTGCAGCAACCATTACGAAGTCAGCAGGTAAACACCAGTATGCAATACCTATAATAATTGGAGATAATGCAACGGTTGATAACAACAATTGCAATTTCAAAGTGGATTCAATCTTATTTATGTGATTCACTTTTGAAATATAAACAGCATAAGCTGATACCAAAATGCAAATTCCGATACCAAATGCCGAAACCATCAATGGATACATCAATTAACTGATTTGAATGACATAACTATCCCCTTATGCAACCCTTAATTAAGTAGATGAAACAACCAAGGCTGCACAAGTAGATTCTGCAAATGAACCGAATAAGTCAGCTCCCATACCAGCAATATCACCGACATTATCACCCACATTGTCAGCTATAGTGGCTGGATTCTTTAAATAATGTATGAAATCAATATACCTTTGGACTGTCTTCTGGCAAGTTCTTCTCTACTTTGCCTACGAGATCTGCTCCCACATCGGCTGCCTTAGTGTAAATACCACCACCCACTCTGCCGAATAATGCAAATGTTGATCCTCCCAATCCATAGGCTGCCACGTAATCGAACATTGTGACCAAATCCTCAAAATTGTTGTCTTCACTCTTCACGATTATTGCATTATAGATTATTATTATTAATGTTAAAATTGAAAGCGATATTGACACCAATAAAAATCCCATTACGCAACCACCTCGATATGCCATCTTTAATAGCTTATATACTTCACTTACTTGAAATGCATTTGCTAATGATGTGATTGCTGAAAATGCAGTCCTAAAATTAGCTGCTGTCGCTATGGCCATTCCCAAATATCCACAAAGCATTGAAGTTGCTGCTCCCAATACAAATGCCAATGAAGACCATGGTGAAATAAACTATCGTATATATATACTCCTCATACTATCAATAAAACAGCCATGATCGCTAAAAACACACTGCAATCTGTGTATTCCTCCCTTAAAAAGGCTTGAGCTCCCTTTTTTAAATATTGTCAAAGCTTACATCTTATATGTGTTCTCCTATCTCTAACAGAGTCTCTATTTTCTCCTATTCTGCACCCTATAACAATTCTGTCAATCCCTCATGTTTGTGATGAATCTCCACTTTATGAACTGCCATCCAATTGAAGATAGCCCAAACTATACCACAAGCACAAGCAATGAAAATGAACACTAGGGCTGTCACAAATTCCATTATATTTAAATTTAATAAAAAATCTTAATTTCATTTGTTTAATATATATTTTTAGATTTAAGTATGTATTAAATCACCAAAAGTGCGTAAACAGTTATCAAATAATAGACTATAATTAATTAATATAAATAATTTTAATAAATTGCACCAAAAAATATGATGAAGAAAGCAGAAATAGAGCATGACGAGTATAAAAGACCGCCCAACCTATTGAAAGCCAAAAAACATGGTATTGCCAAAAGGTTTGCAGCTCCAATGCCTTTTACTGATTTTGATAAGGGGAGTGTATGTCCATGTTGCGGATATCCATACAAAAACTAAATCCTTCCACTATGCGTCTCTATATCCGAATTCAGTTTTATCGGATCAGGGATAGTTCTGTACTTCGATTTTGTGATTTACTCACAAATTATTTTACTAATCTACATGTTAGTGTAATACAATATATAGATCAATAGTAGGAGTGTACACTTTTTATGATAATAGTTAAGGGTTCAGATGCTATATTGAAAACAAAGAGAAAGCTTCATCATGCGAAGAAGATATCTACAATAAGTTTTCAAGATCTAATGTGTATAAGTAATGAGCATCTAAATAATTAAGAGAGTTAGATGTTGTGGCTAGTTACTTAAATTTTGCAACAATTATTTTATTGATAATTTCTACGTTGATCTATCGTAGACATATTAATAAAATTTGTTTGGAGATTGATGATGCGGAAATTGAGGTTTCTGATTACTCAATTATGATCTATAATGCTCCAAAAAATTGTAAAAAAGAAGACATTAGATCGTACTTCTTGTAGGAGGAAGGCATGGAGGAGTTGGAGTTGAGAAAGATTTGTATGGCTTATGAGGTGAAGCCTTTTTTGTAATTAAAAATAGAATTGGAGGAGAATTAAGCAGAATTATCTCATGTTTTGGATCTGGAAAGATAGAAAAAGAAGTCGTCTAAATCCAAAGCTGAAATCCTATAGAAGATTAAGGAAATTCATGAAAAATTAGATTATGTAGAGAAGTACAAGGAAATCATTTTCAGATTTACTGGAGTCATCTTTTTATCCTTCAATTATGAAAAGCATGCTGATTAGGTTTGCGATCAATTTCAATAGACAAAATTTTAATTGTTATTAGAGCAACTCAATCTGAAGAAATACCAGAATCGAAAGTTTCTAGGAAATTCAGTGATAGTCAGAAAAGCACCTTTGCCAGGTGATGTGCTTTGGGAAAATCTGGGCATCGAAATCAAAGAACAATATAAAAGAATAGTGACAACGAATGTTGTAACAGCAGCTCTGTTAGCTATAGGGTTTGCAATGATCTTTGGATTATCTTATATGTAAGAATTCATCAACGCATAAGTGAATTACGATCCTACTACGACAGCTGTGATTATCAATTTTCTTGGTTTCTTGGCCTCCCTCATCATTTCCTTTATAAACAGTGTTTTATCATCTACAATAATAAAATTAATCATTAGAGAATAGCATTCAACCAAAACTGAATATGACATAAGTATAGCTAAGAAGATAGGTTTGGCTGAGTTTATCAATGTAGCAATCCTAACTCTTTTGGTTAACATCTTGATCAAAGGGTAAAATGAAACAACTATAAACACAATGTATCAAAAGGGAGGATTAAATTCAGATGTGATGTGGATCTTTATGACAGATTCCTTTATGCCTTGGTTTCTGTTCATCTTTGACTTCGAACATCTAAAGAAGTTATACATACGTCGACAGATCAAACAATTGGGGTCCACTTGTAAACTAACACAAAAGGAAGCTAATGAGTACATTCATCATCTTAAAGAAGAGCATTTGAGGGTCCCATGATTAATTTGGCCGAGAAGTATCCTGCAATAGCTAAGACTTTATTGATGGCTCTGTTCTATGCTCCATTGCTGCCAGCATGTTCTTTTTTTGCACTTGCGAGTATAATGGGAATCTACTGGATTGAGAAGATCTTATTATTGAGAAGAGATTCAAAACCCTTACCTACAGGCAGTGATATGGCCTAAGCCATGGTTGAATTCTACATAGATCTTGTGATTCTTATTTACAGTGTAATGATCGAGTATTAAAGATTTAGTTAGGTAATTGCGTTTGGGAATACACGGTATTTAATACAATGCATTGGTCAACGTGGATTTCTTTTATTATTTGTTCCATCTTTTATCTGCTTCCCAAAGAACGAGTCCTAGAATTCATTTTGAAGATAGGAATAGATAATGCCACTGAAGAGTCATATGATGCGAAGAGTCCCACATTCTTGGATGATTACGACAGAAGAAATCCAGTTACTGCAGAGGAAGCCAAAAGAATTTGGATTGAAAATCAGCAACAACAAAATTCTGAAATGAATCAAATTAATTAGCTGTATTATTTATATCAATCTAGTTTAGTATGTCTGCTAAGCAACTTGACATTTCGATCTATCGTTATCATTATAACATAATGCAATAATAATCCAGATAGCAGATTTTGATGACTAATCACAAGTCTTTTTCGAAAGTTCATCCAGAATTCAAGACAGAAAATAATTATAATCTGAAAAAGCTATAATATTGATTAAATTAATGAATACTATAATAATTAAACGAAAATTATGTACTTTATATGAGATCATCAGAGAGTAGAAATAATAGACCTACTTAAATCCTGACTTAGTTTGGCTCATGTACACAGGAACCAGATTTAGTCTCATATTGAGATTGGATCAATTTAATGAGAAAGAGTATCAAGTATTCAATTCCAATAACGATTAGGACCAAGAATTGATTCTTGTCAAAAATATTATTAATTGGTTTCATTTATTAACTCCCATAAGTTAGATTCAACTAATCACCATTAAAAGTGTACTTGCTATTATTATAGCTGCTTTTCACATACTTTCTATCTTGATGATAGTACTAGAGATTAAATAATCGAATTTCTTAAACCAATACCAAAATATATTTTACACATATTTTCAAATTTTAATACTTTATCCCTCCTTCATACATATCTATCAAATTTAAAATCACAATCCTAATAATATTTTAGTCTGGTGTTGTACAATCCCACTATTCATAAATTATATGATATTTTCGTATTTTTAACGAAATTACTTATTGCCAATTAAAAATCCTTTTACAAAAAGATATAGGATCTAAAATTACTTACAGAATTTTATTGAAATCATAATTCTTGTTGCCATGCCTTATTTCGAGGAAATCGTTCAAACTACTATAATGATGCTCTTATTCCTACTTTAATTGATAGATGCCTTATTTAACTAACCATATTCAATGCAAATAAACCTTAATTATTGTTTNTAATGGGAATCTACTGGATTGAGAAGATCTTATTATTGAGAAGAGATTCAAAACCCTTACCTACAGGCAGTGATATGGCCTAAGCCATGGTTGAATTCTACATAGATCTTGTGATTCTTATTTACAGTGTAATGATCGAGTATTAAAGATTTAGTTAGGTAATTGCGTTTGGGAATACACGGTATTTAATACAATGCATTGGTCAACGTGGATTTCTTTTATTATTTGTTCCATCTTTTATCTGCTTCCCAAAGAACGAGTCCTAGAATTCATTTTGAAGATAGGAATAGATAATGCCACTGAAGAGTCATATGATGCGAAGAGTCCCACATTCTTGGATGATTACGACAGAAGAAATCCAGTTACTGCAGAGGAAGCCAAAAGAATTTGGATTGAAAATCAGCAACAACAAAATTCTGAAATGAATCAAATTAATTAGCTGTATTATTTATATCAATCTAGTTTAGTATGTCTGCTAAGCAACTTGACATTTCGATCTATCGTTATCATTATAACATAATGCAATAATAATCCAGATAGCAGATTTTGATGACTAATCACAAGTCTTTTTCGAAAGTTCATCCAGAATTCAAGACAGAAAATAATTATAATCTGAAAAAGCTATAATATTGATTAAATTAATGAATACTATAATAATTAAACGAAAATTATGTACTTTATATGAGATCATCAGAGAGTAGAAATAATAGACCTACTTAAATCCTGACTTAGTTTGGCTCATGTACACAGGAACCAGATTTAGTCTCATATTGAGATTGGATCAATTTAATGAGAAAGAGTATCAAGTATTCAATTCCAATAACGATTAGGACCAAGAATTGATTCTTGTCAAAAATATTATTAATTGGTTTCATTTATTAACTCCCATAAGTTAGATTCAACTAATCACCATTAAAAGTGTACTTGCTATTATTATAGCTGCTTTTCACATACTTTCTATCTTGATGATAGTACTAGAGATTAAATAATCGAATTTCTTAAACCAATACCAAAATATATTTTACACATATTTTCAAATTTTAATACTTTATCCCTCCTTCATACATATCTATCAAATTTAAAATCACAATCCTAATAATATTTTAGTCTGGTGTTGTACAATCCCACTATTCATAAATTATATGATATTTTCGTATTTTTAACGAAATTACTTATTGCCAATTAAAAATCCTTTTACAAAAAGATATAGGATCTAAAATTACTTACAGAATTTTATTGAAATCATAATTCTTGTTGCCATGCCTTATTTCGAGGAAATCGTTCAAACTACTATAATGATGCTCTTATTCCTACTTTAATTGATAGATGCCTTATTTAACTAACCATATTCAATGCAAATAAACCTTAATTATTGTTTCTGCTCTTCTATCTTGTTATTTGGTTCAGCAGTAAAGTGTTTATCCATCAGTTTTAGTTAAAAAGAATACTTATTTTACAGTTTGATGCTTGTTCCTCTTTTAAGTTTGTTTATGAAAAGAATTTTGATTCTGACATACTCTATGAACCTAGAAGAGAATCAGCTATCCAAAAGCCTACTATTTCAAATAGCAGATGAATTCTATTCTAAGAATCCCATAACATAAAGCAAGATATTATTCATCCTTAAAAACAAATACAAAATAATGGCAAATAAATAGACAACAAAACAATCAGAACCATGGCAAAATCATTATATCCTAATGTTATTATTAAGATTATATGACACTTATTCTTAACAATAGAAAAATAAGGAAGAGGAACTACAATTATACATAATATTCTTCATATTTTGGACACAAGAAAAACTGAACTTGGCATATATCCAATTGAAACAACATCAGATGTAATCATCCCATTAATCTATATATTTTTAAATTATCAAAATATATTGCTCTAAATTAATACTACAAAGAATAAATTAAGATTTAAAATCTTCTTAGGGCAGATTAGATTTATCATCAGTAAAATAAAGTCACTCATTAATTGAGAAATCCATGCCTTTGATAACAGAAATACTAATTTTAAAGAATAAATTTCTGGACTCATTATCTATTGGCTATGATAGAATAGAGCAACTGTCTTAGAAATGCGTCAATTTAAGTGATAAGATTGTAGAATTGAAAAATCTTGTATTTGAAGATATGGAAATAGATATTCTTGTAATCTAAAAGCAAATAATTAAATTTAATATTCTTGATTTACGCTTACTATCTTTAGTTTTTGGATCTGTGTTGAATGATTATCATATAACATTTCAAATTGAACAAAGGATTGAGGATTTACTCAATCAAGAACGTAATGTGCTATCTCGAGGCATTTAGAATACATCCTTATTGAATGATGATGTTATCATTATGCAAATAAGCATGATGAAAAGTCAAGGCTAGATCTTAAATAAGGACAAAACTAAAATTTTGAAATATTTTAAATTTCCAAATGATGAATCCTTCAAATCCATTTCCCAATTAAATCAACTCCTACCAGAATACTTGGTAGTCAAACATGATAGATTCTTAAAGGAATTTCTGACCACAGGAGAGTCAAAGCTATTTAATACAAGTCATGATGTATTTCCATCCTATTATTCAGGTTTCTCATTCTTGGTCACCTTATAATTAATACCCTCGTATGATGAAATGGATGATTATGTCTTATCAGCTATTCTTAAGAAGACTTATGAACATGGTGATTTTATAATATTTGATGAGTCTGGTAAAATATTGGGATTGTCAGATTAAATGCTATAAATATTAGTTCACAGTGATTCTGAATTTAGTAAGGCTTTATTAAATTCCTATATTTACTTTTGGTTCAAAGATTTGCTAATTATGATTAATTAACAAATGGAATCTATGTAGGAATATACTCAACAATTTACATTGTTTACATAGGCAGCACAGATTCAACCAATTACAAATTTGTAAGAATTAATATAATCTCATGATTAATATTAGAAATAGCATTTCCTTAAAAGCAATAGGACAGATTAAGATTAATAATATGAATAAAAGCAAATGATGAAGGTTTCATTTTATGAGATCAATTACGTTATTTAGATGTATGATTTCATAAATGATAATATATCAAAATTTACTTAAAATTAAATTGGATTCCAAGTGACATTCAATTTATAATTCTAAAAAATGTAAGGACAACACCCTCTTTTTATATTACAAATCACTGAATACGTTGAAAAACAATTAAAATTTATTAGTCCTAAAAGCATAGGGACAATCAGCCCATATAGCTCAATTAGTAAAATAAGATCACCTCCATAACAAAGTGATCTGAATTCTTTGAGTAACGCAGACATGGATGAATTACATCAGGAATTAGTAATCAACTAAACAATTATCAATAAATTAATATTGAGATAAGAGATGGAGGATGCTAGAGTCTTCATTTAGAATGGCCAGGATGGAGAAAATTTTTAAGCCATGATGGAAAAAGAAAACAAGGAAAGCAACTTGATATCTCCAAGGTCTCATAGAGAAATCTTAATGCAAAAAGGACTTATTGAGGATGACTCTGAAGATATCAAAGGAAATGAGTCCAACATTATCAAGAGTAGTTCCTAAAGAGAAAATATAGAAATAGGAAATAAATAGGCTGAATTCCAAATAGAGAATTAGTCAAGATCTAGTGCAACATCAGACAAAACATAAAATTCAGTCTATCATTTGATCAGAAATTTATAGTACAAAATTACATATTAAACTGGTATAGTTAAAGCTATTTGTAATACCATTTGTCTGTCTGCTTTTCTAATAATTTTGGTTGGCGTTTAATTAAATGTCGAAAGGAACAATTCTGATGAATTATAGTATAGGATCCCTCTAGTCAGATTGCCTTAAAGATTTAATAGATTATATTGTACATTTACAGCTATAGGTTAATTATAGTTGTAGAATAAACTATTGAATATATCATATGGGGAATATTATGAATATAGAATCAGAAATGAAAGTGCTCAGAAAAGAAATGAATTATAAAACTTAATTTCAGATCTCAGGGATTAATTCTCCCATTTTTAATTGCCCCCATTAACAATCAGAATCATTAATGAATACATTTATCAATTGGACAATACGACCATGCTCTAATTTGATATTATTGCTAATGAATATACGTCTCAGATTAACCAATATCTGTAAATATAAGACTAGACTTTAGAAGATGTTTTCAAGATCGAAACACTATTGGAATTCCTAAAAGGAAATTTAATAGCCTAATTAAAGATAACTATTAATGTGGTAGATGAAATTGAGCGAGAATTCTTTGATTTTATTGATTATTCTTCAATAGAATAATTGGTCTTTTTAACTGTTATGTTATTGATCATACTTATTTTCCTCATTATTCAAATACACTAGTGGCAACAACCGTATAAATACATGCAAGTTATATTATTGTTGATCAGTAAAATATCTGATAAGGACATCGAAATAGCAGTTTCCAAAACCTTATATTTACTTGATAGAATAATAAGCAATCCTTATCAAACCAAAAATATCAATTATTTTAGAGATTGTTTTTGGTACTCAAACAAAATTTACAGTTTTTAGAGTGTAAGAAAATCATCCGAGTATTCCAAGAGTAATTAAAACGGGAAGAATTAGTAGCAAAAATAGAAGAAGTCATCTAGAATTTAAGATACATCCCTAAGTATTTTGAACATCAAGATTATTTTACTTTTAATTTGGTTGTGCTTATCAGGATTTGCTTTTTCTGCATACATCATTATGAATTAAAATATGAATGCCAGCCTACCAGAATTGAGATTGACAATGGAATTTGTGAAATTCAAATAAGACCTTGATGGCATTATGATCTTATGCTTTTTGCTTAAAAATTAATAGAGTTTAATAGAAGAAACAATTAAGGCCTTTGCTTTAAATCCAGAGTTGAATACTAGAGATAAATACTTTTAAACATAATATAAAGAATTAATAGAAGAGTTTAAGCCTTTACTTGTAGAGATGGATGAAATTTATTCTCATATTTATAATGATATTGTTGCATCTACTAAAATTAGCGATGACAATAAGAATCTCTTGTTGAATCTCTATGAAAAAGATCTGTGTCAAATCATCCCAACTATTCTTCCATTTTGTGCATATGATAATGGGGTTTTTTTATATTTTCCAACATACCCTTCTGCTTCATCATTAATTAATAATTAATAGACCTATAAGTATGGTATTAATGGAATCTATTAATAGTAACATATTAAAATATCTTTAGAATAATTTCCATTCTCAATACCCATTACAATTTAGAAAAAAACGGAATCATAGACACTAATTTGACAAACGCTAATCTTTTTTTAGAAAACTCTGAATTTATCCAAATCATCCTTCCGTATTTTTTCGATTTAAGCTATGCAATACTAGAGTTCTATTATACGATCATTTAATCAACTTTGGATGTCTTGGAAAGCGATTACAATATGATTTTAGAATATTATATTGCTGCAGGTATTGGTTGTCTAATAATCTTATATTCTGTCACTTTAATAAGAGCCATAACACTCCAGAAGAAGGTTCGATTAATTCTTTAAGCAATTATTCTTATTCCATATGAGTCATTGATTGATTAAGCTATAATTATGACAATTAGAAAAATTGATAGAACCTTATGATGATTTATTTATACAAAAAACTTAAACTTTTTAAATAATATATATTCTTTATTATTTTAAAATAAAATAAAATTACAAATAATAACAGAAATACTATTTTATCATTATTTTTTAAATAATTATGAGTATCTTATAGGACTTTTAATTTAAATTGAATTTAGCTTTCTTTTTAAATTTGCTAATTCAACCAAAGATGTAACGTTTTTGGTTGATTATCCCTTAGTACTAAGATATTATGTTGATCCAGCTAAATCCGTAATTACATCCCGAAGCTAAGGGCTTTACGGATTTAGATTAGGCTTCATTTATGCAGATACAGAGATGGGTCGCCTCTTTCTAAGTTAACTCTAAGCAGTTTCCTGTTCTTTTTGATTTTCATCCATGATAACTTTAATAGCCTATAGAGATAGTAAAATAATATGATTACATTCAAATTAGTTTAGATCATTTTTCTGAGTAATTAATCCTCTTTTGGTTACTCTTTCTCTCCTTCCTTCTTTTCACTTATTAAGTGATACAATTTCATTAATTAGGATTCCTCCTCCAAATGCTGTAATTTTTTCTTGATTTATTTAAATCCTAATGTATTGCTATGTTTTAAGAAGATCTTTCTTAAGGGAGTTTGTTTTTTTTATTTTGGTTTTTGCATTTGCTCAAATAGCTTTTATTTCTATTTCTTTCTTTTCAATTGTTCTTATGCTTCCAAATAACCTGAAATTAATTGAAATTCTGTTTTAATTTGATTGTTTAATTACTTTAAAGAATCAGTCTCCTTAGGTTCAGTAATAGCATTTCTACTAAATTACTTTTTAAACATAAGAACAGCCTTTCCCAACTCATAATCCTATTATTATCTTTAGTTTTCACTTATTTCATCTTCACAAGTCCTTTGAATATCAGCTAACATGAAAAATGATTTCTCTTATTTCAATTAATTTACAATAACACCAGCTAATTCTTAATCGAGTTTAGGGTAATCTGATTATTCAGTCTTGCAATATTGTGAAAAATCTGTAGGTCTTGTCCTTCTGGAGAATGAAGACAATGAATTTTATTTCAATAATTTGGTCTCACTTTCAAGTTGTATGAATTTTCTAGATTATTATTATTCAACACCATCTTAGGTTGTAAATGATTAATATTATTTGGAAAGTTGTTGAGTAGTTGTTTCTCTTTCAGTTCTACTACCTTTTGGAACTGAGTAAAGTAAATATGGTTGAGAAGACTAAGGAGATTTCAAATTTAGTTTGTAAAATTATTACCGATGGAGCTTTTAGTGATGAAATTTTAAAAAGAATTTTTCATTCAATAATTACATGTAGTCTTCTTTGATTTAAGCAGATATAGCTTTCATTTCAGCTTTGTTATTATCGCAAAAAGATGAAAAAATAATATGTCGTATCTCACATTCAGCTAAGATAACTTCAAAATATTTTGAGATGTCTTATGCTCGACTGAAAATCAATATATGCAATTGATGTTCATCTTCTAGTCTCAATATTTCACTACATAACCATTATGATAAATGAATGCATTCTTTCATTTGGGAATATTCAGACAAGTACTCATAACATAAGGATTCCAAATAGAGAATTAAAATGATTTTCATAATGTATTGTTGTACTGGTTTTAAATCATTGTCATCAATCACATTTGGAGTGTTTTTCTTTTTTAGGATTGTAAATATCAAATCTTATAAAATTTTTAAAGCAAGATCATACTGTTACAAAGAGAGTCTGAATTCACGTAATTGAAGGTACAATTGACCTGAATTTTAGTAATGTTCAATTTAAACTTTCATCAACTCGAGATTTTTTCGTTTATGGAATTCTTTGATTGATAAAAATTAGTCAACTTTAAACATCATTCTCAAACTATTTGGAATTTCATTTGTAGATTTAAATATCTTAGCATAAATTATTAAGTGTTTTAATAATAACACCCAGCATTCATTTATATAAAACTTTACTATTAATTTAAAGATTCATTAATACTTTTATCCTTTTCTTTCAATCTATTCAACTGAGTAGCCTTGATTAAATTGCCTGGTACACATATCGTCTATCTAATTCTTTATCTCAATCTGCTGAGTCCAATCTTTTATTCAATCTAAGCTGAGTTCAACTCCTCATATTACGCTATTCCTTTCTCATTTTTCAATTTTTTTTACACATTAATATATAAAACAGCTATATATAAATTGCTTCTATCAAGCAATAAATCCACCTTAGATATGTTATCTCTTTGTATGTATTCTGTCAATAAATTTTATGATGCCTTCAACAACCTTCTGCTAATCTAAATATTTAATGAGGCAACATCATTTTAAGAATAACTCATAAAATGTTTATCTAGCAATAAAATAACTTTCCTATTTCCATTCTTTTATGTTAATTTTAAAATACCTTCTTCAACATGGAAGTTGCATCATTTAAGATATTTTCAATCGAGTATTATTTCTTGACTACGGGACTAACAAAATCCATTGATATTTAATAATAATTTATAATATTCAACGTCGTAATATGTTTCTGCTAATATATTGATTTAGTCCATGCTTTGTATTGAGAGAATGCTTTGGTTCTGTGGTGCAATTTACATTGAAGCATTGATCATTCTAATTCCTTTTCCATTTTCTGCAATTACTGAATCCTTAAAATGCTGTAGATACTAATATTGCCATTTAGAAATTTAACGCATCGAAAACTTAATTCTAAGCATTAGAAACATTTAGATATATGTTCTAACCCAAATGTGTAGTCAAATCTAAATAAAAATTACAATCTTGACATAGCAGATCACAGCTTAATCACGCTGATTATTTTAATTAAAAGTTAATTTTAGATTTTTGATATTTATACACCAAATATCTAAATAATAGATTTGAAAATTCGTTTCTTCATACTCTAATAAATAGGTCCATATATCTCTCTTTGCTGATTAAAATTTAGAGAAATCATTGTTACCATGAATTAAATTACAGTTATATTTTGCTAATAAAGTGTTAACAATTGATATATAAATATCCATGAGTTAGAATTTTAGTATCTAAAAAGTATAAAAAAGGTGAATTTTCTTCCATAAAATCATTAGTTTACTCCTTATACTAAGTATTTGGAGGATTGAAAATCATACCAATTATTAATGTAAGATGCTTCAATAAGAGTTTATTTAGCATATTTACAAGTGCTTCTGAATTGATTGACTCATTTTTCAAACTTTCTATAGGTCTTATTTGATAATAAAAAAAAATTTTAAGATAGCATTAGTATTCAACCCTAACAATTTCCATGTATAACCTTGAGCCTGTCTATTTTGACGATTTCCAGGTTATTCTCCATAAATTTCTGTGACATTCCATTCTCCATTTTAGTTTAGAAATAAACGAAAATTTCACTGTGAATTTTTATAAGCTAGAAACTTTAGATTTTGCTATAGATTTCTAGCTTGTATTCATATATATTAAATCCAAAATTAAATATCTGAACTTACAAGGGCATTTTTTCTAGAACGTCAATGAGGCATCTTAATCCTAATTTTGTTATTGATCAATCTAATTCCTCAACTTGTGGAGGATTTATTTATTCATTTATTCTCAGCCCCTTAGATCTGTTGTTGTCGTTGAATTTTTTAATTCATATTTCATAATTTCTGAATAAATTATATATTCATATTATATTATTCATAGTATCATTAAAATTTCTTATCAAATTAAAAATAGATTGATGCAGAATTCATTTTTTTAGAATTTGCATAAATCCAACAAGTCAAAATTTCAAGTTTTCAAAATTTGAAATTAATTTGTTTATTAAAACTCTTGAATCGTTCGCACAGAAGTAAAGTCATAAAGTGTAATGAGCATTAATTTACACAATTGATAGCAATGAAGAAGGTTTGTTTGACATACAGCAAACCTTATACATCTTAACGGGAAGTCTTAATTGTTATGTAATCAGAATAAATGCTTAATAAAAGAAAAAAACCTAGATGATTTATGAAACTATAATGAAAGTTAATACAAAAAAATTTTCATTCTATGATCATAGTAGGAGTATTATTAATCATCCTTGTCTCAAAAAAAGATTAGGACACTCTGTGATGTAGTAACTTAGATGCATACTCATTCAGCATTAGAGATTATGTTGACTCAGTTAAACATAAAATTGATAACATTTTTTTTTAAGTTTCTAATTTTTTCCTTCTCCAATACTCTTGTTCTTTCTATAGGGGATCTGTTTTTGTTCGAATTCCCAAATTGCTTAGGTATTTTACTATTTCTATTTCGGTCTTCTTTTCTTCAGTATTGGAAAATATTTCTATAGAGTCATTCAAATCTCTATAATTCATTTAATTGGCCTTGGAAAGCTTTAAAATATCAAAAATTTAATCAGTTTTAAGAATTTTGGATTTCATCAAAACAATATCAAAGGTAATTTAAAAAAAATATTTATGAATTATATAAAAGTTCTTCCCCTAAATACTAAATCTAATTTAAGATATTCTCAAAATCATACTAGAATATTCTGACTAACCAACTAATTCCTCAAAACTTCTTCCTTATTGTCTAAGTCGCATGTGGCAATATCATAGATTGATATCAGTTATTGAAAGATAGAAATGAATATTGAATTAACTTCTATTTTAATTATATTGATATAAAGGATACTTTTAAATGATTAAAAAGAATAAATAAATCAAATGCATCTTGATTGATACATGCAACAATGATCTTTAAAGGATGGAACCAAATTATTTTACTAATTTAACTTCTCAATTTTGTCATTCAACAAATTCTCATCATCATCATTTGAATCTACAAAAGTCTCTGAATTGACTTTTTAATTTTACTTTATCTGTTCGAAAAGAGAATTTGGATCTTACTATTATTTTACATAGGAGCTATTTTCATCTGAAAAATTGTTCATAGTTTTCTTAATATCGCACTCACTATCTTTTATTTCAATAATTGTTCTTAAACTTGGAAATGCAATTTGATTAGGTATTAATTTCTAGATTTTCTTCTCTTTGTTGTTTATAAGCCAAACATGTTTCAAAGCATCATTGAGGCTTATTCTAAGACTAGGATTTGGTTGAATCATTCGTTTGATCAAATCCAATTGACTAATACTAAATAATTATGGATAATCATATGACTCTTTCTATTTTATTATCAATTTTTCTTATTATACAATTAGTTACATTAAAGTAGGTGACTTCTCTAGAAAATAATCTTAATTGAATGCTTTTGTAAAATTGAAAAATGTTATCAAGCCTAAAATCATTCCTAATTAATAAACATCCGTTTAAATTGATGGATTTATTCCTTGTTTGATTTCAGGTGCTATTAAATATTCTGGAGTAGATTAGAGGTACTTAAAAAGCGTATTTTAATCATAAAACTAAAGTCATAATTTATTTTACTTTATAATGCGAATTAATCAAATAAGTTCCAAATTAAATTTTCAAATTACTATAATAAATGATGTTTTCAAAAGAGATTTTACCATGAAATAACTCTTCTTCTGATAGAGACTTCAGGGCAAGCAGAATTGATATACAGATTGTGGCTATTTGTTATTAAGTTAAATATTATTTTTTCGATTAATTATAAAATTAATCAATCGAATTTCCTCTGAAATATTTACAAACTATAAATAGCATTTGTTTTTCTTCAAAAACGCCTAGTGTTTCAATGTAATTATTTATAGAAGAATTTCTTAATATTTTTAAATAATTGTCAAGTAACTCTGCTTAGTCATAATTTTAAATGCTAGCTAAATTAATCACCTGTGAAGACAGTAATTTCTTTTGCTTTTTGTGTTGAATTTGATAAAAGTTTTAACATATCAATTCTACTACTTTAAATTTTTTATTAAAATTATTTCTCTTGCAAAATTTCTTTATGCAGTTATTCCATTATTTGAGAGATAGTGGATGAGAGAATATTAACACTAATTACCCAGTTTGATTAATAAGCTTTAAAAAATAAGCTCTCAAATAGGACGATTAATATCTTTTCTTTTCGATAAAACAATCATTTAAAACAAGGCAAAATTGATTATCATAAATCAATAAGCCTCTAAACTGTGAAATCTTCTTTTGTCCAAACCACTTATCTGCCCAAATCGTTGCCACTCCTTCATGCTCTGGAACATGAATATTAAGGGACAATGTGTCCTTAGGAATCATTCTGATGTTTGATTTAAATTCTTGCATTTAAGAGTTTTTCATAATCCATTCAAGACTAGTTTAATTTTCCAAAGCAGCTAATTTGTCTAGCCTTTCACTTGAGGCTCTTGGCCGAATATTATTTTTAATCATTTAATAAATAATCAAATTTTGTGTTTTAACATTTGATAAGTTTTTCGAATATTAAATATTTAAATAAGCTTCAAATAATTAAAATAACTCCTTGATTAATTGATAAATATATCATAATTTGAATTTAAATGATCCAAAATTTTCGGAGGATGAGTAAAACAATCTTTAACAGTAAATTTTTTTTGAACTATTAAAATCGGATAAATTTTTCAGATAATTTTTCAAACAAATTCCAAATTCTTAAAGTAATTTATGATTATATTACAGAGAAATAATCAAAAATGAAGGTTAACCTGTTAATACGTTTGATAATGATAATCCTAACATCTAAGAATTCGAAAATTAAAAACAATTATAATTTACAATAATAATTACTTTTTTTTAGGAAATATTCTCTCGTAATCACCTCTTATACTTAAATTGTAGAAATAGGATGTTTAAATCCAAATTCATCAGTTTATTTTGGCACATTGAATAATATTAAAAAATATAGTAAATATAATTTCATCAAAAAGGTTTCCAATTCTTGAAAAATCTTCAGGTTTGATCATATTATGATTTACTGAAGTCCTTTATGTAGAAATTATTTTAGAATTATCAAATAAATTGATACTTTTAATCTATCCTTTTTTTATTAAATCTTTGATGTAAAAGCTACAAAAGGTAATTTTAGTAAAATTTTACCATAATAAATTTTAGACAGGAAGAAATAAGGGTAACAATTCTTATTAAATCCAAACTATTATTTACAAATAATTGAAAATGAATAATATCTTAGATAACTTATATAAAAAAGAAATTTTCGAATCTCTTTAAGTAAGGAATAAATTATCGAATAAAATGATTAACTGAAATAAATCATAATATATTTATATGTATTTGGATATAATTATCAATACTTCTCCTCTTCAGTATTCAAACGAATTCTTTATTGGTCCAATTAAAGTAATTTAAATTTTGAAACAAACTCTGACGGGTAAAGTATGTAATTGATATACTTTTAAATTAAAGTTTTTAATAATGGGTTTCCTGGCTTGTTTGCTTTGCTAATTTACCTATTAAGATTATATTGAGGAAAATAGTCATGGTAGCATTTAATGGTTTCAAACTCCATTAAGCCTTTTTTCTAATATTTTTGTCTATTAACCTACTTCATATAAAGCAATTCAATTGCTTATTTATCTTCAGAACTCATGTTTTTAATTTAATTTAAATTATCATACCTAGCCTTTAACTCTTCATCAAAATTAATATCATAATTGGTACTAATCAACTCTTGCAAATAGTTTTATTTATATGCATTATTATTCAAACTCAATTAATAAATATTCATCATATTTACTGCTTGCGACTATCTTCTAGATGTTAAGCTATTTTGTCTTTAGAGTCCAATACTCTCTAATTAGACATCTAATTATTATTTTTTGTTTGATTGATTAAGTCCAACTTTTTTATTGTTATTAATACTCCTTTTAATTTGATCTATGTTATTCCCTGGTATATAAGAAATAGCTAATACCGATTCTCTCTTGAGCTGTTATTTTTAATTTAGAGTTGTTGAAACCCTTAGATTTTCCATTTTTTAATCATATTATTCAATCACATCATCTTAAATATTGTTTAACGTATTTTATTCATTTATCTTATCGTAAATCTTAATATTATTATTATTAATAACGGGATTAGCTTATTGAGGTATGTAATATTTTTTTATAAATTGTGACTTTGTTTCATTAAATTCCTAATTATCTAGTTCAGGAAGAACAATTCTAGATAATTTATAATATCTTCTTTCAAATTCGCGTCTAGGTTACTGTTAAGGATATTGGCATCTTTTAATCAAAAGATCTTTCTAAGGTACATAGTGAAGCATTGAACAATTGACAATTTCATGTCCTGTTTAGAAGCATGAATCACATTATTTTTAGATATAGGAAGATTTAAAGTTGAACAGCAAGTCATCTTTAATGGCACAGAATTTTTCATAATCATTAGGGAAATCTTTTAAATCTTATAAGAAATCTTATCTTGATAAGATCTACAATTTAGTAAATCCAATACTCTTAAGTCTTTGATTTCTATTTTGAAATCCTAAGAATAAGTTATCCAAACAAATAACATCATCTTTCTTTGCTTTTTAAATAACCAACCCTGATTCAATTTATAAATTGATTTCCCCTTCATCAACAAAATAACATGAGATTTTATTGTCTAATTCAATTATTTATTCTGGTTATAATTAAACAGATTAAACTTTTTTTAGTAGACTTTATTGTAATTAATGACTAAAATTCTATTTTAATAATGGAACTTTAGCAAAGATTCTACTGTTAGCCTAAATAATGAGTTATTCCCTTAAATTTTCAGATAATTGAGATATTATTACTTTCTCTTCTTCTGTGTCTTGTCCTTGCAATGATTCCCAATAGTGATTTAAATATTATCTAATTTGGTTTTGTATATTATATGGAACCCTTTTTTTGTTCATGTAACTATTGATAGTTCTTAATTTATTTCTGGTTTCCTCTCCGTAATCGGATATTTTTTCGATGATAGACCCCACAGTATTAATGGAGTAAGGAAGTTAAATACTTGAGACTAGAATCAGAAAAATACAGATTGATTTCTCCAACCCACTTTTAGGAGTGATATCACCATATCCAACTGTAAACATAGTAACACAAACATAATAAAATGATTGCAGATATTCATCTGTCCAGTCTACTATTGGAAGGTCTTTAAGAGTGTCCAGCCATGTGAATTCATAATTCTCTCTGCTATAATTTCCAACCTAATAAATACTTAACGATTAGTACCCAAAACCACAAACATGAGAATAGGTGAATCACATAAAATAATAACAGTAAAAATTTGAGCAATTCTAAACAACTGGATACTTTCTTAGATAAATTTAATGCTAATTCATATTGGCTGGTTTTGTAATGCACATTAATTTAATGAGACAGCACACTTAATAAAATTAAGTACACAGGATTTTCAGTCACATTTATCATAATATCTGTTGATTTGCAAATTATGAATAATATTATCAAAATGATTGTGGAAATCCACTCTAATCCAAGAGATTTTGTGATTTAATGTTTAAAGATTTATATTCGGTTGGTAATTAATGATCCTGCATTATAATACGCAGTATTAAGACCAATTATAAAATCTACAACTAATATGATGAGCATAATTATTGTTGACGAATAGTATCTATTATAAAGTAGTGATCTACTTGTCCATGCTAATTCTAAAGGGATTAGATACAAAAAGTATAATTTGGATGAAATTGCAAGTATATCCCATAATACAATTTTTGCACTTTCTGGATATAACAAAGGCAATGCTTTAATATGCTGTGTTAAATTATCCACAAAGGGCTTAAAAATTCTCAAAAGTTTCTTTGTTAGCAACTTATCAATAAATATTTTAAAGGATGTTTATCTTTAAAATAAACTAACATTTTCAATGGCTTTGTCATTCAAAAGGCTTAAATGAAAATTAGTAAGATTTTTTAGATTGTTTTTACGAGAAAGTAATATTTTAAAAATCTTTTTGGCATTATTATTTTCTGCCTAAAGACTTTTCAGTACTAATCGTTCTTAATAATCTACAGAAATTTGTTTTCCTACGAAATTCAATAATCTTTATCCTAAACTCTTTGTTCTGGAAGGTAAATAACTGCTTTTCCTGGCTGCCGATGTTCTCAGCTACTAGTCCATTTCTCTTTGAGTTTCCAAACGCTCATTATTTGAGGTTGGCAATTTCTAATTTTTCTAATGATTACTCATGATAATTTTAATAAATAGAATGATAAAACAAATTAAAAAGTCAAGAATGATTTTGTTAATTCTTATAGTTATTTAAATATAGTTATTGATTTTATTTAGCTACTTTTCTAATCAATTATTAAATGTTTTGCTATTATTAATTATTAAGAATATTATTCTAAAATGAACCTGACTAGACATTGTTATGATTAGTTTTCATCAAACTATTGTAATCTAGGTTGCTATTTTTGAAAAGCTATTCAACATAGGGTCTTCTTTCAGTTAGGCAATTATAATCTTGTTGATAATCCTTTTAAAATAGGGCTCTGTTATCTGAGACCTGTTTTCTGTGCGTGGAGGATTAGAATGGCTATGTTTCTTTGAAAACATGATTAGTGAATTAGGTTCTGGGGTGATCATTTTGTAGAGTGATAATTCTTTCTTGATTGGATCCTTGACGAATGTGGATATTTTGGGATGCTGTCTTTCTGGAAATCTCTTTGTTTCTATTGGTTGGTTGATTTTTGAGATTGTGAAATTAGGGTGGTTGATGCTGGGTTTTGGTTTTAAGAATTTTGCAATTATCTAGTTTCATTTTCTGAATTTGTGGACTATAATTGAAGTGATTAGAGCTTCCAGTTATTGGACGATGTGTTAAAGCTCCAGTTTTCCATTTGTAGTCTGATTCAATAATTTGATCTTCAATAAGTAATTTGGATATGAAATTATTACCGTTAAGTTTGAATTATGATTGCTGTGTTTTAAGTACTTATTAAGCATTGTTTTAATTGAAATTTAATTGATTTGTAGGTGAACTTGATTTATAGGGTTCTTTGTTGACTCTTAATTTGGATCTATTTTTTAATGACTCACTTAGTTTGGAATCAATTTTAATAATGTTTTCTTCAGTGTGTAGGTTAGTCTTAGAGTATTTTTGATCGATGGTAGATTGGGTAGAGGGATAATCAAAGTTTTGTGTTTTCAGGAATGATTAAATATCAGTTGATTTTTGTTTATTGGATAGTCTCTGTTTGATGATAGAATGGATGAGTTTTTCCTGGGGTTGGCTCAATTTGGTTTATTGTTTCTATTGGGGTAATTATTATTTTGATTATTATTAATTGATAAAGTCTAAGAAATGATTTAATTTGATTTCTTCATTCTTGTTGTTGTTAGTGGGAATGAAGAGAGATGATTGGTCAGGACAATTGGCAATTTGCTTACAAATTTCATTTAGGGTTTAGGAGACGTCAAATTTAATTCGAGTAGGTTTATCAATTTGCTAAGAGCATGAAGATGAAAATTACTTATTGTAATTAATCGAGACAACTGAGTTCTTTGAGTATTTGAATATTTTTGATATTGGATTCAGGCAAGTCTTATTCCTTGTTGGCTTGACTGAGTTGTGAATTCAAAGGGGAGGGTCTTTCTCCTATGATTCCTTTTGGGGGTCTGTGAGGATTGTTTTTGTTTTCTTGATCTATAATTTTGGCAATTCTATAATATTCAATCTTGCGCTTCTTGTCGTAGTATTTATTTAAGATAGTCGAGACTG
Source organism: Paramecium octaurelia (assembly GCA_905182995.1). Classification (NCBI taxonomy): domain Eukaryota; phylum Ciliophora; class Oligohymenophorea; order Peniculida; family Parameciidae; genus Paramecium; species Paramecium octaurelia. The sequence goes on from CAJJDP010000090.1 coordinate 250,363, forward strand.
GTTCTTGAAACATTCTTGCAATATCATGATGAAACTATATTAATGATACAATTGTACTTTATAATATTCAGTAAGCAGTTGTATCTTAACAGGATATTCAGATAGGTGATAGACACGTTTTAGATATTCATCCTTTTTAATTATGAGAGTGATACTTGTTCATCATAATAATTCCAATCTTTGAATCTGACAGTTGACTTCGTAGTGGCTTCGTTGAGAATTTCATTAATGTCTCTGGTGAAGTAGTAGTTCTAAGATTGACAGTATTTGTTGAACAGTTTGGAGTTGATGTTTTACTTTGTTTGATTAAGGATGCTCATTATGAATAATAAATTATATGATAAAATTATGTGAAGAGATTGTTAATCAAATTACAAAAAAAGTAAATGTACAAATTCTCGTCATTTACAGCATTGCCCTTGCTAAGCAAAAGCAATTACTCGAATTTCAAGAAGTAACAATATGTCATGGATCTATTAATATAATATTGCTTCCATTGCCATTTGATGAACCCAAAGAGGTTTAGCATGACAAAAGAGGACATCTATTGTTCTTATTTGCCATTTGAAAACTCAGTTGATATCATCATGAGTATAAAAATAGAAATTACTTAATTAAGTGACAAATAGGTATGCCACATAACTTAAATATCAAAAGAGAGGTTTCCAATTGTCTCAACACATTTGATATTGGAATAATTGCCCTAATTATGAGATGAATAGCACTTACAAGTAAGGTTGAAGTAGAGATTCTTCAAACCAATCATATTAAGCAATATCTAATTGAAATTGCTTTATCATATATTCTCATGATTAATAATGTATTAATGGACTCCTTTCATTTAGCTTTTTGATCATTTACAGTAAGAAATTAGAGAGTACGAAAATAAATTATTTAGAGATCAAGAACTAACAAAGATTATTGAATTGCCTTCCAGATTGCTTCTTACATTTAAGTAATCAGAGGGTCTGAAGATTCCACAACAATTTAAATTACTATCTAATTTCATCAATGCAATACCTAAATGCAACCCTTTATGAATTTATTAAATCAAAAATAAAGCTTTGAGTACTTTCTATAACTAAACTGCCATCTATAAATTGGAAAGAAAATATCAAAGATTTTTAAATACATGCTTTGGACACTTTATAAAAATTAGCCAAGCAAAGATTTAAAAAAAAATTTAAACCCAAGAACTTTACAAGATATAGGAAAATTAAATCATGTTTCCAGAACCAATAGTCGTTTGGAATAGATGTAATTAGAAATAAATACAAATCTATTAAATAAGAAGTATGATTTTTCTTATTATTTTTAAGTATCAGTAAGGGATAAAGTTTGGATGGAAAATAAGATAACCAATTAGAAAGAAAATGTGGAATGCGAATAATCGTAGTCACTTTTAAAGTGTTTTAAAAAATGTATTTCAAATAGGGGTATTTTCCATTAATTAAATCAAAGTTGAGTTATTTATTTAGTTAAATACTCAGATGGAAAATGCTTTAATTTGTATTTAATGCTAATGCAACAGTAAATTAGAATGTGAACATATGAAAAACAATCAAAATTATAAATTAGACAAGAAATGTCCTTTTGGGAATAATTGGAGTAAAATAATAATGAGTTTATATTAATTTCTTAATTATTGGTTGTGAAAGGAGTTATAAATTTAGACATAAATGGAACAAGAATAAACTTGGTTAACAGATTCTGTAGTTATGGGAGACGAGATATTCTTGTCTAAATGTCAAAGCAAAGACTACTTTTGTAGGCTTATACTATATAATATCAATAAAAACTTTTATTTATAAAGTATATTTATTGGATGCCATTTTGAATAAGATTAAACACATCTGTAAGAATGCTAAATGATAACAAGATTAATGTTCTTTCGAATTTCGTTGATACAATTAAAAATCTAATTTAAAATTTATGATTTTGATAAAATAATTAATAATTAATGTACTGCTTATTTCTCATTGAATATTTCAAGCAGAGATCAAGAGACTTTATTGAATTTATGAATGAAAGTCAAACAGAAATAAATAGCACGTTGATTATGATCATCTTTTCATTTCAGAGGGTAAGTTTACTATTCGATTTTGATAAATTTGCCAATAAACCATACATTGATTTTAAATTGCAAATTATGTAACAATTCTTTAATTGGTTTACACTCTAAACTCCAATCTAACTAATTGGTAATTCAAAACTAAACCAAATTTTATCATACATAATTTGTGTTTATTTATGGATGATCATAGTAATAATATTTACAAAGTTAAAATTAAAATATACTTTACAAAGCTTCTTCACTTATTACTAATTATTAGTGCTTATGCCGATAATCGAGCACTTAAGCAATCAATTGCAAAACGAGGAAGATCTCATTATTAATATCATAAACTTCATAGCTATCTTCATATGCTACATTCTCTATTTCCTAGTGAATAGGAACTACTTTTTACCTCAAAGAAATGTATTTCTAAGAAGATACTCCTATTTTAATATTATGTTGATAATGAGCGATGTTGCATTAATGATCGTAAAGTCGATAGTAAGTGAACTTATTTGTTCCATCTTTTTAGTGTTGATGTTTTTCCTATTTCTGATAGACTCTATTATAATTCAACCTTACAGTCACGAAATCAATTCAAAATATGTAAGCGCAACCTCCTTAATGTTTTTCGTCTCTCTCATAAAACTAGTATCATTTGAAATCGGTTAAACTGAAGCATTTTACTTTGTTTTGCTACTTTCAACATCATCGGTTTTGATAATCACATAATTGTATAAACAACAAATTAGCAACCAAATATATAATACAAACATTAGTCAAGAAAAGATGCTGGCAATCATTGATATTTTATGTTAAACCAAAACAAACCCAGTATATTTGTATTCCATATTATGCCATGTTAAAAATAAGTATGGTATTTGGATAGAATGTGAGAGTTTCTTTTTAAAAATCCAATAAACTGTACTGAGTTTAATGAACTTAGTGATTGAGCAAATAAAAACAAAGGATTTCCTTGTTACAGAGAACCTGCAACTTTATAAAATTATGTACATCATCAATTCGTGCAAGAAAACACAGTTAGGTTATATTGAACTGAAACAGTACATGACTAATTCATAGAGATAATCTTTTTACTTCTTAGTAATTTCTAATATATTGCAAGAGAAAATGGCAGAAAAAAAGAAGTCACTTCAGTTTGGAGATCAGGAGAAGAAATTGTAATTATCTGATATTCGTAAAGCTGAATTGTTGTATGAAGACAACTTGAGTTTAATGATTTCAATATTGGATACAAAGATAAAATTTTGGATTGATTTAGATAAGGGATATTAGAGAATTGAAGATTTTGCTCTAAGTACTTTTAATTTAAGTGAGAAGATCTGGGAATTGAGGGATGCATTCTTTAATTGGTTTGCCATTTAACCTATGAAGTTACAAACCAGATTAGTACACTTCAACATATTAGAGTTAAAATTATTATCTATTTTATATTCAGCCATCTTGAATGATTATCATGCTACATTGGACATAGAATAAAGAATTGACGAGATTATGTCATTTGAAAGGAATGTACAGACTGAAAATGTAAATAATTTAACATTGTTCAATAATGACTTGGTCATGGTTGCTACAAGTTTTGCAAGATAAAGGAGTTTAATCTTAAATAGGAATAGAGGCTAATTGGCTCAGTTCTTTGGATTTAAGGATGAGAAGGATTTTCAGAATATACTATATATAGAATAGTTAATGCCAACATATATCTAGTAGATTCATGATAAAATTGTGTTTAGATACATGAAGAAAGGATATTCATTATTGATTGAACACTCAAAGGAAGTTTATGTGAAAATGAAAAGTAATTTCATTTAAGCTGCTAATATCAGTTTGTTGCATATGTTTGAAAATGATTCTGATTACATCATCACTGGAGCATTACAGAAAGTCAAATAGAGTTACGACTTTATGATTTTTGATCGTCGTGGTAAAATCTTAGGTGTAAGTGAGTAGCTCTTTAGCATTCTAGGTCAAGGATTCACTTTGGACTAGTTATTAAGTAGAGGATTCGTGTACTTCTGGTTCTAGTCTATTTTTCAATAAATTACTGAGGATAAGGAACTATTACTGCAATAGACTGAATTATAAGCAAGGGGAACACCTAAATCATATATCTTATCTCCCATTAATAACTTCAATCAATTATGCTAGGATCATGATTTTAGCAGAGCCAACAGCACTGTTAAGAATTAAGAATCATAGAATTACTTCACTGAAAATAATGAAACTGAACAATAGAATTATTTCACTTAAGGTAATATCAATTCGATTCACTTTCTAAAAGAGTAAAACGTATTATTTATTAATGACTTTTTATAAAAGTTCACTTAGAATAAATACATCGATTAAGATGCTCAATTTTCAATCAAATATCAGTTGTATTTTTCAGTTTTAGGTGGTGATATACTTCCTCAATTTGTATTGTAAATCAATGATATTGAAAAACTTAATAAAAAGAAGTCTATCAACCATCCCTCTACTAGTTATTATAGTACAATAAAGAAAACGCTTCAAAGTGACCCCTTTAATGAATCTGAATTCTAATTAGATTATGACGTTACTGATAATGCTATTAGTTTCAATCCTCCGATTATAAATAAGATTAATAAAGTGCAAAATCAAGATATAGATGAAAATTAGAAAAAATAATCATATATGAATGAAAGTCAATAATAACAACAATTGGTATCCCCAAGAGGTAATAAAGAAATCCTAATTAATGCAGAATACGATGAGGACGAAGAAGAAGAACAAAAATAGGCTTATGAAATTGCCAAGAGCAGCTCTCAATAAAATTAAAATAAATAGAATGTTGAAGAGGTGATCTAACAATACAAAGAGATGGAATTAGAATTTAAAGACAATGCTAAGTAGTCCTAATCTAGTGCCACATCTGATAGAACTTAGATGTCTGTATTCAATATCCTCAGAAACCTACAATATACTTAACGCTATTAAACAACTCTCATTAAAGTCTTTATCAATACAACACTACTCTTTCTGGTTTTGCTCTTTTTAGTGATTCTTGAGTTGATTATTGCAAGAAGTAACACAAACAATCTTCAATATCAGATTCCTCTTGTCAGATTACCAGATAAATTTAATAGATTATATTGCACATTCACTGTCCTAGGATAAATTGATTTAGAAATGAGATTGCTTGACTTTAAATATGGGGATTATTATGTCTATAGGATTCAACAAGAAAGTAAAAATCTAAGAGTGGAACTACTAGATTTAATTGTTTAAATAGAGCAAGAGTTTTCAATTCTAGATTAATAAGGGAAGTTGAACAAGGCTGAAATCAAAATAGTAAATGAATTTGTGTATTAAGTTTAAAATATTTCCTTTTTGTAATTTAATTAAATGGTCAACGAATATACTGAAGCATTAGATAAACTACTTGATGAGAATGATGAGGTGTCAGTTATTAATGAATAAATACGACTACTATTTTTGAAGGCAAATCTCAATAATTTAATTGATTTTGTAAGCAATGTAGTAGAAAATATTGTGAGCGAATTCTTCTCAAATATTGATAATTATGAGTTTTTATATCTTGTTTTTCTATTTGTTCAACTATTGATAATCATTGTAGCTGTATTACTTCAATTCAAACTATGGGTAGAACCATATGTCTATAAATAGAACATACTTCTAATGATTTGTAGAGTACAAGAAAAAGATATAGAACTATTGCTATTGAAGTACAGAACATTTAAGGATGTCCTGTTAAATGATATTAGCAAATGGAAATAGATCAATTATTTTAAAGAGTTCTTTGTTTGCAGAATCTCGCAATTAAGAAGAAATCAGAAACTTACTCATTCACATCAAATCGAAAAAAAACAATTAAAGTTGTAATAAAGAGCCAAATTGAATTAACGAATTTAGGAAACTCAGTATTCCATATTGCATATCTATTTGATGTTGTTCTTTCTATGGTTTATATTAACAGCATACGTGTTATCATCCTATCTATTCTAGGATATCAACATCACAGATTCATTTCCAGAATTGAATTTATGTATGCAATTTGTTAGATTTAAATAAAGATTTGATAGTTGTTTAATCATTAGTTAATTGATAAAAAATTAGTTATTACTAAGTGAATATCAGAGGAAGAGTGGTATTTATTTAAAAAACCCAGAATACAATAAATCAGATGGATTTTTTAAAGAGAATAATTAGGTGCTATTAACACAATTTAAGACTAGCCAAGATTTATAGAAGGAATAATATAATTCAATTTATGATAACATAGTGGCATCAACTAAAATTAGCGATTATAATAAAAACTTATTGTTAGGGTTATTTTAAGATGATCTTTGTGATTATATAGGTGATTAGTTACCGTTTTGTTTTTATTAGAATGGGAAATTTCAATACTTTCCAGATTTCCCAACTCCATTAGAGATAAATAACAATCGAGAGCATCTCAAATAAGGGTTTAATGGATTGTATTAAGAGTAAAATTAAATATAAATATTGTAGAATTTAATCACTTTTTTCGAGTAAATTTGTAAAGGAATTAAATGGGGAATTGGAGACAGATGTGGATGAAATAGTTCACTTTTTGGAGACTGCTGAAAATCTTTAATTATTGATGCCATATTTTTTTGATCTAAATAAAGCAATAGTAGAATTTTACGTAACGATAATATCCACATCTGTTGATATTTTAGAAACAGATTATTAAAATTATTTAATCTATTATATTATTTTTGGGATAGCAGTTTCAGCAGTGTTATTTTCAGTTGTAATTTTTGCAACAAGGAAACTATAAAGATAAATTAGAGCAATTAGATAAGCATTAGTATTGTTACCGCATGAAAGTTTATTGGATGTATAAGTGTATAATGCAATAAAGAGATTCGAGTAAAAGATGTGACAAATAATTTTGAAATTAAAAACAAATATTATGAACTAGAATATTCAAATTTAATAAAAGTAAAATGCTTCGAGTTCCTTTTGAATTTCTTCAAAATTGTTCATATGATAAGTTTCTTCATCTTCAAAATCATTTTCATCAAGTAAATAAGGATAGGGTTGATCGTCCTATAAAATTGGAGGCTAAACAGCAATTGATCTTTTTTTTTTAAATAATTTTTCATTCCTCTCTTTTTACATTTTCTTGTGAAAGTCTTAGACCTTCTAATGGGTAATTGAAATAGCATACCATTTATAGTAATTGTTTGGTATCATCTTAATATTTCTTATCGGTTTGAATTTCCTCAATTTATATATTTGAGTTTAGAGATAATAATTGCATGAATTAAATATTATTAAACAGAAATAAGATAAGTATCACAAATAATCCCTGCAATTCATTAATCATATCCTGATAACAAGCGAAAACTAAATACAATTATGAATTACTTTTTATGAAACTAATTGAGTTTGCTATACTTTTGCCACAAGCATCTGTCTCCCAGATATTCATTAACCTGATAACTGATTAGATCCGTGTCAAAGTCCAAATTATTATCTGAATTTTTCCTAGAAGATGAGTAGAATGGATTTACAGAAAGGCACTGTTGACTCCCTAATAATATATTTAAGTATACTACCTTAAAAGGAAGCCAATGTGGGCTTTTTATTCTCTTCTCTTCCATTAAGATTGTTTCTACTTGAGAATTGTGGAGGTGGAGCCAATAATTGATTAGAACTAAACTTTAAATAGACATAGTTTACTTTTATTGGTTCAAAATGCCTGATAATTACTTCTCAATGGATTTCTTCATTTCTATGCTGTTATGAGGGACCAAAGAATCATAATGAGTAGAAGATCTAATCTCACTCCAATCATAGAATCCATCAAGATTTAATTTTAAAGATTCAGCTGCTTTTTTTAACTCAAATGTAATCATCTTGTAATTTGGTTCACTCTAAAACTGTAATTTACGTATATAACTAATGTAATTGTAAATGGAATACTCAAATATCTTTTGAAATTCTTTAGGCTAATCTCTAAATATTTCCTACTGTAAGAGTATTTTCATCTCACCAACCTTTTTCGTTCGTTCATCGTCAGTAACATTTTACATATTTTGCCAAGGCAGCTATCTTGATATTAAGTAAGATTTACCCTCTAATAAAGTATAGGATGATGTACATCATTGACTCCAAATCATCCTTCCTACTTAATTCATGGCCAAGATGAGCAGCAATGGATGCATACCGAGTAGTCCCCAAAAATGATCTATGTTCTCTAAAGGGACTAACTATGATTCCTATGCTTACATATGCTTGTTATTGCAATCCCTGTATATTTTACTGATTCCAAAATCGAGCAGATAAATTTTACCATTATCCTTGCCTGAACCTAAGAGTATGTTCTCCGGCTTCAGATCTCTATGAATTACACCTTGGAAATGCAGCTTTTCCAACACATCAATCAATTGTATTGCTATCAATAAAGCAGTCTTCAGTGTAAAGCGCTTCAACTGTTTAAAATGATAAGCCAAGTCGTTGCCCAACAGTTACATAACTAATATATTATAACCATGTTCTTCTCCTGACCAAATTAATTTCGGTATGCCATCTATACCACCCAAATGCTTGAAAATTTATACTTCTCTATCCAGTGATCGAACATCTTCATTTTCTTCCCTTTCTACTTTTATAGCCACTTCTTGTTTAGTACTCTAATCTAACCCTAGGAATACAATTCCAAAAGAGCCAGCAGATAATTTCCTCTAAACAGAGAATTAATTGTTAAAGATCCTATTCTAAAGTAACATAATATTTTTATAATCATTTCTAATCAATCAAAGTTGTTGTAAATTGTCGAAACTATGCTTAAAGATAATTCCACTCTCTTGATGTCATAATACTGTATAATAAAACTACATTTATAATAAATGTTAGATCAATTATGTAACAAAAGTCTTTGAAAATTACATCATTGTTTCAATTAAGAGGAAAAACGTAAAGCCTAATTGCAAATTTGCTATTTTTTTATGTCACTGCTAAGGAGTGAGTTAGTTTAAAGTTTAAGGAACGATTAATAAAGAAGATTTCAGAATCTATTCTCAAAAATTATGTAGATCATTTTTCGAAAAAAGGGAAAAAAGCATTGATATTAGGAAGAAATAATCTCACTATATCAAATATCATCAATGATACTTAGAAGAATATTGATGTTTTGAGAAAAAGACTAGTAACCCTTTTTATATAAATATTTGAAATGAGTTTGAAGTGAGATTGGATTGGATCGAATATTGGCAAACCATTATTTTAGTCTGTTTAATAATACCAACAGAACCTAGAATACTTTTTCATATCTACCCAAGTTTTAACACTTTATTTTATACATCCAATATAAGACTAAAAATTAACCTTTCATTGAATTACAATTCAAAGCTAATCTCATTTTGAATTAGTTTCCCAAAAATAAGATCACATAAACTAAACAAAAGTATGAATATTAAAAAGATGTACTCTTACATGTAGATGAATCTATTGACTAAGATGTATCAATGGAAAGATAAATAGAGCAAAAATATTAAAATTAGAATATTATTAAATCATCACATAGATTAAAAACATATTAATTAAATAATTAAAGAAACTTAATTATAATCTAAATAATTGCGAAAGCATATCAAAATTTAATATCTAGAATATTAATTGTAGAGTAAACTATTTTAGATGATAAAACAACAAATACCTTTAAAATATAGACCAATAATTATTTATTAGTTTGATGAGTAATTATAAATCAAATTTATGCAAATCAAAGTAATCTTATATTAAGAGTAAAAATGTAATAATTCTGTTCAAATAACACTAAAAGAAAAAATAAACCAATAATGTTTACTCATTTCTCTCAATTCTTTTTCGTTCAATTCGATTATTATATTGAAAACATAAGTGGAGATTGTAAGCACAATAACAACACTTATTTTAAATATTAAATTATAATATCAATTATTTTCTTTTATCATAAATTTCAAAAAGAATGAATAGATTCTTATTATATTCACTTTTAATCATTTTTTTTTAATTTTTGGAGTATCATGATTTGAAGAACATAGTTGGCTAGGAGTTAAATATTTAGATCTTAAACTCTTCATTGAATTTTTAAGGTCTTCAAAGTTTTTCTAACTACTAGCCATGCTTGTTCTTCCTTTTACAAAAAAATTATTTTATTGTTGATTTGCAACCTTCCTTTTTGAATTGCTATTATTGAAAGTCATTTTTGTAGAAAGCATTTTCTTTGCTAACTCCAATACCAATTCATTCTATTATGGAGTATTCCTTGCAGTTGTTAAGCAAGATTTAGTCATTTCAATATTTCCTAAAGAGGCATGTCTTGATTTTAATTAAGGAGGTTTTCTTATTATTTTTATAGGAATTTCGATTTTAGATCTTTGCTTTGAAGCTGAAGTCTATCTTGAAGTTTAAGCAGGCTTTGGGATCCTTTGAGTTAAAGGTGGAGATCTTAAGAGTTGTACCTATCTTAATTGCATCTCAATAGTTTTTTTGAGAGTCGTTTAATAATTGGAACTGATCTGTTTTTATGCATCAATCGTAGATTTTAAAGAGTTTTAAATAAGCTTATTCTGATTAAATATCTCAAAAGGCTTTGCTTAATTTTTTGTGTCTCCAATCATATGAACCAAATCTCTGAGCATGGTGGTATTACTCATTTTAGATATATCAGTTTAAGTTGATTCAAGTTTGAGATCTTTCAATAAATATTTAAGTTAATTAACTGAACAATCTTCAGAAGTGTCTTTCACTTTAGATTGCGTTTATTCTTTGACTTCTTCATACAAACCCAACTCCATTTTAATTTTGCAATACTGTATATCCCTATTTTTCTGCATTCTCTTATTTATGGGTTTGCAATGAAAGTTCCTGGGAATATTAATGTGGTACTTATAATATTCTAATAGAGCTGGTATTCTATCATCACTTTCAAAATATCTATAAAATCTTTTTCATTATATAATTGTTTACATACCTTCTCATGAATTCAGTTTACTGATTGAATTAGGTATAATCTTTAAATCGAATAGTAGATTTAACTGATTTGTCATCCAATATGTCATTAATGTCTTTTTGGTAATAAAAGTTTTGTGACTGAGAGTATTTGGAAGAAAGTGCTCTCGTGAGAATTAAATGAAAAGAACCATCAGTGTTCAATTTAGTACAGAACATGCACTTGTTAACTTACATTTTATATTTATTTCCTCAATATATAAATATATTATATAATAGTAAATATAAATATATTATAGTTCTGAATTAAGGAGGAATTTGAAATAAATATATTTCATTTATAATAGATAAATGATATTGATATCATTAATTAAGTGGTTTCATCTCTTCCTATAAATATTAATTGTTCTTTTGTTAATTATTGATTTATTAATTATTAATTGATCCGGTTTTATTGGATTTTAAAGGATCATTGTTATCAGATTATTACTCAGGGGAAATAGTCTTTTATCTGTTATTTCCTTCTATTTTCATGAGTTATTCGGTATCCACCTTTTCATTTTATTGTAAAATAGTTTTAACTTATTATGAATATTTTAGATCAATTTCTTCTTTATTCATCTACAATAATCGTTGAAATATATACTTTTATATATTATCCATCTGGAGTGATCAATTGATATACTTGTTCCACAACTTATTTTTATTTTTCTAAATCAACAACTTCATCGGTGTAAAGAATAAAGTAGCATTCTAGAATGTATTGTGAGAAATAAATACTTTTTTCTTTATGATATTTGGCATAAAATTAGCCTCCCTCCCCCTTTAATTAAATAAATTCTTGAGGTTTCTTTTAATTATCCATTATTATTTTTTATAAAGCGTTTCGATCATTTATCCATTTATTCTAAATTGGGATGGCTATGTTGATCAACATCAAAAAATATTGTCGAACATAATCAAACATCATGAATCCTTTGAACATAAACTTATATTGTTGTTCCGAATCGTCAGTTTTACTTTTTACTATCAGCTTCTCAATTAATTCATAAGTCTTTTGTTTGTGCTCTGCCTTTTTTTCTATTTCTTATGCCAAATCCTTTCTAAATTTCTTTTTTTCTTATGACTGTTAAATCATTAAATAATCCAAATTTCCATGTGTCTCGATATACTCCTATTCAGCTCTACCTAAACTATCCAAAATTTCTTATTTCAACTTCTATTCGAATTCTTCTCGTGATAGCTGCAAATAATTTATTATTATAATAATGTACTTTGATGTAGTTGTTAACCTTTTTTATTTGTTCAATTATAGTTTGTAGCACTTTCTATTGTTCCTCCTTTTTTGTGTTCTGATTGCTCAACAATATAAAGTAACACTCTAAAATATATGCAAATATTTAACTTGTTTGCTTTTCAAATTGGCAATAGAAATTTCCATATTCGCTTTCCATTTCGAAAGAACTCTCAGGCTTTTTTTTCTATTCTTATAACTTTTTTTCTAATTCACTTCTCACTTCACACCATCTCTAGGAAGTTTGAAAGTTTCTTCGTACAAAGATGGCAAAATATTCTCTCCCATAATCATAAGCTGAAAATCCTCTAAAAACCGACATAAATTTAAATTGATTTAATAATTATATATAGTTACAGGATTCTTTGCATTCATTATGTAATTAAGTTAAATAATTTAGAATGATGAAATAACGTACTTATGTTATTTTGCGTTGACTTAGTATTAAAACTTAATTTAGGAAGTTTAAACTTATTTAATTCTTTTGATATGAGTTTGAATTTAGTATTAAATTAATTCTATATGGTGATAAACATCAAATTAAAAATAGTCTTTAATTCAGATTGCCCAAAAATATCTGAGAAAAGGTTTGCATAATCACAATAAAACCAAGTCCATTTCTTAGGGGAATATGATTCATAATAAAATTAAGTAGCAAATTGTATACATTCACTTGATTTAAACTAAAAATTATTAGTTTTTAAATTAAGAAATAATAATATTTTTATTTTTTTAAATGCTTCTAAAATATTATGTAGTAATCTTCGCTATAACAATTCATGTATTTCCAATCGCTAGTATAGATATTGAATTGTGATAGTATGCTAGAATAAACAACATTATAGGAATGTAAAATATGCATATTAATTTAAAGCATATAAAATATTTTTACGATTTGAAATAATCAAAGGCTATCTGGATTTGATATTATAAAGATTAATTCAATTTAACTTATTAATAATTTTATTATGCTAAATAAATCAATAAAAGTAACAAAAAAAGTTATTATCATTAATCAAAAGTATTATATTGTGATATTGATAAGAACTGACACTATTAGTGAGAATACAAATCTGATAAATAGAGAACCAGCTAAAAATGGTGGAGAAGTGCAGAAGATCAATTAAAAGAATTCAAATTAAACATAGATGAACAATGAAATAGACTAATGTAAAATATGTGTTATAAGGAAAGAGAAGTGCGATTTAAGGCAGTTACAGGAAATGATAGACATATATTTAAAAAACAATTAGAAAATCAAGGAAATCAAATCGATAGTGGATTCATTAAAAAATAGAACCAGCAAATTGGAATAACAAATGAGACAGCAGGAAGGGAGATGCAAAGTGAAGAGAGTCAGGAGAACCTCAACCTAGATAGAAAAGAAATATAAAGTTTAAATTAGTAATTATAATTTCAAGTGTTACGCCAAGAATTGCGAGAAGAGTTATGGGTCCATGGTGTCATTGAATTTGCATATGAGGATAAAACATAAAAGATAGAGAAATGTTTAGGAATAATAAAAATGATAAACTTTCCTTACTTTTATATATATATTGATTTATTTTAACTCAATAGGTTTGGCCATCAGGGGGTTATTATAATTTTTTGTTAGCAGCGGAACTCATTTCGTTTTTTAATCCTGTTAAGATGTTTTCTAGTGTATTTTTGGATACCCAATTTTTTAAAATGCCAAATTTATTAATATCAATCTGAGTATTATTGAATGATGTATACCTATCCGTTTGCTTAGACACAAGGGAGATTGATTTTAGTAACAAATTTGACTTGGGGAGCAACTTTAGGATATTGAGGACCACAAGTGATTTTAAGTGAATAGATTCTATTCTCAAATGATGTCTACGATCTAGAAGAAAAAAATTACATTGTATGGTCCAAGGATTGTTCCATTCCAATTTGTCATTTACATGTCCTCAGCTACAAATGTCAGATACTAATTTTACCATCTTCCAATCCATAGCTTACAGTTCCATCTCCAATACCTTTTTCTCCGTTTTGGAGTTCTTCAAGCAATCTAAATCTTCTTGGGACTTCTAAAAACAATGTAAAAACGATATAAAGTTACCTGGTGCTCCTTACATTAGGATTTGATTTAAATAATTATTATATGATATTAAATTATATATTACAATCTATATATAATTTGTAAATTGTCAGATATTGTGAATTCTTTGTTTGAATTAGTGTTCTTGAGTCATCGATCTCAGTTGATTTTTTAATCCCTGAGTGTTTTAAACTTTATTCATATCAAGATATTGATGAGGATTGTTCAGAGCATCAATAATAAATTTATCCCACAATCCATTTGAAATTTTCCTATGGATCATTTCCTTATGCAATATACATAGGGGTATTTTTTGAGATGGATGAGTATTGGGTAATTTAGTCTTTTGAGCCAAACATTTTGAATAAAAGATTCTCTATTATTAATTAAATTGATTTGAATTGTTAACATCAACTTCATTTGAGTTGATTTCACTTTCATCAAATTGTGAAGTGGAAATTTTGGTAAGAATTTCACTTTTGATGTCATTCAATTGATTTCTATCTTGGCTCCCCGAAAATTTAGTAATCATAGTAGGTCTGCCATAAGTTGGACTATGAAATTAAGAAGCAAGAGGTAATTAGGAAGTTCTATTCTAATCAGGTTATTATTAATATCGAAATGATTGAACACTACTGTAATTATTATTTTAAGGATTGTAATTACTATTATTAGAATTGATAAGATTAATTTTTTGTGTATCTACTTTAGGCATGCGTATTTCTTTTTCTAGTTAGGCTTACTTTTGTAATGCTAAAGAATGGAGACGTTCTAGATAGAGAGCAATAGCCAGAGAACCCCTGTAAGATTCAGTAATTGTCTTCAATTCTTGATTTAGATCCTGCAACTTCCGTAGTTCAATTTAATTTGTGTTATGAATGGTCAGGATTTACTCGGACATTTCATCTGCTCTATTAAGGTATTTGATATTGTCTGATTTGGATTCTTTTTAATTCAATTGTAAAATAGACTCCCTCAATTTCTATATCTTAAAATTGATTTCATCCAATATTTTATTAGATTTAAGTACTGCTGTCACATTCTTTGAAACACTCTGGCATTTCATAGTGTGAATGTCAATTTCATTTATCGGAATAAGGTTTTCACAATTCATACAAGGAACTGAATAGATGGTTTAAGTCATAGACATCATACTCCTCAGTTATTAAGCAGAATGATGGTTTTTTCCATACTTATTAGAAAAATAATCTGACTGCATTGTATATGATACTATAAATAATATAAACGAATTATTAGATCAAAAATTATAAACAAATTATCACATCCCTTAGAATGAGTAAATTCTGTAGTCTATTTGATAAATTTAAGTTCTCTTGCCATTAATCACACTTTTCGATCTCTATATAACAAATAAGATTTTTAATATCCAATCAAATGCACTCAATTCTTATTCATTCCTTTAGTTTGCATCAATCGATTGTAGTTTATAAAAGGTGATATTCGTATTAGTCATTCTAATAGATTATTAGCAAATGATTATTTTAACTCCTACGATTTGTTATTCTTACCTATTTTTATTAATAAGACCTATAAGTTCTTCAGCATTGAATCGAATCAAATGGGGTACAATTATTGAACGTACAATTGGATTAATTTTAATGGTTGTAGGAATTACCATGTCAAATATTTTATTAATTTGGATGCAGTCTTTGTTTTACAGCATCCATTATGCAAGAGATGTGTGGCACCCATAAGTTTTGAGTGGATGAGCGAGTAATGGTGGATAGCAGAGAAATATAATATGTGAATGCTAATTTATGATTAATATATAATATGTTTCGAAAAAAAAGACCTTCACATTTACAGTTACCTGATTCGATTGACAAATTATCTACTCCTGCCATCTTATCTTAAAGAACACCTCTTTCTCTGTAAAGTCCAAAATCGCCTCCGATTATACATAGGATGAAGTCTTTTCAGATTACTACTCATCGCAAGTTACCAGAAAATAGTTTTGCTTTCGATGATCTTGTCAAAACACCCTTTGATGAAGAAATCATGAGTAATCTATGTAAAGTAAGTCAGGATTCAAACACAGAAGTACTGCCAATCAGCATTTGCGATTAGAATCCATCTACAAATTTGTCTATGAAAAGAAACTCCGTGGAGCCACTAAATATAATTTGAATCCAAAATCTCATTAATAGGCTCTACCTGTTCCAAATGGTTCAATTAGCATTATGCTTAATAAATAAAAAAAAGATCAAGGCTTTAGCATCTCTCAATTTAAAAAGAAGATTCCCCCAAAGTCTAAATTTAAAATGAAATGGAAAACCATTTAATGGATATTATTGAATCGAAAGGATGCAATCGACCAAATATTTTCTAATTATTAGAAAATCATCCAAAAAGCCAAAGACAAGAAAGAAGGTATGAATAAAGAAGAGTTTTCTGAACTTTTGAATTCTGTCTAATTGGGAGCAGATAGAAACCTTGCTGAAAAGTTGTTTTATGTTTTCGATGAAGATCAAAGTGGTACAGTTGATTATAAAGAATTAATCGTTGGTTTAGAAGTATTAAAAGATGACACCATAGAGGAGAAATTGAAAAGTATTTATGATTTAAACTTTAAGTATTCTTTGATTTATGTGATCTTGATGGCTCAGGTAAAATAAGTGAGAAGGAAATCTTCAATGTTTTGAAATCAAATATTGTTTCTGAAAGTGATAAATACTAATTGAGATAGAGCATTAAGGAAATGATTAAGAATTGTGATTCAAATGGAGATGGGGAATTGGATAAATAAGAAATTCTAGCGGCAGCAAGCAACAATGCAGTATTAAGAAGATTACTGGAACAAACCATTTCGAACGTGAAAAGAATAGATACTATCATCCAAAATGACCTAGAAGAACCATTTCATTAATTCGTACCGGCAACTGCCCATTTCGTCTAATAAAAAGAAGGAATTCATTTCCCCACTCAATAAAAAATATTAGATATGATATAAGAAATGGAATCTGTAACATTGTATATTTTAAATAGATCCATGAAACTGCAAGAGAATATATCACACCTAGAAACAAACATAACTCACTTCAGAATAGTCAATTCTATTAGGGATTATAAGAAACTAAAAACTTAGACGATTCTCAAAATTGATTTACTTAATGTATATATAATTCAGCAACAAGTATTATTTTTTCTTATTTATTTAATGTTTTTAAGTTCGTATTTGCATTCCTATTAATCAATCTTTATAGAATATTATTATTTCAGTAATTCATTATTTGATGCAGAATTCAAGTTATAACTTATACTGAATCTCAAAAAATCGATCGATGATTTTAAAGCATAACATTTTATAATTATTATTGGTAATATTAAACTAAATACTAAGATAATCAATAATATGTTTAATAATCATTTCTGCAATAAGTTGTCTTGGGACATATTGATTTAATCTTAACTAGTTTATTCTATCATGATTGATTATTCCATTCCCTTAGTTTACAATTATTTGGTTTCTACTGGTTAAGATGGCTTTTGTTCTTAAGCTTTTTACTTTGGTTCTTCTTCAACTTCTTCCTTCTCCTCGTAATAATGGATCATTCTAATAAGTTATGAATCAGACACAGTCTCAAATTATTATAAAATGATCGTGGGAGTCAATGAAATGCAGGAAAGGAAAATTACAATGAAAACACTCTTTACACTATCTAAAATGGCTTCTAAATGATGAATATATTGTGCAATGCTTGTACTCCAAGTTTCAGATGAGCATGTAGTAAATAATATCAGGATACAAATTGTAATGTTGAACATGATTACAACACTAAATTAGAAAGATAGATATACATTTATTCTTTAGAAAGTGTGCTTAAATAGAGTATTGGTTACATTTGTGCAGTCAAAAGGACGGTCAAATAGGAGACCAACGAAATGTAATAAAATCCTTCGATGATACCGTCTTAATTGTTAGCATATTGAAGAATCTAATAATATATTATAGTTAACTTACATTAGCAGGCAAATAGAATATGATGAATCCTTGATAAACAGAATCAAAGAATATTAGGAACAGTTTCTTCTTGTTGAAATAATAATCCCTTTGACATTTGATGAACTCACTAGCAAACATTCTAATGACTCTATGATTGACATCAGAGTAGAAAGAGAAGATCAAAAATCCATACAGTGGCGTGAAGTAGGTCTAGAACATGAAGTGGAAACTGGTGGTGAATAATTATGTGCTGGAGTATCCATTGAAAAATGAGAAGAAGAATTCGCACATAGTAATGAGGAAACCCTTATAAAGTACGAACAACAAGAATCCAGCAGTTCTAACATGGGTTTGTCTGGCATGAGTCAAGATGAGTTTGGACAATCCGTCTAAGGTAACCAATTCGATATGACTCGTGGCAGAGAATAATGATGGATTTTTAGCACTTTGGGATTGAACACTTGCTCTTATTGTGTTGACTTTGCATAAACATAAGTCTTCATCATGTAGTCCAACTGATACAATAGCTTAGTTTTTAGATTGATCTTTTTGGAATGTGATAAGTTATTCAATTTGAACCTTAGTGAGATCATGAAAGACAACAAAGGATGCAATCATAATGACTTCATAAAACTGTGATCTCATTTCTCCATCTGACAATGCTTAATCTAACACTTCTTAATTGATAATCAGAGTAATGAATTTGTCATCGATCTTATACAGATTATCAAACACTTTGAATTCTCTTGTTGATTATTTGAATAATGGGACAGCTTGACTCTTAACACTATTCATTTCATTATGTAAATCATCCTTAGTGAATTCAACACACTCCATATACTATTTCAAATATTGTAGAGTTTGATCTCTTTCTACATCTCTAATGAAGAACCATTGTCTAATGATAGCCAGATTCATATCTAATAACAAGTGGAAATTATGATGAGCAACAGTCTAGAATTAGAATACTCCACAAGGTTTAATTTAAGTCATCAATTGTTCTTCTGCAAATGGAGGCAATTGGATGTATTTCCTCTTAAATGCAGAGGATCCTAATTGTTTGTACAATCTCTAGTATTCTTATTCTTAGAATGTATACTCAAAAATGGCTTTTCCTTACATAAATTGTGATAATTGGGGATGCTCCTTACATAAAGTACTTTCGATATCAGCTTACAAGACCCAAATATATCTTTTGCTATTCATTTTCTCAAACAATTCTCTATCCTTCTTAATTCTATCCTACAATTATTGTAAATCTGATGCTTCCTCATCATCTGATTCCAAATCCTTCTCCTCCAACAATGGCATCTCATACAAGTAAGCATCCCATTATTCCGTATTAACAATCAATTTCACTGTATATGTTCTTAACACTTCCTTTGGTAATAATACACTTCTTTGATTGTCATCATATGAAAATTGTACACACTCCCCCAATTAACAATATTTCTAAACTGCCAATTATGTAGGATTCAAAGTCTTATATGGTAAGGTCAATAATGCTCTTTCAAATACAAATGTACTGCGTTCCTTATCATCACATTGAGCATCATATTCTAAATCAATTTGCTCAAAGGCAGTTGATTAATTAACTTAAATCTAATCTTCCATAATCTCCTTATTAGGTTTAGGTTCGTATCCTTGCAACTTAACATCGTCATTATTCTTCTCTAAATCCTTCTTCTCTCCTTATGGTCCTCCTAACAAAGTTGCCTTTCCGACTCTTAATTTTGGCTCATTTAGTACTTAACCATAATTCACAAATTTGGTATTAGCTAAATTATCCAAGGCTATGTAGCTGTTCAACTTGGTTAATTATCCTGACCTCTGAGGATCCATTCCAATATCACCAATCACCTTCTACCTGGCCAACAATAAAAAGATTGGTCTGAACACTTCTACAAATATTGGGACTATGTTGCTGAAGATTATCAATCTATCAATCAACAAAGAGATAAAATTATAGTTGCTCTATTCCCTGATATAAAGATGTTTGTCTTTGTTATTGCTACTCCAAATTGATCCTGCAATTGAAAATGTAATTGAGAGTACTATAGCTATTCCGATACTGAAAAACTCAGAATTCAAGGGGTTTAAATACAATGGCAGATTGAAGGATAGGGCTTCTCTTAAATACTTTTAACGAGTGGAAGAATGAAGCAAGACACCAATCAATAGGGATGATTCTACAATCCCATTCTCTTCCACTAAGTTGTCATGGTTCAATTGCACATCAATTGGCTCTACCAAATCCAATCTCAATCGAGCCTTGGTATTTTCTGAGAATATTGGCAATTGATTGAATTCCAATTGACCATCAATGTAAGTCAAATCAGGCTCTTACAATTTGGGAGCAGCCACCTTATAAGTTTTTAAATCATCTCCAAAATTGACCTAAGCGTGTTCCTAGCCTTCTGCACTTAGAATAATCATGGGTGCAGGGACTCTCTCGCCTTTCTTTAATTAGACTATGCATCCAGGAAATAGTCTAATTAAGGCCCTAGTACTGAATCGTTTTTATGCAAAATCGAAGACTGAAATTAATTACCTATCAAATTTGAATTCCAATTCTAATTCCTGTCTATAAACCCTGTACCATAAAAATGTGGGCAAGGAAGCAAGTATCAGGATGTAAATAATAAAGAATTAAAATTGCTTGATAAATAGTAATAGAAAATTACATTAACTGACGTCATTGTATAATCAAGAATGGTAATGATTATAATAAATGGTAGAATGGGAGTCATGAAAGCACGTTTTAATGACATTTTGAGTGCATTTTGAAACAAACTGCCCTTTTGTGTCAACATAGAAATTCCATAAAAGTCTGTTTTGGGATCTGTTGATTGAATGCCTATCTTCAATTATTGGCTGAAGATAGTGTCAACCAATTCATCTCTATTTTCTTGACTGGCTGGGAATTGTTCTGTAGTTCCCTTTCCAATGGGATGAACAGAAAATTCAAGACTGTTTTCCATATTTTTTCCATCGTATTTCTGAATCACATCCAAAATACTTTCATCTTTCTTGGGAGTGCTTCTCTAGGAACGGTTGGATTTGGATTTAATAAAGACATCTCCTTCTTCTGGGGGCAATGGCTGATCTTCAGGATCCTCTAATTTCAAGACTCCAGGGTCGTCATCATCATCCTCTTGTTTTTCATCTGGATTAAGGAAGAGAGATTTTGCCATGGGAGCCACATATTATGAATCAACTTTAATTCCCTATGCAGTTCCTGCTTCTTTACTAGTCTTGAATAGTTTGGTAAAATTGATCACAGGGCCATCCTCGCTCGCCTCTTGGGCTTGTTCATTGCTCATCTCTTGTTGTCTCACTTGTTTATGTTTAAATCTGGTGGATATTTTTGGCTATTCTTTTGGTGGCACATTGTCATCGTCTTCCTCAAAGGCAATGATATCTAATTAAGAAAGAACATACTGTCATCTTCTTCTGTCATCTGATTATTTAATATTTATTATATTTTAACCTGAATGTTAAGAAGTCTATATTTATATAATGTAATAATATCATAGAACCTTCAATTCAAAGGCTCCTGATCGAAATCTCATTGTTCGTTCAACCCTCAAACTCCCTCAAATAAGGTATTATGTTCCAAAACCACAAAAGCATTGGAATGATGAATATTCCCACAAGATCTTCTGAGCATATACGTAGTTCTCGCTTGCACACTAAAACCAAGACATTCGTTAAACCAAAGGAACGACCACAATTCAAACAATTCCCAACTGAAAAAACTATGCTTACTTTGGGATCACTGAATTCTCCGAGGTCTGAAGATGAAGGAGAATCTACTCACAAAAGTTAGTTTTCTTTTCGCAGAACTCTTATTGATACATTATCATTACGACAGTCTCGGAAAACAAGTCTAGAAAGAGACAAGTAGATCGAGGATAACAAATAAGTAAGGATTGAAAATGATAAATCTTCTGACAAATAAGCTTTAGAAGAAGAAGTAAAAGACCCCACTTTAGATGAACCAGAAATCAGACCAAAAAAGGAATCCCAATCTATCAGACCTAAAAATGAGAGTGTATCATCCTAATTCACTTAACTTACAGATGAAATCCACTCTGTTTGGGATAATATGGATTTGTACTTAAGAGGTGTTCAATTTGATGATTTTGATCACTAAAATCAACTGCAATCATTTCTTCAATTGTATAAGATGAGGAGCGGTGGCTTTCCTGTATCTTATCAATTATATCATTAGGGTGCAAAAGAGAATCTTTAAAATGAAGAAGTAATCAGACGGGCAGTTGAATATGCAAAAGGTAATCGACAAGTGTTCAAGAAATACTTTCCAACTAAACAAGTAGTTTTTGAAAATGACGAAGACTATACTTAAAATTATGATGTAAATGCAGATCCTAATTTTAGAAAATTTCATATTTATTTAAAAAATTATAATTAGCAATCATGATGTATCTCATTCTATATATATTTATATAAGTAATCAATTAAATAATATTTTTTCAATATAATTAATACATTCGTTCCTGCTTAATTATAATTTGCTACTCTGTAATAATTGTTCCACATTCTAAGTGTACTCTCCAACGAACTTCGCATAGTTGCACAACAAAAATGTGAACAATTGGATCTTAGGATTTTCATATCCCAAAATTATTTAATATAAATATTCTAAATATAGTCGAATTCATTACATTTAATAAACTGCAAACTCAAATGCTTAGCCAAATTACAAAACTATATTGAATACTCAAAGTTATTGTTAAAAATGTCCATGAATTCCAAATCATTCATTATCAGAGTATAATTCTCATTTAACAGCAATTAACATTCCTAGAAACTATTGAAACTATCAAAATGCAATTCTAGTATCTATTTCTCGATGTTCTTAAAAGTATCGCTCTATTTAAAGATTTCAAAATCCTTCAATTCGAAATTGTTCACATTTCCATCAATTAAACAGTGTTTCAACTGAGTGGTCTTCATCATAATATTCTTCAATATGATAAATTGTAATTTATACACAGTAGTCTATTAAATTGTGACTTACGAATAATCAAGTAATTAGATCCGTAATTGTTTCATCAACAACAGGAACTCTATTTAATTTTGAATGATTTATTTATTATTTTACAATTCATCATTCTCACTCCTCTATCTCGAAAATCCCTTTTAATTCTCTCCAAACATCTTGTTCCCACTATTCCTTGTACTCTAAGGCTAATTGCCAATACTGATAGTCCTATCCTTCTTTAAAGTCTACGGAATCATCATAGTTTTACTATGATTAAGTAGTTATCGAATTTCTTATTTAGGAGAATCAACCTTTGATAATAACTCCTTCTAGCTAGTTTTCTACTTATTGTAAATTTAGAGAGGAGACTTAGTTTGTGGAGGCGAATTGACTGCAACTAATTTTGCATTAATATTTGATTAATCAGACTCATTCTTAATTTATGAGGTAGAATGCTGAGACCTTTGTGACTTCTAATCTAACTCCTTCATTACAAATTTGTTGTCGAACAAAGGATGGGTGAATACTTGTTCCCATCCTAAACGCTTTTATTCCTCGTATTATAAACAGCCCAAAATGAATTATTATGACAGAGGTGATATCTTCTTGCCTAGTATTAATAAATAATTAAAATTACTAAATTTGATACTGGTATTTCTCTGCTTATTTATTAAATCCAGAATATCCATAACATTCCAGGGAGTTCTGCCTTCAATCAATTCATAGTAAATTAGACCCACACTCCATACATCACACTTGGAAGTGTACTATTTCCTCAATAATACCTATGGAGACATGTACAAAGGGGTTCCTGCCAATGAGCTCATGAGATCTCCTTCCAAGTGTTAGAATCTTTTGGCGAACCCGAAATCAGCTATTTTAAATATATTTTCAGCAGTAATCAAGATGTTAGCTGGTTTCAAATCGCGATGGACAATCCCTCTCTTGAAAGATTATAATATCCCTTTTAAAATCTGTGTTAATATGGGTAAGGCTTATTATTCAGTTAGACATCCATGTCTTTTCATGTACTCTCTCAAATCACCTCCTGTGCACAATTCACTAACAATGTAGCAATTATTTGGAGTTTGAACTACATCTAATAATTTAACTATATTTGGACAATCCAGATCCTTCATTATATCAATTTCCTTTCTAAGAGATTGCTAGTCGCATTGCAAAGGTACAACTTTAATAGCAACAACTTAACTTTAATTTAAATTTCGACATACTTTGTATCAATATTCATTCCAACATATACAATCCCATAAGACCCACGTCCTATAACAGCTTATTAACTGAAAGTGTAGTTTAGGATTCTTTTATCTGGCTGAAGCTGAGATAACTATTGAATTCGAGTCTGCATGATCGTTAATTAAATTAAATATCATAATGATTATTCATTCAATTCTACTAACTCAATACAAATTCTCAAAACAATCTAAAATTCAACCCATTCATTGATTAGATTGAATTAGCATAAAAATAATGACAAAATTTATTAGAGTGTTAAGTTAAATTCGGAATTGCATTGAATAATAATAATTAATATAATCCAATTCTGAATGTTGATTCCAACTTTTAAAGGGATTTTCCTAAATATATCATTTCATATACTCTTTGGGGATTACAAAAAAATAAAATGATAAACCACTAAGAACTATCTTCATCTGAAGAATAGAATCAAATTAAATCCACTCATTTGCAATAGCAATCCTCAGAAGTGGGCAAACCCTAGACTCAGGAAAGAACTGAGCCTAAAGAGAGCCAACCTGATATGTCTTCCCAGTCTGAGGATAATTCCCATTCTCTAGATACCAATTAACCTCCATAGATTAGCACTTCTTCTCTCCATACAATTAAGCTATCCGATGCAAAATTATTATATAAACCAGTGACAATTAAAAAGGAACCCGAGAACGTGTTCAATAAAATAGCATCGACTACAATTGATTCTTTGCCAATGGAACTTTTTCATATCGGGACTTACAGTCACCAGGGTAGTTTCATAAATGGAGATCAATGTGAAAGGGTGGTGGAAGTCAAGACGGTTGGCAAAAATATCATCTTTCCAAATGATTCGTATGAATTAGCTATATTGGAGTGGAAACCAAGGTATTATTTGTGAATTCTCATTGTAGAGCCAATGGTGTTAAGCCAAAAAACTCAGGGGAGTTATTAAAATATGTTCAGGAATTATATCCGGACTTACTTAAAAAATATTACGATGGAATCAGGAAGGAATGATTATATTAATATGACCTTCTTTAATTAAGTGTATGATTCTTCTGAAATAATTATGGTAACTATCTCCGAGAAAATTAATTTGAAAAACATTATTATTATATTTATTTAAAATGTCAGAATCACTTGAAAGTACCACATTAAATCGATATTAGAGTAATAATTCCAAGGTCCTTAGTCTCTTTTAATGTCAAATTGTGTAGGCTTTCAGGAAGGTGATTTTCTACAACCTCCAAGTTAAAATTCGTACTCTGTTCCTGTCGAACATTCTCCTAATAATCCAATTAAAAATTAAATAAAAAAGACATTGATTACTGGAACTGGCAGATAGAGCGTATTTGAAGAAGAATCTTCACATCATGGTAAACCTGAATTTTTAAGATTAATTATTGCAAAAAGCTTATAAAATAACTTTATTAATAATCTATGGAATAAGTCATACTTACGAAAATTACATTAATTGACCGAGTATCAAATAAAAACAATAGACGATTTAAGGTTTAGCAGTTCGTCTGCTGAGACTGCTTATGACAGCTTGGATGTATTTACACCTTATAGCAAATTCATATTCTTTTGGGATATTTCATAGATAGTGTTATATTTATTCATATTTTTTTGGTTGCCTTTTAAATTATCATTTGGAATGAATCAGATTTGTGAGTTTTGGAATGACAAAGACAAACACGATTTGGAAATCATTATCCTTAGCATATTATCATGCGATGTTTTGGTTGGAATGAATATGGCCTTTATTCACAAAGGATAAATCATCAAAAATAGAAAGAGGATTTTATAAAATTATATTAGATAGTACGCATTTGTCGATTTAGTATTATTTTATTTATTATCTTGGTCTCATTAGCAGTATTGACCTTCCATTTCTTTCTTCATGATAGTTCAAACTAAGCAACCACCTTATTAATAATATTTGCAGTTGTATTTTACATCTTAAGACTCAACAAAATAGAAAAGATACTTGCCCTAATCTAAGAGTATGTTTGATTATCAATTATTATTAGATTCTTCAATTTGAATGGTCAACTTAATGATCTGCTTGCATTAGTTTAGATGATTACAATCATTATTTATATAATCCACATCTGCGCATGTGTTTGGCATGGCATAGCTAATATTAACTATCATCCAAATTGGATAGATTCCTATGAATTGAGAAACACTGATATTTATGTTAGGTACAATGTAGCTGTCTATTGGGCAACCATGACAATGACTACAGTAGGATATGGTGATGTTACTGCCAAAAACACCATTGAAACTGCTGTTAATAATGTCACTATGTTAATTGGTAGTATTGTTTTCGCATATTCAGTTAATAGTATAGGAATATTTGTATCTAATCTATATAAGAGTAGATAAGAGTACAATCACACTGTAAACTTAATCAATACATTTATGTCTAAAAACAATATCTAATTTGATCTTTAGACAAGAATTCGAAGTTACCTACAATATATATGGCAAGAAGAGTAGTAGATGAATGAAGAATAAGTGGGTTCCATTGTGTCAAAGTTAAGTAGTCATCTGCAAGATGAGCTGAATTTTTAGTTAAAGGGCAACATATTAAATTAATGCAAAATAATAACCAAGACTTTTTCACTTAAATTCAAGCAACATCTGCTATTGGTGATGGAAGAACAAAGCTTTTCTCCTGAAGAAAGAATAATAACGGTACAATAACGAATACTATAATTTTAGTTGAATTAATAGGATGACAATTCTTTATATATAATAACAAAAGGGGAAGTGGAGATAATATTTGAAGGAACCAATCAAAATGGTGATGTACAATAAAGAAACAGTTTGTAATGGTTGAAGGCAGGAGATTACTTCGGTGAGATATCATTCATTACAGGCAAATTGAGAAGTGCATCTGCAATTGCAAGAGGGTTTGTGAGAGTATTTAAAATCAAAAGAGAATAGTTACTAAAGCTCTTAACCTTATTTCCTAATGAGTATGAGAAGTTCTGCTGTTTGAAAGACTAATTGATGATGAAATAAGCAGTAGCATCAGCTATATCATGTTATAGTTGCAAGAGTGATTAGCATCTAATAAATGAGTGTCACTTCCATCATTATTGTGCAGACAAAGAATCTTTGATCAAGAAGGAGTATTTCCCAGTCGAACAAAAGAGGAAAACTTATGATCGTAGAGGCTCAACAAGTAAATTACATCCTTGGTTAAACCAATATGTCCTTACAAATAAAGCAAAACAATATGCTTTTACTAATACGATAACGGATAACGATTCCGATGAAAATGATGACGAAGAAAATGGCATATACCAATCAAGTGAGGATGATGAAGAGTAAGTCTAATTGAGAGATAACTCGTAGTCGATCAGTGCCACTCAACACTTAAATGACACTGAGGATGAAGATAATAATAGGATTCAGAAGTATAAGAGAAACATAGCAATACCCCATGAGACCATTAAGACTGCTGGATTTGGATAACACAAATAGGATAGACAATAATAACACGATTCGCCTTAGATTGAAGGTGTGATTGCAGAATCAAAGAAATTGATCAACACCTATTAAGTAAAGCCTCCTCAAGGGGATAATAGAACCAACCCTAAGACATCCAAGAAGAGAATTACATTAATTAAGGAGGCACAAGAGGAACGACAAGGGTCTGAGTAATTTTAGAAGACATGTATTATGTGTGATATTTTGTATAGTTCGTTAAGCTACAAAGAAGAGATCGAAAACTGCTAGAGGAGCCAAAGATCATAGTTAATTTACAGATGGCTATTTGAACCAAGAAGGGTAGTTGGCAGCGTATTTTGATAAGATGCAGATATTTAGTTACTATTTCCCAATCAATAATTACGATGTTATTTTGAAACGCTACGCCAGAATATAGAAATAATTTGGCAAGAAAAGAGTATTCCCTGATTCTTCGATTTATAGTTTTTTTATTTTGACAATAAAGAAAGGCTATAAATTGAGAAGACTTGGAGAGGAATTATAAAATCGTGCTGGACCCTAGAAGTTACCAGTAACATCAAGAAAGTAACATAGAAAATCGAAACCAACTTTATTATTTGGAAAAGACTTTATAATGAATAATAATATAAATGTGTGATTCTTCTGATAGTTTATTTAGGAATTATTTCTAAGAAGGAGAATTCCAAGGACCAAATCCTCAACTTCTAAGCAACAAAGTTGTTTTTTAATAAGGAGATATTCAAGGAGATAGCAGTAAATCAATTACTGCTCCTGAATAATTTGTGAATTAGAATTCACCAGCACGAACTCCGAAGAATATGGAAAGGACTAAAACTATGGGAGGTCGTAGATCGGAATATTAATCTGGCTATGATCAGGAGGATGGAGAATCTATAAAAGATAGCAAACCGTAATTTCTTAGGTTAATAATTGCTAAAAGTTTGTAAAACAATTTCATTAATAATTTGTGGAATCGATCTTATTTGAGGAAATTGCATCAATTGACGAAGTATTAGATAGAATAATTGGATGATTTATAATTGGAATAGGAATTATTTTCTAGTGTGGGAAATCAAAATACTAAATCTTTTTTTTAATCGTTGGCCTTTTGGAAATTCATTGATGTCTTCACTCCTTATAGTAAATTTATCGTGATTTGGGATGTGTTCTAAATTTTGACTTACATAATGATATTCTTTTGGCTACCTTATAAAATATCATTTTAACTATATTTCATTAGCGATTTATTCGAAATGGAGAACACCAAAATTATAGAGATGCTTCTCCTATCAATTTTGGCTTTGGATGTTGTAGTTGGCCTCAATCTGGCATTCATTTACAAAGGCTAAATTATAAAAGACAGGAAGAAAGTTATAATAAATTATTTCAATTAATACGCATTCGTTGATTTGGTATGAATTACATTTAACTTATGGTTTCCTTATTCACAGTCTCTGCTTAATTTTTCATTCCGAATCTCGATAGTCAAGACAACACGACCTTAATCATCCAGATACTGTTATGTGCAATCTTTTACATTCTCAGGAGTACTAAAATTAATAAAATCCTCGCTTAAATCTAAGAGTAAGAGCATCATTAATTAATCTAGATTCTTTAATCTGAATGGTTCATTGAATGACATGGTTGGCTTGATGAAACTATTGATGGTAATAATATTTATAGCACATATATGTGGTTGTACTTGGCATGGTTTGGCATATTATTCCACCAGTTATTCTTGGCTTGATGCTTATCATTTAAGAGAAAGATCTAATGGAACTAAGTACAATTACTCAATTTATTGGGCAACTATGACAATGACCACAGTAGGATATGGTGATATTACTGCCTAAAATAATAGTGAACTGTTGATAAACAATATTACTATGTTTGTTGCTAGTATTGTATTTGCATACTCAGTCAACAGTATTGGAATATTTGTATCAAATATGTACAAAGGCACTATGGAATACAGTAGATCAGTTACTTTGATCAACACTTTTATGTCTAAAAATAAAATTCAATTTGATCTATAGACTAGGATTAGAAGTTATCTAGAATATATATGGTAAGAAGAGTAAGAAATGAATGATGATGAAATAGGATCAATAATGAAGAAATTAAGTCGACATTTATAAGATGAATTACAATATTAATTAAGAGGGAATATACTCAAAAATAGTAGAGTCATTATCAAATTATTCTCTGAACAATGTGTGAAAAGTTTATTATAATAAATGGAGGAAATCTCATTCTCTCCTGAAGAACGAATTATAACTTGTAATTAGATTGACGATTGTTCTCTTTACATCATTACCAAAGGAGAAGTTGAACTGTTGTTTTCTGGTAAAAATCAATTGGGAGATCTCATCAAAAAGAATTCCATAAAATCGTTATCCTAACAGGAATGCTTTGGCGAAGTTGCCTTCTTTACAGGGAAACCAAGAACTGCTACTGCCATCTCCAAGGGGTTCACCAAAGCCTTCAAAATCAAAAGAGAAAACTTCATAGCCATTTTATAATCCTTTCCAAATGATTATGAGAAATTTTGTGATGTAAGAGATCGATTAATTTATAATGAATACTCTACGTTATAGTTAAATTGTTATAGTTGTAATAGCAATAAACATCTAATCAACACTTGTCACATCTTACATTATTGTGCTGATCAAGAGAAAATACTTAAGAAAGAACTCTACCCTGTTGAATAATCCAGGAACACTAAATTTTACAGATAAAAAAACAACAAGGAACCCTAGTCCCAATCCATGCAGAAATATCACTCGGCAAGAGCTCATGATTTGATGCAGGATCTCAATTAAGAAGAAAAAGGAGGAATGGACGTTGATGATGCTGATTCTCACACTATGCCTATCAATGATGCTTATGAAGATGAAGAAGGTATTTATGTGTATAATAAACTACAGATCAATAATCATCAATTAATTAGTAGAGGAGTTAATCAAGAACATTCAGTTAGAGATAAACTTAATAGTAAGAATTAGAAGAGGATGACAAAAATAATAAGAGTCACTCCAGAAGACAAATTTCGTAAAGATAGACTGTTGCAACTGCTGGGTTTGGAGTTGATCCTTAAAAAAAGAGAGAAAGTATTGATCTACCATTAAATAGTTACTTGGAATGTTGAGGAATTAAGTAATTCTAAAGATTCATCTGAAGAACAGGATTAAGTAGTCATCCCGAAGTAACATGTAATGTAATAGAAATCAAATGAAAACCTCTAAAAACCATCACTTAAAAGATAACTTTCTAGAACGGCATCAAATGAAGAACATACTAAACCAATTGGTAAATAATCATCGTAACAAAAACATCAGTCTGATATCGAAATCAAGTTTTCATCATAGAGAGAACAAGCAAGAAAAGTCACTAATAGAACAAGAACTCATAATGAAGAACAACCTACAATAATCGGTGAAAATGCTACTATGAATAATATTTATTTTCCTGCTCCCACATTATCTTTGTTAGTTTCGAATTTTGATAAAATGTCCATATTTCAATATTATCAGCCTTTGAATAACTATGATTCTGTTCTTAAAAGGTATATTTATTGAATTCTTAAGGTTTAAATTAGATATGCTAGAGCGTAGAAGTACTTTGGTAAAAAAAGAATGTATCCTGAAACATCTCTATACTCATTCTTTTTTATTGCCATCAAGAAAGGATGGAAATTAAGGAAACTTGGCAATGTAGTTCCAAAAAACATTTCTAGTTTTCTAGCCAATACCAAGGTATTAAAAAGAGCAGTCAAAAAATTCAAGAATGAAAAAAATAACATTTTAGTTTAAATTAAATGAAATCAACATATTTTTCATTTCTCCTAAACTATATTCTTGATTTAATGTAAAATGTTTTTTAGCTACATTTATTCATTTGGAATTGTTCTTAAAAAGAGTATTATAATTTTAAAATCTGATCTATGATAAATCTAAGTTAAGTATCCATAAAGTAGATAAATTAAACCAAGACTAAAAATATTGAATTATCTTATTACCTAATCCCCACACCAATCTCATATAATTCAATCATCAAAACATAACTACTAAACTAATCTTATCCAACCTAATATACAGTATCTATTTCCTTATCTAATATGTTTACACTCTCTGAAAAATACACTAAAAACGTATTAATGAAAGACTAACTATTTATATAATCAGTTAATTCTTTGGATTC
The DNA here is from genome assembly GCA_905182995.1 of Paramecium octaurelia. Taxonomy (NCBI): domain Eukaryota; phylum Ciliophora; class Oligohymenophorea; order Peniculida; family Parameciidae; genus Paramecium; species Paramecium octaurelia. The sequence continues at coordinate 282,633 of CAJJDP010000090.1, forward strand.
TTTCAAAAATTATTTAGTTGCTAACTCTTAATTGAATTCAGTATTCTTCACTTTTTGAATGTTATTTGTTAAACTAATAATCCCTCTTTCGATTAATGAATACATTTCATTATATTGATATTAACTATTCTGACAATATTCTATCATATCCTTATAATAAAGACATTGATCATTAATCAAAGAATCAAGTAAACTTCTTTCTTACAATGTCTCTAAATGATCAATAATTTCATTTGTAATATCTATCTAGTTATTTATGGATTCATTGAAATTATCAATTATAGAACCATCTAAGGATCTCGGTATTTATAATATGTAATAAGTTTTGATCAGACTTCCATAAATCAGACTGTGATCAATCATTATGTTTAGTTTTAGAAATTATTTCTATATTGTTAGATACTCTTTCTAATAATATATTTGTTAAAAGAGTAATCCCATAGCAGCAAATAAGCACAAGAATAGTATAGCAATAATATTCGGATAAATGTATTAATGTCCAATATTACCTTCTAAATCATGATTTTGTTTCTTTTATGATTTCTCATGCTAAACATCTTCTGAAATGATTTGTACATAAGATGTTAATTTCCAATTTTTGGAATTATTACTATCAAATGTCTCTTTGATTGTTGAAAGTCTTGCTATTTAATTTTGTATTTTGTTAACATTGGTCTGATGGGATAATTTAAGTAATTTGATAATCACCTTTTATTTGGCGTATAAAAATTTGATTTAATAAACTATTAGAAGAACATATAGAATAATAAAAATGGATGCTGATATATAATCCAATTTTTAATCATCATACTTATCTAGATCTTGCATTACTATGTCATATATGTAATTAAAGATTAATTAAGTTCCAGTAGTAAATTGAAAGGTGGAGTTAAAAGTATTGTTTTATTCTGCACTCTAGTAACTCTTTCTCATATCATTATCAAATTATTATAATAACATATTAAATTGATCTGAAGTTACTTATTGAGTTGATTCAAAATTATTTATCAATAAATACTATTGATTATAAGTGTTATAATCATAGATGTATTAGCTTTACTTTTATACTAACTAGAATATGATTTAATTCTTATTGATGATGGATTATTACCCTAAAAGTTTTGTAATGAACAAACTCAATTTGATAGCACATATTCTATGAAATTTTATCTCATCTAAAGTTTAGACTATGAAAGTATCATTATCTGACACATGAGTGTATGCCCTCAAAGAGTCCATAACAACATTTATCAATAGTAGTATTATAACACAGAGAGAAAAGTATGTGAATTTTTTAAGTGAATTTATTGTAAAGTTATTGCTGCTTATCTTTTCAAGATATTAAAATGTGTCTTTAAGAGCAGATAGCTACCTTGTAAAAGTTTGATTGCTTTATTATTATTCATTAATAATTTTAGTTTTCTATTTTAAATAGCAATCTTTTGGGTTTTTGTCTCTCTGCATATCAAAATTGTCTTCATCCTAATCTTAATTATTAATCATCTTTCTCTCAAAGACAATTTCATCAAATTCCTTTTCTACTTCCTACATTATGTCATCGTCATCATGTTGAATATTGATACTTTGGAGTTCTATCCTTGTTGTTAGAAGATGTTTCTTAGGCTATCTATCAGTTTGAATTTTTAATAGTCTTGAGGAGTTTTCAAAATCATATGATTACATTTTCTATTTGGTTACATTAATTGAAGAAATTTGGTTTTCATTTAACACGATAGTTTATTTATCTACTTCTAATTTATTGAGATACAACAGATGATTTTTTAGATTAATTTATTTTATTTGATTATCTAAATCATCATCTATAATTGGTTTTTCTGAATACACCTCTTCAACCTCACTCATGGGAAAGGTATAATTGGATACATTTTTATGACTAGATTCTGTTTTTCTTGTTTAATAAGTTGTAAAATATTGGGATGTTGTTTTCTGAGTGAATTCTTATCGATAGTCTTTTAATTCTATAACAAAATATCCTAATGATCTTTTGCCAAATGAAATCTTCTTAAATGTCAAAGAATAAATCAATACTAACCGAATTCTATTTGTCTTCTATTTCTCACTAAATTGATCTAACATCTATCTAATAGAATTGTGATAACTTTAATTTAATATTGACCACTCAACTCCATCAACTATCAATTCTTTATTTTATGATCCTGATTCATCAAAATCAGATATTTGAGCTGACTTCTCAGTTTACTTTGATGTTTATAAATAAGTCTTTTATGACATGAAATTTGAAAAAGATAGCATTTGATTGATTGATGAATTATATTGCTACTTGAGGATTGAATTTGTATTGAAAAGACAATTCAAATGGTTATCTGGATATTGCCATTGAGATTATGCCTCCGAAATTACATAATTTTAATGTTTCTCAATTGACTATTTTAAAAGTTAAATTTATTCTGATATATTTTCAATGTAATATTATACAAGAGAACCTTTATCAACTAAATCATTGATTGATAGTTTTTTAGAATAAGTATCAAACTACATAGATTACTAAGAAAATTCGAAAAAGTCTTAAGTCATTCCATAAAGTCTTCCATTCATACCAAAGACAATACATTAATTGTAATTTAAATCCTTTGTAATTATTGCATTTATAAGGTAATCATTCTATCCTTATTCTGGTATTATATGGATATTACATGGAATAATATATCCCTTTAAATCTTAATAGAATGATGATTGTCCTTATTAACATAAACGAGACTATCCTTTTTGTATAAAGTTTTCAATTAATTAATCATGTATATGAGATATAAATTAAGGCATAATTTCATAGCTTGTTTTAATAAAATTAACTTCCTCTATCTATGCATCAAAAAATAAACTTATTTATTAATAATTTGGTTAGAGCAATTTGTTAATATTGTAAATAAGACTTGTAGTTAGAAGCATGGATCTATCTAATGTTAGCACAATATTTACTCGTTGCTAATTAATTATTATCGATTGTATTAGATTATCTGAATTTGTCACTTCGAAACAAGTCATTAATTTTATCTTCCATTTGTTATGCCTAAAATTTTATAATTGTATATACTTTAATCAGGTCAACATTGGCAATACAATAATAAATTTACAATAATCTCAAGGTAATAACATCACTGAATTCATTGTCTTTTAATTTGCAATTTTTTACATCATAGACTTTTTCTATAGTTTTATTAATTTGATCTATTTTTTTGCCTACTTATTAAACTTATTTATAAAATTATTTGATTCCAAACTGATTCATAATTGTTTAATTCCAAAATTTAATCATAAATGTAATTAAAGACAGCAATCTACTTTTAATATTTTCACATTCTATTTATGATTTGTACGATGTTTAAATGTAACTTGATATATCAAATTTGGACTCATTTGTCTTCTAAAATGTTAAAATTGCTGACTAAAAATAGAAATCCTCATTCTATTCCTTCAATAGTTCTACCAAAGCTCTTAAAGGCCATTTTTTAGAAATAAAATTGGCATATATAATTTTATCTCTTTCATTCTTACAAGTCCTTTTTAATATACATTCAATTATATCATAAAAAGCCTTACATTTAGAACATTTATGGTTATTTTTGAAAACTAACAATTGAATTCTGGCCTATTTGTCAACTAAGCATCTCTTATAAACTCTTTCTGCTAGTTAACAGCTAAGTATGGTGTCTGAATTAAATAAAATTTATTATAATTAACTAAATTGAATCTATGATTGTAATGATAATATTAGTATACTAATCAATAAATAATCCATCACTCTGTAATCAGCAAATAAGGATAGATTAAATATCAAGAATAATATACCAAGTTGAACTTTACTTGCAGATATTGATGTTAACTTGAATAGATTTAACAAGATAATGCAAACTAGAATAAATTATTCCAGAATGAATGAAATTGTATCATCTAAAAATGATATGTAAACTGTTATAAATTCAGTTAGTTTAATTAAGATTCGAGCAACAATAATAGTATTCGTAATGTTTTCATTATTTGCTAAGGAATCTCCTCTCTAAAAAAACACAACAAAAAAAGTAATAACAATTGTAAAAATGATGTTGATCAATGCAATAAAGAAATACAAGATACTTTAAGTAAAACATTATTTAATATTTAACCATAGATTTGGAATGAAAAATACATTAGGGTACACATTCAATGTCACATTAATAGTAATCATTAATAATATCCAATTTTTTGAATTATGATTAATGTTTAGCAGTACTACAGTAAGTATGCTTATTGCTAAAGATAAATTATAGATGAGTAAAAGAATTTAAATATGAGGAAAGTACTTTTCTGGAATAAGATTTAAAATAAATGTACTTTTCAAAAGTGAATAAATAGTTCTAAAATTATAAGAGATGCATACACAATTTCTGAGTTGGGTTGAAAATGTTTTCCTAAATTCAAAAGCTATGCAAAATATAAGAAATTTGTGAATAGCAAAATAGATTCACTTATGTTGGCTTAATCGAAGTGCAATATGTAATGAAAGTTTTTAGCTTTTTAAATTATTTTTTTCATTTAATTATTTACAATATATTAATAACAACATATTATTAAAAAATACGTAATAATTTATCCTCTATCTTGTTAAAAAGAACTAAATTTGTTTTTTATTTAAATGCCAAATAGATATTATTTAGGATGATTTGAACTATAATTTACTAAAAAATAAATGAAAGTCCATCTTTACAATACTCAAATTATTTGTGGAATGTATATTAATATTGATAATAAATATTTGATTGAGTATATATGTTTATTTAATATTATTCGCTTATTTTGGGAGAGAAAAAGCAAAATGTTTTTGGCTTTTATGATTTAGATTGTATTTTGTTGCCAAGTTTATGAAAAAGAGAGAAACATCTTTCCAACAGAAGAAGAATATTATAATGTGTATATGAATGAGCTATTTAACGGAGAAGACATGATTTTCGAATGTAAGAATTGTCCGCAAAATGTCACTTTATGGAATACAATGAATTTGATCGGAAAACCATATAATACAGGTAAAAATTATCATAACTATAGGATATTTATTTAGATCAATAGCAAATAATAATTCTCATTTTGTTGCACTTTCTGATAACAATACAATAAATATTTATAATTGGTAAAATTAATCCCTTAACGCTGGTTAAATACTGAATGTAAGTTCAGATTTAAATTGTTTGAATGTTATCTTTACATTAGATGATTAATTTCTTCTAGATTGTTATATTGGTGATATGGTTTAAATATATAAGTTAGAAGGCTCGAATTTATCACTAGTTTTTTAGGATTATGCAACATATCCTCTAAGAACGAATCTCTATTCCTTTAGGTCCAATTAAATTAATTATACTATCTATGCATAATATTATCAGTAGTTTTAAATCTTAACACTTTTAAAATATGATGATTCATCTTAAAATAAAACATTTATTAATGTCTCAACTTGGAATTCCATATTTCAAGATGTTGAAATTTCAATCAAAGGAATCGAAGTTAATACATTTTATGTTTTAAATAATCAAGAGGTCATTTTGCTAAAAATAACAGAGGATGAGAAGTTTTCCTCAGATTACTTTTTTCTTATTAATCCTCCATCTTATTCAATGACTATTTATTAATCAGTAAATAAGTATTCAGAGTGTGATTAATTATTCTTAAAGAGTGACTCATTGATTTATTCCCTCTTAGTTTGCGAAGATCAACCTGATTAGGAATTATATTAATAAGATGAGATATTTTATCAAATAGATGAAAATACAGAAATTTAATAATTTTATGCAAATGACTTATTTTTAATTTTACAAACGAATGACTCACTTATGATTATATCATTAGAAACAAAGACATTACTGAGAGAAACTAAATGGGAATCTTTGTAAAATTTTACAAATAGTTAAATATATTTTAATCAATAAAACAATGAATTATTCATTTTTAATTATTAGACTTATGTTTATAAATTAGAAATGCCTCGATTGAGTGGATATTTCTAAGCGATAGATACATAAAAATAAAAAGATGAAATTTATATATTTGCCATTGATGACTTTGGAATTGATATTTGCTTTGTGAAATTATAAGTAAAAACATTAAATTTGAATGATTATGGTGTTTATTAATTATATGAAAATCAAGTTGAAAATTTTTACACATTTCAACAAAAAAGATTTGTGCAATAAATTAAAAATATTAATGGGCCTTTGTTAGAGATTTAATATAATTAAAACAATTAAGATTTAGGAACATTTAATAATATCACTTTCTACAAAATTTATGAATTTGATAATTAATTTGAAATGATGAAAATGATATACATTGAAACTACATATATAGTGGGAATATAGAATAAATCTATGACAATTTTCATATTTGCTTTACCAGAACCATTAGTCTCAAGTTCTGCGATAGAATTAGGTGCTTAAGAACATTAAATATTAAGAGATTTACAATTAGCATATTAATTTTAAGAATCTTAAGTTACCATAATTATTGGAATTAATTATGACTAAACTACTTTGCTATTTTACTTTGTTACAGATGATATTTCAAAAATCACAATTTTGTCAAATATCACTGTTTCAACCATGCATTTCAATCAATTTTTATTAACCTTTAATTGTTATTTATTGATGCTTGATAATAAAATCATATTATATTCTTTTGATAATGTTAAATAATTTAAAATTGATTAAGAGGCAATATAGTAGTATCTTGGGGAATATGTGGATTTTAATCCTACTAGAATGACTCTGGATCAATAATTACAATCTTCAGTAGTATTCGTTAGTAATTAATACAATTTCATAATATTTGTAATTGATTTTGCTCTTAGAATGATACCGTATGGAATTTATTATGTTGATTACTTAATCCAATAAATCAACATAGTTAATTAGAAATTGATATTATCTTATAAATGTGATCAAGGACTATGCTTCGATGTTTGGAATACCTAGAATTTATTAAAACCATTCTATGAGAAAAAATTGATGAGTGTATCCTAATAAAATGATGTTACTTGCTATTCTGACAATCTGTTCTACTATGTCGAAATTGAGAAAAAACAAACATTAATTTATAATCCAACTTTGTCATATCATTAATCCTTATTTACATCTATCCAACTTAATGGATCATATTTTTCCAGCGTAGTAGTAGATGGTTTATCAGTTTTAGCCTTTGGTAATAGGCTCTACTCACTTTTTCCCTTCTTTACATTTGAATTCATTCGAAATGATACTTACAAAACCTTCGAGTATCTCCCTAGCACAATTTATAATTTCACTATAAAGTCTCAATTAAATGGGGATAATAAATCGTACACCACTAATAATTAAAGCCTGTCCATACTTAATCCATAATTGAACATATTCATTCAAAATATTAGCATAATTGTTGAGGATGAATCTGATTTGAAGTATACCTATACTTTTGATAACGTATCAACTATTGGATAAATCCTCTATTTTGAATTGGAACCAGAAGATGATAAACATCAAATCACTATAAAGAATTTTCAAAATGCTGTGCAATTATCCAGTTAATTTAGCAATGATGACTAATTTACTATTGTAACTGCTGTCAACAATTTATTTGTACTCCAAAATTATAACAAACTCATGATTCAAAACACTAATGTTGTATTCAACTTGAATAGTACTCAAAGCTGCTATTAATCGTATGCTTATAATTCTACACTCTATTCATATTGTTAAAACGATTCCAATTATTACATAATTAGTTTCTAAATAAGTAGTAGTTCTATTGTTCAAAATGAATAAATTATTATATTACCTGATAATGAACTTTATTTATCAGAAACTTCTTTATCCATCATTTCTGATGGGCTCTTTTACTTAACTCCTGACTCATAATTATCTTATTATAATTTGTAATCGCTTCAAAATGTCATTATTACCTAATGCAATTCAAATATATTTTAACCTACAGTAATTAAATAGGCTTCGGATTACTTGTTAATCGCTGTTTTTTTTGTTTGTTCAGATAATGAGAAGTATTTAAATTATATTATTGGCAATTACAGTAAGATTAACTATACAATTCAATTTCAGAACAAATTTAAAACATTTAATATTCTAGAAACCTATTTCAGCAATATCAATGGTTTTTATATTTAAAATTTCTAAATTGTTAAACAAGAACTCAAAGAAATAATGATGCTAATAACCACTAATCAATAATTAAGTTTTCTTATCTTATTCAATGTTAATTATGGTATCCATGACAACACAAACATTGAAATCAAGTTTTAAGATATTATATCTACTATAGCTCCTTATAATGCTGCAGAATTTGAAATATAATAATACCCAAAAATTTCAGGATCCAATTTGCTCATTTTGTTGTCAAATAAAAAGACTGTAAATGAATTTTTGCTGTTGGTTTATGACTTAGCCGATGTAACATAATATAATAGATCGTCTCCAATCAGATTATAGGGAGGGTATATTATTCCGCAATTACAATTTAATTACATATTAGGATTTTAAATATCTTCTGAAAATCGAAATAACGGATAGATCTTGTTTTTGACATAATCCAATATTTATATTTTCAATTTCAGTATATTTACTTTTTCTTTGGATATGCCATTATACTCAAAGGAAAAATATATTACATTTAGACTAACTGGAGCTAATACATACTTTTCTAAGACTTCCTTAATAGAATTCTAGTATGAAACCTAAAAAGGATGGTTGTATGGGTTGAATACTATCATTGCTGCAATTATGATAATCTCTTTAATATATTGCTGGCAAAGAAGAAAAGTACCAAATAATTATGAGTTAAATAATGATGAATGGATAGAATTTTGAATAGTTTATATATACATTTATTTATACTTATATATTTATTATTATTAAGATGTTATAATCTATTGAGAAATTATTCAAATTAATTTGCTTAATTATTCACCCTCCAACTTCTTAGAAATAATCAAATGCATTGCATTATTTGTTTACAATACTTAATAAAATTTAAGAATTGTACTTGATTGAAGATTTAATGTAAAAAACAGGAATGTTTACAAAGTATCATTTTTTATATTTAGTTCTTTAACTTAATTTATCGATTACTTTTTTGTAATTAACAGTCTAAGCTCGACTTAATTAGGATTTGTTATTATTCTCTTTTTTGTTTTGCATTTGATGTTGCCACTTTTTATTATCAAATATGCAATTCATCGTGATTTAGCAACACAAATGATAACTCATAAGTTTCTAATCAATTATCCTTTGATACTCACAATACCTATTGCATATACTAGTTTCGCTGTATTTTTTAATGAATCAATTTATACTATATCAGACTAAAATTCAAATAGAGACTTAAGCTTCTTCTTCTCAATTATGAATTTACTTTTTTTGATTTTTTTAACTGGAATTCATATTTATTTTGCTCGTTGTGAAACCATTATGGATGACAATAATATTTTAAAATTAGAATAATCAATTCCGAAGAAGATTTTGGAAAATTTACTTTTACTTTCAATTATTGCTTTAAAATAATCAAATCAATTGCAATCCTTAAGAGTTATTTTATTACTTATTAAATATTTCTTGTATATCGTATAATCACTAAAATGGATTAATGAAAAGCACTTTTTAATAATTGAATGTATTTCCTCTTCTATAACTGTTGGGATTGCACTTCAATTAGCATTTTTTGATATTCTATTGATAGGTTTGCTACTAGTATCAATCATCTTATCAGTTTAAGATTATGTTTTATCATTTTATATTACTACGAAAGAATAAGATAATTTTGTTACAATATAAGTATAATTAATATATAATTATTTTTAGATAATAGAAGAATGTTTAAAAATGGGTACCAACTCAAAACATGCTATCATCCTTAAAACTATAACAAATAATCATGTATGTCCAAGAAAGACAAAAAGAGTTGAATCAATAACAGATTGTTTATTAAGAAAAATGGCAAATACGAAGGAATAATCAAACAAGAATAGAAATATTTTAATATATTGTTAATATATAGCCAATAATGCCCCATTAAAGGGATTAATTAAATTAATCACTGTTAAAACAGAAGATTTTTATCATAGATCTTCCTATTCCAATCTTTGTACATTATTGAATGATAGAGTTAAATAATTTTAATAAGAAGCATAATAACTTAATGGAAAGAAAAGTTCGAGTGAACATACCAATAATCTGGATGCAGAGTCTGCATATACTACTACAAATTCAAATGACCTACTTTTTCCAATTCTAAGTAAGGCATTAACTGCCAAAATCTAATTTTGGAATAAACTAATAAATGGATATCAAGATATAGATTACCTATTAACTGACACACTCTAAACAACTGAAAAGATGTTGAAATGCAAATTGTCATTTGAATAAAGATTTGACTTCGAAAATATGAAATTAACAAATGGGAAAACTACAGATGTACTTACTATGAGAATTTTATAAATATTTTATTCTGGAGTTTATACTAATTCTTATTTAGCTTATATGCTAGAGAAATAGATTGAAGATTTATTAAAGAGCGAACGATTTAAAGAGGAAGAATCTTTAGACAATGTTCAATTAGTGGAAAGTATTTATTTTGCATACTTTAATTCTAGATAGAATAATAATATTGAAAACTAGTTTAGTTAGAAAAAGAGGAGAACTTATAGATATTAATAATAAGCAATTAAGTTAATTCTTAAATGAGAAAGACGAGGCAATAAAGCATATAAAGCATTGCACATAGTTAATGCCTAAATTTTTAGCTCAAATCCATGACAATTTAATGGATAATTACACTTCTAATGGTTATTCAAAACTCATGATTCATGGAGAATCTAGTTTCTATGAATTGTTGACAGGCTATTTGGAACCTTGTAATATAAACTTATATAACTTTTATGATAATGAGCAAGATTTCATACTCAACATGATAATGACCAAAGTTTAATCAAAAAATGAAACAATTCTGTTTGGAATAGATGGCAGAATTTTAGGATTTACTAAATAATTTTATGAGGAGGCCTTTAAAGATTAAACCTTAAGTTCTCGCTAAACGCTTTCAGTACAAGAGTTATTGATTAGAATGCCACTAATAGCATTTTACATTCCATCTATTATAAATTAGACACAGGAACTACAAGCATAAATAAACTCATCATCAAATTATTTGCTCAATAATTTAAAATCACAATGGATCATTCCCGATAGTCATTTGGAATGCTTATAAACATCAACATTAATATTGTCTTAATTTAAAAAGAAACAAGACGGCTCCAATTATAGATCCTTAAAATCTTAAACGTAATCAAGATATTCTCAATATTCTTAAAATACATAAATTGAAAATTATGATGACAAAGATTTCTCAAAGGATTTAAAAAGTTTAATTATGATCAATTAAAATCCTATTATATTATTGCATCCTGAATACAATGAATTAATCACACGTTAAATAAGTTATAACAATAATTAGAATTCTTCACTTGAAGTTCACTATAGTCTCTAATACAAAACACTAAAAATGAAAAAAGGAGAATTTGGCTATTTCCAAATATCTATTAAAGAGTATAAAAAGTGGTCCTTATCATTATCATAAACAGGTGCATAAACTAATTAAACAACAATAGAAATTTAATAATCAATTAATGTTGCGAGTGACAATGGAGTGAAAAGTAGATCTTAATAAATGAGTAATGTAAATTCAGATATTTCAGAAAAATTTGAAGAAGGTTTAAAAGATATTAAATAGGTTTAATATTTTAATAGTTTATAACACTTTAAAGACAACAATAATAGTGCAAATTAATCTAAATTATAATCTGTTTCAAATTCAAGATTAATAGTTTAAAAACTAGGCAACACTGAAAGAGTATTTGAATCAGAATAATAAACTGCTGGGTAGATATCGCTTGCTACGAATACAAGAAGGTGCAATTCAAATTTATTTTTGCAATCTTAATTTACACTTTAGCCACAATATGTTTAACCAAAAATATTTGATATAAAAATACTACAAGAAGTGAATGATATTGAAAATGAAATGAATTTCATTGAAAATTAAGAATAAATTAAAGAACAGCAGGATATTGATCAAAAAAACCTTTACGATTAGGAAGATTAATTAGAGGTTGTCCAATCAAATAGTTAGAGCGATAAAAAGAAGTCCAACATTCTAGAGAAATTTTAAAAGTCATAATTAAGAAAGCAAAAAGATAATTATGGAGATTTTTAATCAAATCCATCTAGAACTTCAACTAGTTCGACGTCGAAAGAGGCACTTACAATAGTGTAACAACTCTACGATAATAAAAAATTGATTAGTCCTCTGAAGAAAATTTCACTTTTATTAGTAATAATCTGTTGTGGTGTTTTAACTATTAATATTATCAATGTTAATGAGATAGAAAATAACTTACTAACACAGATTGACTAAATAAATAATGTCAGAAAACCATTAAATATAAATTATTTTTATTTTGGAGTAATATTTTAGTAACTAAGCCAATTACTACATGATAAGAATATTTTAGATCTCAGTCCCTTTTTAGCCAATAGAATTAAAGAATAACTTGTAAATATGTATGAATATGGAAGAGAGGTCATGTTTGATCATATAGTCGATGTCCCCATTTTGGCGAAGGCTTTAGATATCACAACATTTCCTTGTAAAATTGTAGAAAATAATGAGAGAGTAACTTTAAACACTACTTTACATGAATTTTATTCTATTTATTTTGAGCTTGCTGAAGATCTATATAGAAGAAATTTGTAATGCACAAAAAATTGTGATTATTCAGATTTGTATACACAAGGCTTTATCAGATAAAACTTAGTTATTATGATGGAATTTCATGATTAATTGATTGATTAAATTACAAAAGTCACTCTCCAAACCTAAAATGAAGTTAAGGGAGATTTCTTATAAATAATGCTTGCTGAGATGTGTGTCATCTTATTTTTCATTGGAATTTAACTCAAAATTTGGCTATTTGTTGATCAAATTACTAAACACATTTTATTTTTGATATCAAGATTGAATGAAATTTAGGCATTTGATTAAATATAAAAATTATCAACAATTAAATATTACATAGATTTAGAAAGCAATAATTAATGGAAAATGACAAACTTTTCTGATTTAATGTTTAAATATTCAGAAAAAAAAAAAGTCTAAAAAGCTATTCTTATAAGTTAAAAAGAAAACGATAAGATAAACAACAATTACAAATCAACCACTGCCTTGTATTCCAGAATCTAAAAGACTTATTACATAAACAGAATTAACGTAATTCTTACCTTTGCCCTAGCCTTGACTTGGCCTTTATACTTAATGACTGGATATTTGATTCATATGTAAAACAACAATGATTTCTAGCCATCATTAGAGGTTACATTAAATATGGTATAGTTCAGACATAATATGGATGCTACTGCTATATTGGCTGGTTTGATAAAAAGTGAGGGTTTGTTACCTAATAATAATCTAAAGTTTATCAACTAAACCTATATTATAGACTTATTTTCATATCTTAAAGATAATCTATCACCTATCATAAATGACATGGCTACTGTTGTATTAGATAACGCTAACCAAAATAACGAAAAAAGCAGGTTCGACGATTTATTGAATAATGATCTGTGTATATCTAGTAATTCTTCAGTTTTATCAATGTGCGAGCCTGGGTTAATCGAACTATAATATTATGAGTAATTATAACCTTTATTTTATAGCAAGGACGATTATAGCGATATCATTAAGAATGGAGCCTTGGGATTTGTAGCTGGTTACCTTAAGTTTATTAATTAAGATTTCAACATAGAACTTACTACATAATAATACAACCCAAACAAGTCTGAAAATTTATAAGAAATTAATACATAGTAATTCAACAATTATTTGATATCCTATGCTACTGATATATTATAAGTAATGAGGAATTTTTTGATTTTGCTATAATTAGAAAATTAATCAATAGCTAATCAAATTATGTCCATTATTAAAGCATATTATTTAGGATTAGGCATTAGGTATTAAATTAATATATTAATAGTTTATTCTTTATCTATTCCTTAACATCTACGATATGGGTTTATTTAGCTTAAAAATAGATGAATTCTTTAAGATAAATCTTAGTTTTGATTCCAGTTGATTTGATCCTGAGTGCAAATATAAGAAGCTAAGCAAAAGAAATTCATAGTTGGTTATACTCTTGAATTGAATAATTCTAATTGGGTTTTTTATTTCTTATTAATTAATTATTTTTAAAGGCATTTTTAACAATTATTTTAGAAATATTCATTCTTTCTTAATTAAATTTTAAAAACCTTCTTTAACACTTTAATATTCGATTTGTGATATTTATAGAACATCTCATATTATCGATACATAAAATAAAAAATCTAACTCTTGATCCAGATAACATAACTTACTATTGTAATTATAGATCGTCTGAAATAATCTGATTAACCAAACCAGGAAATAAGTAAATTTAAGAAGTCAAAATATCTGATCTATTTTTATTACTTTTTAAGTTAATCTATAATAGCCCTCTTATATAAATTTTCAAACAGATTATCCATCTATTAAATAATCGAAGTAAAATAGTATAGGTATTATTTTAATACATCGTGAATTTTTGATTTATTTCAGGTTTTGATCATTTTAAAACAAATTATAAAACACTGTTTTTATTTTGGCATTAGAGTCAAGAATGTGATTTCAAATATCTAGACTATTATATTTACAAATGACTATAATTTAAACAAAACCAAATTTTATTTCGAATATTCTTTGATTAAATAATTCAATGAACTAAAGCATTTTTGCTTACGGATTCTTAAATAATGGTAATCAAATAATTTTCTAATATTAGGGCTTGTTTATTCAAAGCAAGGAAAATTTGAAAAAGCAATAATTGAGTATAATAAAGCTATTGAAGAAAGTCCTTAGTATGCTGCTGCTTATCAAAATAGAGGTAATCAAATATTTATAAAATATTAGCCAATGCATATTAAGGTTTGATGAATTTTGATGAGGCGCTTAGAGATTACTGTATGGCTATAAGAATCAACCCATAATATAGTGCAGCTTACTTTAATAGAGGTTTTAATACTTCTTAATGTTGAGGATTGTTATTCGGAAAATAGGGTAAATTTGAAGAAGCAATAATGGATTATACCTAATACATTAAAATGGTTCCTGATAATGCTCAAGCTTATAACAATAGAGGTAAAAAATAATTTCTAGAATTAGCAAATGCATATTAAAATTAAGGAAATTTTAATGAAGCAATAAAAGATTACACTAAATCAATTGAAATTAACCCTAATTACGCTGCTGCTTATAATAATAGAGGTAGTTATTAATAAATTAAGATTTTGGCAATGCTTATGTTAATTTTGGTAAGTTCGACGAAGCCATTTCAGATTGTTCTAAAGCTATAGAATTACAAATGATAAATTCAGATGCATTCTATATTAGAGGTAGAATGATTTAAGAAAATTAGGAAATGCGTATAAAAATTATGAAAAGTATTAAGAAGCAATAATAGATTATTCAAGAGCTGTTGAAATAAATCCTTAACACAGTAATGCTTATTACAATAGAGGTAATCAAATATGTTTGAAAACAAGGACTAATTTATTCTGATTAAAAATTATTTGATAAAGCAATTTTAGATTATTAAAGAGCCCTAGAAATAATGCCAGCACATCCATTGTATCAATTTAGTTTAGGGTTTCTTTATTTTTCTCTCAAAAAATTTAACCAAGCAAATTAGTATTTTGATAGTGCATTAGAAAATTCATCAAAAGTCTCACTTTAATAAAGATTGTAATTCTAACTTTCAAAAGACAAGATGTTGTTTCTTTAATAAAAAGTTGATATTTTAAGTTCCATATATAAAGAGTTGTAAATTGCTTAGGAAGTAATATTTGATTTGTTAACAAAAAGTAAAATCTCATAAACTTTGCATTAATATTATTAATTTAAGATTACTGATATTGAAAATCAATTATTAGAATTTGTCCCAACTTAATCAAAGGAAAACTATGTAGAAATATTGAGGAAACTTAAATAGTTAATGGAAGAAATCGAATGTTTAAAAATAGAGATTGTTAAATTAAAGACAAGTTAGATTTAAGGCTTACAAACTTTGATATAAGAAATTAAATAAACAAATTTCTTACAACAAACCCAAAAATTTTAAATTAAGGAATTAACAGAATAATTGAGTCCACGTAGGAAATTGTATCATCGCTCATTATTTTGGCATCTTTTTAATTATTTCAATGCTGTAAAATTAATTTCTGAAGACTTAGTTGTTAAAAATGTTGGAATTCATTTAGCAAAGGCATCAGAAATATTGTAAAAGACTGAAAAATTAAAAGAACAAGTCTTAGGATCTGTACAATATATGAGTACAATATTCAACTTATTAAATTCTGCATTAGATTCAGTTGAAAGTATGAAAAAAAAACAGTTTGAAAGTAGAATAATTGCATTAAAGTAAATTTTGCAGATTTTCACAAGTTTTCCCTCTGAATTTGAATGTGAAATTGAAAGAGATACTTTATTTATGGCTTATGATATCAACTACTATTTCGAAAAAGATAAAACGAACTCGTTTAGTTCATATGTCGATAGGATTTCTATTTTCGAATTTGATTTTGAATAATATTCAAAAAATGACTGCTGGAAAACTGGTATCCTACATACATTAATAATATTAAAATATTTAATAGAGAACTTCTAAGAAATAATACTCGAGTATTCTTTTTGCGCTTTTAAAGATATTTTACATAGATCAATAGTCGGATTTAATGTAGAATTTCTTGAAAAAACTAAATGTTAAGACAAGAAGGTTCGCTGACCTGAAATATTATTGAGTTGAATCAATTTATATAAAGTTTGAATTATAAATTCATCAAACTTGTATGAGAAATTTTATTATTGTTTATTTAATTGAAGAATTTTTAGTCACTAAATTGTTCATCAATGATTAATGCTTTCTATATTGAACAACATTCGAAATAAGAAGCTTAACTTTAAAATATTTATAAATTTAATTTTGAAAATTAATTCAATTGCTCTTGAACTTAAACAGAGCAAAAATTGAATATTTTTGAAAAAATCTATTTTATGTAAATTTATTTATTTGTGGTATAATTTTAATTATAAGTCAAAACTTTAATTAGTATTATAATATTTACCAATTATAAATAGCTGCTCTATTCATTGAGTTATCAATTTGTTCACATCTACATCAACTAAAGTCTATCGATATCTGATTGTTGATTAGGAATTAATCAAGGAGAAAATTTATCTATGTATAATATTATATTACTTTTGATAACCTAACTAAGCCTTTGATAAAGATATTAGATGGAATCGTATTTTTGTAAAAATTTCTAAGACGGTATTCCCTTTAATTTAGTTTTTTTAGTTGATTATTCAAATAGTTGGTAAGAGAACAATTTGCTTTTAGATATCTTGAAATTTTGTAGATTAATTAGACAAAAGGTACTTTATACTTTTTAAAATAAACTCTAAAAATGTTTATAAGGAATGGATAGCATAATCTAATGCAGAGTAGCACAATACAAATTTATAGAGGTATTAATATACTTGAATAATTTTCCTATTCACATACATAATTCGCTCCAGCAAGGAATAAAGTGATGGAGCAAATTTACCCTGTTTGAATATCCAAGAAATTCAAACTTTAAATTATATATGGTTTTTGTTTTACAGCTGCCAATTAATAGACTAATAAACATAATCCTAAAAGTGATGCCTTTAAAAACACATTGCTTTCAAAATATGTCAAGATTATGATAATAATAGTTTTTTTTGACAATTTAATTGATTCCCAAAAATAACTTTCAGTATTATATTCATTAAAAAGATAACAAATATGTCTTCTTAATTTTATGTTATCCAATTATTCTCGATTAATGTACATTATAAAGAATAAGGAGAAAGGGATGAAAAGACCTAAGATTCCAAGACCGGGAACAGCAAAAAATATAATCCAAGAAATATGATTAGGGGTGCCATACAAAAGGGATACATCTCCTTGAATATATGGAATTTATGAAATTTATCTAATAGAAATGATGGAACAGAACCTAATTTATATAAATTTAATTACTATTTAATTAAAGCAGCATAATTTGATACATATAAATACAGCAAAGTATTTGAAATATAACTTCTATTCAGTAATTATTTCTTGCACTTAGCATAAATAGCAAATCCTGCCCAAATAATCAAAAGTTGAATTATAATCAGCATCAACATAAATATTAATCTTAAATAGATTAATTCTATATTTTAGATTTAAGTGAGATAGCAATCCAAATTATTAACCATAACAAACAATGTATTACTAGTTTATTCAATAAAATTGAATGAAAAAGAAACACTTATGTTAAAAACAACTGAAAATATCCATAAATAATTCAGTAGCATCTTGATAAGAATACTTTCATGATCTGTAATATTAATATTTAATTACCTTAATTTAACTTAAATATTATTTTACTATATCTTTGTCCAATCTTAAGAGATGAAAACAATTTATTTGATTTTTCAATACTCCGTAAAGTAATTAAAATTTAAAGAAAAGCCCTAAAGATTAATAAACAGAATACCAAATTGAAGTCAATACAAAAGGTAGAATACTTTTCCAAATTTCATTGCATTCTTAGCATTTAAAATTTGATAAATCTTTATAAAATTATCCCTTTCCCCTTAAATCAAAATTATCGCATTCTTCGCATAATCCTCCAATATGACCTAAACTGCATAATTCATTTCCAACATCCCAACCACCAATGCAAAATTTAGGGTTTTTAAAACAACTTTCAGTATAATCGGATAGATAATTTGGTCTCCAATATCCCGGCTACAATTTAATTTAATTAGATGAAATATTTTCAAATTTTTATTTGTCAAATATTGAACATTTTGTTGTATTATAAGTTACAGAATAAAACCCTTAATTTGATTAGCAGATTTAACAACCTTTATCTACATAGAATTCTCCTAATTAGCATTTAAGTGCTTTAGCATAAATTAGATATTCTAACTATTCCGCATTCTAATCAAATAAACATTTAAATTCTATCTATAATAAATACTACTCCTCATTATAAGGATCAAAACGAAAAGAAAGAGAACTTAAGTCAAAGGCTTTCAAATTTTAATCTTATTCTATATTGAAAGTTATTTTTTCTTATGAGACACTGCGATTGTTTTCATATAAAATGGCTGCATTTACTTAACAAGATGAATTAATTAAATCTTCTAGATTTTCATTATATCGATTTTTTACTGATATAAGCATATTGTGGATGTAATTTATAAATATTTAAAATCTTGGAACATATATTTAATAACTATTAATCTTTTAATTGCTTGGGATCATTAACTATTTTGTCTTTAATAATTATCCTTATTCAATGACATTATAAGGTCTGATTTTTGAAGTTAATTTCGTATTTCTCCCAAAGTTTTATTATTCAGCAATTATATCAATATCATTAATGGAAAGACTTAAATGAGTAGGAGTTTCTACTAAATTATTTGCATAACTATCAGCATAATTAAAAAGCAAAACTGATTAGAAAATGTTTTCATCCTTAAGATTATTTTATTTTGCAAAGTAAATACCTCCTCCTACCTTAGCATGATTTAAAATTATAATCGATTTATTAATTTAAAAATCGTGTTTATTAATATCAGCATATATGCCTCCTCCTGTTTATGTTACTCTATTTCCAATTAGTTTGCAATTGCTTATAAATAGAGTAATATTTTCAGCGTTTATGGCACCTCCTTGACTGCCATTATTTTAGATGAAATGAGAATTATATATCACAACCTTGTTCAAATTATTTTAATTGTTAAATTTAAAATTTAAACAACCATTTTCTTTGATTTAATTAAAAATACACAAAAACTCATAAATTTTAACATAGTTAAATTAAGTGAAATCAAAAACCAAAGCTCCCTTTGAGCAACTTAAACAATTATTTTATATTAGTTTAACTGAAGTTACAATAAACTTCACTTTATTGTTTGAGCTAATGAATTAGAGTAATGGATAGCCTATACTATTTGATTCTTCCTGTAACTGTTATATGTTTTACCTTATTAGATTTTGCTAATGTTATCCGTCTTCTTAAGATAGTTATTGAAGTTAGCATTCGACAACTACATATTATGGTGTAACATAAAAGAATTCTTCTTCACTAGAACGAAATTAATATATTGAAAATCGTTAAATAATTAGTTATTCAAGTACAATAATAGAATTTACTTATTAATCAAGAAATATTAATGGTTACTGATAAAAAGAGAAAATATCGATTATATAGACATTTTTTATTAACAATTTAATAGAATTTTCTATTTTAAAGATCTGGGATAATATTATACCTTAAATAACAAATTATTCAATAGTAATTTATCCTCCAACTATATTAAAAATTCCATTATCTTAATTCATTTAAGTAATTTCAGTAAATGCTCCAAATCTTGAAAAATAACTAATCCAAGCTGATTCTTCAAAAATTAGTTTATATTTAAAATTGAAATCTTAAATAAACTTTAGTCATTGTTCTATGGAAATTAGACTTTAATTATTTAATTTAAGAATGAAAAACAGTTTATCACTTGTATTTCCTTCAATAATATGCTGGCCTTTCTTTGTGATGGACTGATAGAAAATAAAACAGTGCTCATTCCGTTTTATACATTTAGAAAAATTGTATTTGATGCTTCTAAATTTAAATAACTATTTTAGGAATTAATATTTATGCAGCCAAAATTATCTGTACCATAGCTATAAATAGATGATATCTATTAAATTGTATTGTTGATAAACTATAATAATCCTTTTCCTGAAGTTTTAATTTCAAAGACAGCACTAGTTTAAGCTAAAATATGTTGATATATAGAATTTTTGCTGATAAATTACTCACAATTTATTTTGGCGACTCCTCCTTAAATGTATGTAGGATAAAGTTATTGAATAATTTAGTTAATTTGATCTTAGTCATACTATTAGCCCAGATCGAATTGATAAAATTCACTCCATAATTTTTGGCTGATGACATTATGATGACTAACAGAAGCATTATTAATAAAAATTGATTGTGAAATTACAACAAAAAAAGATGTCGATGAATTTGTTATTGCGTTTTCTTTACAATATAAATTATTCATATTTATTTGTCCTTATGTTGAATCTATATATATTAAACCAGCAAAGTTTTCAGTTGGATCATCCATATATTGATGGAAAAAGTTTTAGATAAAATTTAAGTTTTCAAAGATAACTTATTACTGTTTTTTTGAATAGATACTTATTATAGATATAATACTTTTTTATAGAACCTTTTCGATAATATTATTTAAAAATAAACTATCAGTAATTTCAATATTCTCAGACAGATTCTCTAATTGTTAAGGGGATGACAGTATTTCAACAAATGCTTAGTTAAAATTTTCATAATTAATTATTTTAAACTATTTTAATTTAATAAACGAAAATCCTTAAACAAAAAGAATTTAATTATTAAATTCGTCTGACTATTAGCAGTAATGAATTTAAATTTTTTTAGCATTTTATTAAAAAATAAGGCTCTCAATGATTATCTCATTACTTTCAAAAAAATAAAATATTGGTACATTCTATGTATTTAGAATTTAAATTTATTCTATTGAGCAGCTGAAACAGTGGATAAATTTAAACAAATTTTATACATTATTAAGAGTTTCTATTCCTACAACTTTCTAAATATTAAAATTACTAAATTATACTATCATCTTAACCAAGGAAGAAGATGACAAGTAAATTAAGTTTGAGTTCATTAGTTTTAAATTGAGAACTGAAAGTTATCTTAAGAAAAATGTGACATCATTTGTTGCATTAGAATCAAGTGCTTGTATTAATATTGAATTATTTAAAATATTATCCTCAAAAATTGCATCTGTTAAAGATAAATTGTAATAAAAAATCAAAAAGTTTGAATTTTACCAAATATTTTAGAGAATTTTTAGGTTAATAATTTAAAATTAAGTTAAGTCATCAAAATTTATGATAGAGGAATAAGATAATTGACAATTTCTCATTAGAATGTCTGATATTGTCGTTATTTTTGCATCTATTTAATTTTATTTCATTTTTAAAATAGTTGAATTAAGAAAGGTGCAGTTTTCAATCTATAAACTGTCTATCGTAATCGATATTTAGCTGTTTGTTATTAAAAATAGATCAGTATTAATAAATGTACTATTAATAATTAATAATTAGTTTATGTAAATTTATGCTCCTAATTACTAAAATTCTATTTGAAAAAATGATGATTCGTTTAGAACCATTTCAATGATTGTAATATTTAATAAATTGATACTTTCAAATTACTGCGAATTAAAGAATTTATTCATTTGATTTAGTTGTCCATTTAAAAACCTAACATTTCTCAAAGCAAATCTTAATTTCGGATCACCCAACAGATTAAAAGTTAGATTCGATATTTAGATATCAGTATTAAAAATATTTACTATTTCAAAATTGTTAATCTTAACATCTCCCCCTTTTGGATTATATAGGATTCCATTTCCTAAAATAGTTAAATTAGTTGTCCTTAAAGAATATATCTGTTATTTGAGTTAGCTAGAATTGATATTAATAATCTATTAACAGTTAGTGTTTGGTGGAGTAAATTGAAGTTGAATAATGACATTTTAGGCTCCAATCAAGTTTAGGTAACGGATATTTTCATTAATTAATAAATCAGTCATTGAATTATCATACTTCGAACAAGGACCCTCGTAATCATATAGCAAATTACTGCTACATTATTCATCCAAACAATAAATTGGTATATATTATGATGTTGAAAGTTTTACATTTGGATCAAATATTGGTTGAATACATTTTTATGTCTACAATTGATTGTTCTCATTAAGTATAAAATTGGGCTAAATTAACTACAATATATTTATTAATAGATTACTAATATTTCTTCTGGTGTTCTCTCTTAACAAAATAGACATAATGGAGAGCAGCTTAAGCACTATCCATCCTTTTGCACTCTAGACGGTCTTTTATATTAATCTAAGGGACATTTCTTGCAATAATAGTAAGAACGAGATGGATACAATTCACATTCTATACAATCAGGTTCACAAGCTTTAATACAAGTCTTATTTTGAAACATTTCAGAACCCTCTAGACAAGTGATAGCAATTTCATCAATAAAATAAGAATTTGATTTAGGATAAAAATATTAGTTTGGTAAAAAAGACCCCATAAAGCTTTGGATTCTTTGCATCCATGCATCATATACAAAAAAATCTCCTTCTATACTTACTTTTGCATACTATCTTATATTAGGGGAACATCTTCCATTCATCTCAGTAGTAGTACTAGTATAACCCTCTTTACAAATTATACATCTCAAGATTGATTACACAGTAATGAAACATTGAAGACAATTCGAGATTAATTATTCACAATTTATTATTTCTTTAGCTACTGAAAAATCTTATTTTGAGGATAATGTGCATATTTCTGTACCTTCTTAATTAATATAACTTCTTAAACAGGTGTCTATTTTAGAACTCTTTTTAAGGCATTCTCCTAATTGAAAATCGAATATATATCCATCCTCACACATTGCACATCCTACTTTTAGATTCTCATCTGCATTAAATTTTTAGAAATTTTGGTAGAGTGTACTTTTTGTTAAATCATCAAAGATATATTCAAAACAATACACACAATTAGTTATAGAACACAATACACAATCATAATTTGAGGTAATGTAATATGGCGTTCTACAATTTTTTTCATCTAAAATTCCCACTTCCAAAGCGATACATTACCCATTTATTAGATCGCTAACCCAATCACAAACTATACATATTTATCCTGTTATAGACAATGCACAAAAAGAACAATTAGGTGTCTAGCAAAAGTAACAATCATTTTTAAATATTGTAGACCAGCAAAATTACATAAATGGTTTGAATTTAGCATTATAATCATAATTTATATTGTTTTAATCTATAATGCTGGAGTTGACACAGCCTACACAGAATTCAAGATTAATGCCATTAAAGTTGAAGTTCTAGGTCCATGTATAAATAACATCTTCAACTAATCTAGATGTGCTTCCATCCTGTTTAAACTCCAAACTTGATTAACACATAGGGTTCTTACTCCATCCTTTTGGATTTAATACACATTCTAAACATGTTACGGCATCTTGATTTTGAATTCCAGGACTTTGATAATCATATATAATTACCAGTCATAACATTACCCATCGAATTCAAATTAACCATTTTTGCATTCTATATTTTATTCAGTAATGGAGATTGGCTACAAGTGGAAATTAGTATAGTTCTTGCAATCAATATCATCAATTGTGATATAGGGACAGATACATTATTTATAATCGGGAAAATAAATTCTTAATGAATCTTCAGAACAAGTTAAACAATCCTTCTCAGTAGGACCATCACATTCACCACAACTATAATGGCAGTTTTATTAAGAAAAAACAGTTTCACAATTAAACAGATATAAGTTTCTACCCATTATATTTAAATAGTTATAATTCGATTATAAGCTATTTCCCAATATCAGTTTATAGTATATTTGATGAAATTACTTTACAATCATTTACATTTCGTATTCATAGATTTTTCTCATATCAAAAAATTTGATATTAACTTAAAAGTCATCCTCTTTTAATTTCACATATATCAGATGCCACAATTAAATATTATGATTAATATCGACTACTCTTGTAATTAAGAAAGGGTTGCTTGTAAAATCTAGAGTTACAGATGGAAATTAATAACTATAGGTTGTTATTATCAATTATTTTGAGTCTTTTTCAATCTTGTAAAATAATTAAAATGGAGATAAATTCTAATTTTACAGCTAACTATTTTAATAATTTGATGACAACTTTATAAATTAATAGCTCATTGTCATATCACTCTATATTATTTCTTTTATTTTAAACCATGCTGAAAACAGAAAGGAATTACAATTATTATATTTTGATGTATAAATTTAAGTCTTAAGCTCAAGAAAATCGTAATCACCTAAATTATTTTAAGGATTTCTAAACACCTACATAATTTACTTTGACGAGCAAACTAAATCGCATAGGCAGCAAAATCTTTTAAATTATTACTACAAGAGATTGGAAGGATCTTACCTGGGAATGAAGCAAATTTTCTTCCTTTTTCAATATTTATTAATCTTGAATTTTCGACTATAAAACTTCCTCCTATTTTTTAAATCAAAATAACATTAGAAAATGGAACTACTTGTAGAAATTAATCCATAATGACGTCTTCATTTTTGATTATTATTATCTAAAATTAGTTGCTGTAAGGGAAGAAAATAAAATCAAAATAATACCAGTAATTTTCATATTCAAAAATACTTATATTTATTTCGTAACTATATTGCAAATTGTCATTTCCTATAAATTATATTACTTTTGTGATTGTCATTGATGTTAAATCTTAACAATCATAATGTAAAAAATTTAACTAGTTCGATTCCTTCTCAACCGAACTGAATAAATGATAGCAATTACTATCCAATACCCCAAGTTAATCAGAATATACTATTGAACTCAATGGAAGGTATTGAAACCATGAAGCCCATCTTTATACAACACCATCATCGATTATGAAATCTAATATTGAAAATTCATCTATCCAATACGGCTATTCAGAATTCAATCGTACTAAATAATCTGAAAATACTGCTTTAATCATCCAAATCAAGAAATATATTGATATCATTTTAAATAATTAAATAATCTTTAAATTTATCAACCAATATATATAATTCAAAAAAATATTCATTTCATTAATCCAATATGAACTTTAAATTACCGATTAATAATAATAAGTAATCATTTCTTAAGTCAAATATTTTCAGGGTTAAGATACCTTACCTTCATCAAAAAAATAACTCTTTTAACTTTTCACTTTTAAATACAAGCAGTTACAAAAAGTTGCTATTACCAATAAATTGTCCTTTAATTTTCATTTCGTGCGATTTGAATAAAAATGCTAAATTTCACATAATTTTACCATACTCATAATAGTAATATTAATCCTGGTACATCTTGAGAGCGAATATTCTATTCCTAGATTTTTTTTCTCGCAATTCTGTTCACAATTCTTTAAATATTTATCAATTATAAATAAGTCAAATAATATATTGTTTATTATTCATCCATCTAAGTATTTCAGGTTTTATTTACAATTTAATCTTGAACTAAAATTCACTTAGAAATCACTTCCTGTATAAAACTAATGATATGAAATCTACTTTGAAAGTTATTTTGTAATAAAATTATTTCAAAATAATTAAAAAGTTAACGAAGCAATTTCAATTGGCAATCATCAACTCTATAGAGTAAGTCCTATAAAATTATAGAAGATAAAGTAAAATAATATTTGACAATTATTTACTTTTACTTTGACATTAATAATCTTTTTTTATAATCTAAAGTATGAGAATCTGATTTCAATTCTAAATCCTTAAGATTAAATATTTTTAGAGGTAAGAATTTTTTATTTTATATGCTTCTGTTATATATTGATTTATAAATTAATCTCTAAATAAAATTTTTTAATATAATTTTATTAATTCATTTTTTAAGAATGGTCCTCAACTAATTAAAATACAAGGCTCATATTATTAATTTGCCTCCACATTCATTTAGTCTGAGATTTTCTTAGTTATTTAGTTTAGAATTAAACAAAATATTTTAATAAATTATTAATTCTATAATAAAAGTGATAAAAAAGAGTTCTCAATATTTTCAAAAATCATAGTAGATTAAACTTAATCAAGATCTATTGAAAGAAATAAATAATTTTTCCATTAACAATAAATGTATAAATAGAGAAATTGTTGGAAAACCAAAATTTTAATCACACTAATTTTAACTTAGAGGTCTTGTTTTCTTTTTAGGAAACTTTTTATTTTTAAATCATTTGATTCAACAATAACTTATAGTCTGGATATTAAATATATTTTTTCATATTATTTTGAATTAAAAATAGATAAATCTTATCTAAATTCTAAATACATAGAGAAATAGAGTAAAAATAAATACAGCAAAGAGATTCAGCCATGCAGATGAAAGTTATGTAATTGTTATTAAAATATCGTAGATCTGATCAATTTTTTGATCTATAATGTTTACTAAGTAAACTTCACCATCTGTGAATTGATAGTAGCTTAATGAGCTAGCTCAAATTAAGCATAATCACTTAAATGATTCAAAAAATTTAAGAAAAATAAGAAATATACCAAAATTTGATCAAATGAAGGCGTTTAAAAGTAATTTTCAAAAGACTGCAATCTCAGGCTTGTTTATCTCAAAAAAATTAAGCAATTCATAAAAAAATTTCAAAACTTGAACTCAACAGATTATTTATTTAAATTGAAGAATTTTTTTAATGGTGCTTTATTCAGTTTATGTAAGTCTATGCTTAGTGAATTACGTTTGATGAAAACTATTCTCTTAGGTATATCATACATTTCCATTCAACAAAATGTCATAGATTTTCGAATTATTTTGCTATTTATCAAATTACTCCTATAAGTAATGTTAGAAAGTGAATTAAATATAATTAAAACATTTATTTCAGTGCAATTTGTTGATATGTAAAAATTTTAACAGCATATCACACAATAAAGAAAGGCCAATGAATTAAACTGCCCCTGGAAAGATCATAATCATCGAAAAAAAAAGAATGGTTCAAATATAAAATTTAACAATAGCTAAAGCATAACTTAGAGTTAGGATTAATATTATTAGGTTTATTATACGTATCATTGCAATGTGTATTTCTGATTATGAACAATTTCATATTGTCTTAATTTCAATTCAGAATTTATTATAAAGAATTTTTAATGTAAGAAAAATTGTTAGCAAATAAAGGATGATAGTGAAAGATCAATTAAAAATCACATTTAACTAAGACACATACATAAATTAAATATTATTTATGAAGGATGAATTCAGTTATTAAAATAGTCTAAAGAAATTAAGATTATAAAATCACTGATCCATTTTTAAGTAAGTTTGGTTTTATTTGTAGTTTAATATAAAATGTGATTTTATCATTAATTAATTATGTAATTGAATTAAAGAATTGCACACTAACATTCATAATTTAATAATCTTATAAAGGCATTATTTTGAACGTTTCATTTTACAGTATAATTTATTCACGCCTATAGTCAAAGGAAACACTTTCTTTCTTCTGAATTTGAATAAAATCTTATTAGTAATAAGTTATCATTGTAAAAACTTGTAATAAATATTATACTATTTCATATATAATAATCTGCTTTTAAATAGTAGAAGGCTTAAGCCCTTAAGATATGCATTTGATTATTATCTGTATTCCCATCCACATTATATACTCTAAATCCTTAAACAAATTAATCAAGAAATTTTAAGATAAAAATACTTTTTCCTATGCCGTCATAAACCAACTTCTCTTATTCCTCATTTTGAATCTGTAGATTCTGCTATTACCATCCCAAAACCAGATTTTTAATGTATTTAATTCATATATTTGTCTAAGTTGAAAAGTAATTGAATAACCAGAAGAATTCCAAGTATAAATTTCCAAATCATACATTTAATCATTAAGACAGCTGCCATTGTTACCAGCCTTCATACCATTTTACGATTTTGATGAAATGATTGCTCCTTCCTCTTTTTATAAAACGTTCTTATAATTGCCTCTGATTGCTGATAGCATATCATCCTTACTTTTTAAGCTAGTTTAATTCGAGTCTATTACCAAAGAGAAAAATATAAGCATAAACATAAAATCTGTTGAGAATTTAAAATATTGAATAAATTTATATACATGAACTTTAATATAATCTCTGTTATTTTTTAGTATATATAAACAATATGTAGAATGAATAATGAAAGAGTGATTTGCTTCAATTTAATTAATTAAATCAATGAATCTACAATTGATTATATTATTGTCATATTTAATAAAATAAAATTTTAAGGATCATAATTCCAAAGATAATTCAAAAGTTAATTTTGATGGTTTACCATTTGTTATGAAACAATTATAAGAATGCTAAGAAAACTTGTTAGTTGGGCATAATTTAAATATTAATTGAATTCAAATTTATCTAATCTCATATGGAAAAGGATTTTTATCAATTTGGTAAGTTAAGCCTTCTTCATCCAATAAGACCAGGATGATTAATGCCATGTATACATTTATGAAAACAAACCATTAAATGGGCTTTTTTAGTATAGATTCATTTCACATTTGAAATTTGTCTTTTAAATTGATTTTTCCTCAAATGAAATAGAAATTATAGTATTTTACTAATATCATTATTACTGTTAATACAGAAAAGCAAATATTGGCTATGTTTCATTAAATTTTTCTATCCATTATCCAATTTTGCTTTGTAGTCATTTGAGTTTATTAATCATATCACAATATAATAATACAATTTTTTTCTTGGAATTTTGTAAATTTCTATTGTTTATTGTAATTCCAAAGAATTAATATTATCGTTCAGTGATAATAAGCTAATTCAGTTTTTGAATCTTGAATTATCTGGTGGAATGATTAAAAAAATATTTTTGATAAAATCGCAATTGAAATAAATAATGAAGGCGAGCTATAAATGAAATGAGTTAGAATTTAAATATGATAAAATAATAGAAAAAATAGTATTTTTTAAATTAAATTCTGTTTGAATCCAAAATAATATTTTAAAATAATAATAATGGGAAATAAGTAAATCAATTTATTCTCTAAAGAACAATAAAGTCTCAATAAAGAAAAGTAGATCACTTCTTATTTTCATTATAGATCAAGAGAAAGTTAATAAGTTGAAGAGATTTCAATTTATGAGGATAATGTTTGGGATTGTTATAATTCTCGATTTTTGAGAACTAAATTCTAAATTAGCTTAACTTCTACACAAGAAATCTAATATTCAACAATTGAAGGATAAGTTCTTCGAATGTAAATGTTTATACTTTCTCAAAGCGATTAAAGAAAAGATATATCAAACAAGCCAGAAATATTAACTAACCTAGAACAGATTAAATACCTAAATTGGCAAGGAGAATATGGAGAGAATTATAAGAAGGTTGGCAAATGGATTGCAACATGGAAGGGAGAGAATTTGGAAGACATAGGTGGATGGTACTTATGAATGACCAAAGTTGACGATTTAAAGGAAATACCAAAATTTATTTAACATTCCACTTCTGTTTGTTGATTCATTTTTAAATATTTATCAGCATTTATAGTATTAGTCAAGTGAATCCTAAGTTTCACAATTTCAATGAAAGAATAAATTTACATTAAGTTGGCATATTTCCTCAAAGCGAGCAAATTTAAATAAAAAAATTACAATATCATTTCTAAAAGCTATAACCGAAGGATGTCTGTAAGAGACATTTCAAAGAAATAAATTAAGAAAGACCCCACCTAAGAAGGGACCCTATATGAAGTGTATAATGGAAAAAAAGTTTAAAGATAAAATTTTGAGAATGTTATTTTATGGAGCTATGAAGAAAAAGAAGAAAAAACAATTAATGTAGGAAGGAAGAGGATGACAGATTATTGAAAGGATGGTAAATTCAATTATGCTCGAGACAATTCTTAGAATAAACAATGTAGAAACTAAAATTAATCTAGTTGATGATGGCTAAAATTAGTTATTAATGAGAAACTTTTATATTTTTCACAGTTTGCTAAAGTTAAAATAACATTTTTATTATTAAATTTCTCTGTCCTCTCTATATTAAAGGTAAGAAATACTCTATTAGTGTTAAAAAGGCTTGGTAGTAAAAATCATGCTTTACCTTATATAGAAGATTAATTTGTCAATTAAGTAATAATAATGTAAATAGGAAGTCTCTTATGAGAAACTAAAAATGAGATTCAACAAATTTACTACTATTTTAAGGTTGTATTTAAATGATTGTTCATTATTGAAACAAATATTATTTTTAAAATGTTGTTCAATTAATATAGAATAAAATAAGAAAGAATACCTTATTAAAAATTGAGAGATAGGGATTTAAGTAAGCCAACCATCAGATTGACCTAATCATCTTATAAAATAAATTATATATTTAGAATTAATAATTGTTAAAATAGGTTAAATTTTTCAAAGAAATCTCATTATGCTAGGCCCTTTATAAGGTACAATAAATCTAATCTTACTTTTTCTAGTATCTCTTTCTATGCTGACTTTTTTCAGCATATAACGAATAATACAATAAATCATGATAGCGTTATCATAAATAATGGTATTAAGATTTGGATTTTATCACCAATAATTAAATATGGTTATATAATTATTGAAAAAGGTAAAAGAGCAATAATTTAGATAAGCAAGAGNCTTATGAATGACCAAAGTTGACGATTTAAAGGAAATACCAAAATTTATTTAACATTCCACTTCTGTTTGTTGATTCATTTTTAAATATTTATCAGCATTTATAGTATTAGTCAAGTGAATCCTAAGTTTCACAATTTCAATGAAAGAATAAATTTACATTAAGTTGGCATATTTCCTCAAAGCGAGCAAATTTAAATAAAAAAATTACAATATCATTTCTAAAAGCTATAACCGAAGGATGTCTGTAAGAGACATTTCAAAGAAATAAATTAAGAAAGACCCCACCTAAGAAGGGACCCTATATGAAGTGTATAATGGAAAAAAAGTTTAAAGATAAAATTTTGAGAATGTTATTTTATGGAGCTATGAAGAAAAAGAAGAAAAAACAATTAATGTAGGAAGGAAGAGGATGACAGATTATTGAAAGGATGGTAAATTCAATTATGCTCGAGACAATTCTTAGAATAAACAATGTAGAAACTAAAATTAATCTAGTTGATGATGGCTAAAATTAGTTATTAATGAGAAACTTTTATATTTTTCACAGTTTGCTAAAGTTAAAATAACATTTTTATTATTAAATTTCTCTGTCCTCTCTATATTAAAGGTAAGAAATACTCTATTAGTGTTAAAAAGGCTTGGTAGTAAAAATCATGCTTTACCTTATATAGAAGATTAATTTGTCAATTAAGTAATAATAATGTAAATAGGAAGTCTCTTATGAGAAACTAAAAATGAGATTCAACAAATTTACTACTATTTTAAGGTTGTATTTAAATGATTGTTCATTATTGAAACAAATATTATTTTTAAAATGTTGTTCAATTAATATAGAATAAAATAAGAAAGAATACCTTATTAAAAATTGAGAGATAGGGATTTAAGTAAGCCAACCATCAGATTGACCTAATCATCTTATAAAATAAATTATATATTTAGAATTAATAATTGTTAAAATAGGTTAAATTTTTCAAAGAAATCTCATTATGCTAGGCCCTTTATAAGGTACAATAAATCTAATCTTACTTTTTCTAGTATCTCTTTCTATGCTGACTTTTTTCAGCATATAACGAATAATACAATAAATCATGATAGCGTTATCATAAATAATGGTATTAAGATTTGGATTTTATCACCAATAATTAAATATGGTTATATAATTATTGAAAAAGGTAAAAGAGCAATAATTTAGATAAGCAAGAGTTCCTTGCTCCTAAACAATAGCAAGGAGCTAATTTTGTTATTTTAAAAATTATAACTTCTTTTAAAAAATAAATACTTTGCATATTAAAAAAGTTTTAGTTCATGAATGTTATTTTATAAAATTTTTTGATATTTTCATTATTATTGAATGCTTGCGTTATTGTATCATGTTGTTGAAAATAAGTAAATTGCTGAATTATTGATAATTCTTTTTATCTTATTTCATATCTAATTGAATATAAGAATTATTGAAATAGATGAAACAGAAAATTTATTAATATTTTTAATAATAATTAAAAAAGGAAAACTTTTAATGGAATATTCTGATCCAAAAAATGTATCAATTTTTATTTTTGTAAAAAACAAAATGAACCAATTGTCCATCATCATAGATCAATACCTTTTTGTCTAAATTTAACAAATATAGTCATCATTAAAATTTGACTTCTTTGAAAGAGTTCTTTGGCTTAAAAGAAATTTGAATTGAATCAAACATAAGATCAAAATTGTTTAATCACAATTTATCTTAAGATCTATGAAATATTATTATGGAGAAAGAAGTATATACAATGGTTTATTGGAATTTATTCATTGTTCCTAACATAGTTAAAGTAAGGTTTGTATAAAACTATTCTTACATAAATTGAAATTGGCTCAAAAATGAAAAAAATTAAAAAAAAAGTACTTAATAGATTTAAAGTTATTCAAATTTCCATGTCATTCTTATTAAATTCACTAAATATGAGTTAATAATATACATTTAATTTAATACAAATATGTTAAGGATTAGATACATAACAGGAAGGCAAAGATACAAATTAATACCACTGCGTAAACAATTTTACCTCCTAATAAATATATTGTATAAAATATCTTTGAAATTGTTCTAATGCTTAATAAAATTATAAGGTTAATTTATGCATTAATAACTATTTAATAATTAAGTAATTTACTTTGAAGGCTGCTTTAAATATAAATATATGACCAGGATAAAATCTTCTTCCTAACTCCTTCTAACCTCGCTCTAAAATCGTATTTTTCACATTCACTTTACTCTAAATCAATATTCTTTTAACTTTTATACTCTTATATAATAGGAACCAATAAAAAAAAAAAGATGATAAAATAACTCCGCTCTAGACAAATAGAAAAGCTTAGTCAAATAATTTATTGGACGAAAAATCAAACTAAAATTGATTTGCCACTGATGTGCTATTATAAATTCCTGATTTTTGAGCAATTTTTATTAAAAATAAATTCCTAGTGATTTACATTTACAAAAAAGTTGTGAACTAATTTCATCCATTTTTTAAATCACAATTTTCAAATTTCTTTTCCTTTATGTAATTTATGCAATAATATTCATATTCAAAAACTGTAGAATGATAGTTTGAAGGATCACAGTATTAAAATTCTGCCAAATCAATTCTATAATAACTGCTCAATTCTTGATTAATTTAGGGACTAGTATAAAGATAATTAGTTAAAATCGATTTGAAGTATTGATATTAATCAATCTCAAAATCTGATCTATTTAAGTAAATTTGAAGCATTTTCTGTAAGTTTATGATAAATTATAATAATTGTAACTAACTATAAGTTATTACCTCTATATGAATGCAATTAAATATTCTAGTTAATCATTTTGCATTTAAAGATTTACATTAAGCTTTGACTTCGAAAGTTTTCCAATTAGAATTTCAAAATTATTCCTTGAATCAATAAAACCTAACCATTCACTTAGACACTTTCACTAACAGATATTATCAATTAATGAAATTAATTTCTCAGATATTTTTGGTACTTGCTCTTAATTCTCTGCAGAAATTTCATTTTAAGATATAATTAACAATTATTAATCTATCAAATGTATAGAGAAAATATTATTGTAATTTTACACATTAAATAAAATTAAAACAATCATTACTGAAATTTATAGCATCTAGACTTTTAACCAACATAATTGACTCAGTATCAACAATAATATTATGTTAAGCATTTTACTTCTCCAAATTTACCTTCAATTTTGTTAATTTTGTTATTTATTTTACAACATTTTCAGAATATAATACTAAAGATGAAATATTAGTGATATTTTTCTAGATATTTTCCTAATTAGTATTAATAAAGAGAGGTGCCAGATTATTGGAGCATTCATTTTAATAATTTTATTCTAAATATGTTTTGATGTATATGTAGCCTACTATTTTACAATTAAATTTTTTTATAGATTAATTGTTTGATGAGCTAATAATTTTTCATTTATATCTTTAGAGTTTATACCTAATTCAACATATTTTAATAATTCATCCTTCAATTTTATGCAATTTTTTTCCTCTTAATGATTAATCATTATTTCAAATATCCATGTAATTTTTCCCTAAATACAAATTGAATATAGTTTAATTCGTACATGCGATTCGATTCCGCGACATATTTAAGTACTTTTGAATATTTGTTATTGAGCCTCTTTAATCGATTATCTAAAATATGATAATTATTTCAGTATAAGGAAAATATCCTACTAAATTATTAGATTACTAAAAGCTGTGAATGGCAAAAAAGTAGCTTTAGGAAAAGACTAAATTGATTAAGTTGAATTAATTTATATGTTATTCTATTTACCCCTTGTGAAGTTAGATCTAAACAACTGACAGTTATTAACAAATTTGGAATCTGAAATAGTTAATTCAAATGTACAGGAGTTTATTTTGAATGAATATCGTTTTATTTTCAATCAAATTTTAAATAATTTGTTTTTCAGATTGATTAAGTAATAATTATCATTTCTAAATATTTATTAACAACAATACAATTGAATTATATAAGCTGTCCAAGCACTTAATGAGTAGCTTTGAATATTATATTCCAATTGATTAGAATTAAATAAATCAGTATAATTGATGTTTGAAGGTCTAGATTTAGAGTTATTTCTATAGACTTCATAAAATTTAGTTTAATATTGAGATTTATCATTTGATAGTTTTGAATTTTCTATGCAACATTTCATAACGAAATTGAAAGTGAGATTAAGAGATTCAAAAGGATAATATTACTGTTTAACCTTTGAAAAAATACTGGGAAATTATCCTGCATGTGTTCGAATTAATATTTGATAAGCTGTTTTCTGTAAAACAAAGTTTTGAACTTCCACAATTAAAGTAACATTAGATAGGATTGGTAATGTTTTTTCTGGATAGCTAGAACTAATAATTGAAAATTTGTTAATTCAGTAACGAAATTAGCGAGATCACCATTTCCATTTTACCCCTACACAACAAAAAACCATGACAAAGAAATACAACTTCGTAAACCATCATAGAGTTTTTAATCCGTCGAAATAACGTTCTCATCACAAGGATTAACAAGAGAAGTAGGTACATCAAATTTGATAACAGAAGCGAATGGTCTAGTAGCTTTTTCAAGTTTATTTAAAAAGAAATACTATAGTTTATTATCACAATTTTTGTGACCAAATGAACCTGGCAAAAAATCAATTTTATCATCTTGAAGAATGGTGGGGTTGTGACCGAGTTTCAAAATTTATTGTTGTTAATTGTCTGGATCTATATTACATTTTGGATTTATTCCAAATTTTGATAGAGTAATCTCGCTTAGGAGTTTAAAGCAATCGTTGATATCAAGTTAAGTTGAAAAGAAATTTGGATTTAGGGGGAAATCAAATAGGGATCATCTTAAAATTTTATCTTCATTACAGCTACTTCACAATTTACAATATTATTAAGTTTATACTTGAGCACCAAGGAGATTATAGTGAAATAACTGAGTCTGGAGGTTGAGCACAAGTCATTTGATCAGATATAATTCGATTTCCATTGCATGTTAAATATCCATAAAAGTACATGTTTTACAAGTGTAATCACATTTCAAGCAATTTACACTTTAAAAATCATCATAATAACCGTCCAAACATTGACAGAATGGAATTTACACTTTATCACCTTATAGAGAGAAATAAATAAAAACCATACAAACTAGATTAGCTGAACTGTCTTTGCATTTTTGACATTAAAAGTCACATTCTTATAATATTGATCCAATACGTACTATCGCATAATTTTTGTCCGCCTTCAAAATATCCTTCTTCACAGTCGCACGATTTGTTTATACGACCTTCCTTACACGTCATTGCATTCGAGGGCATTGTTTAGCAAGTATAAGTAATGAAATTGATTCACAAATATCGCATTAAAATTCACAAGCTTAGCAAATAAAAAAAATAATTACCTTCACAAACTAGTTACAGCTAATTTCTTACTTAATTTATAAATCTATATAGTTTCTAGATGAAGTTTCAAAGTAGCCCTTCATACATGGGCAATCAGGTGGATTTATTCTTATGTTACTTTGGAATTTTAGGTATTTTTTGCGTCTTTTTCACCTTTTTCAACGACTATCACATTTATTACAAATAATTTAGAAATCATCGTCATAATATCCATCTTTACAATTACATTAATTTGAAATAGTTATTCTATTGGAACCTTGGAGATATTTGCAGCTTAAGCAATTATTTCTTTCATTCACACATCCAGAACATTTAATATGACATTCTGAATAATATGAAAATGATTACTTTAGCAAATTTCATTAGAATCCTAATAAAAATCAGTTAGACCAGGACATTTATGAATAATAGATTAATTTAATCTACTTTAATTCACATCACAACTAGTACAATAATCCTTTTGATTTTTCCAAGTTTAACAAGAATTTGAGCATTCTAATTTAATATCTCATAAATACTTTGACATATCAATGATACATTATCAATTAGCCATAAATGAAAGTACAATCATTTTGATTTACTGCACGAAGATGATTTGGGAAACAGGATTAACATTTTGTTGAGCATATTGAGCAAGTTTTACAAATTTGGCTGCATTTTTGACACATTTCAATTCCAACATCATAATATGCATCCAAGGGGCATGAATTCATTTAAAAATATTGAAAATTAGATGTATCACAAGTTAAACATTTGTTTGATTAAATCTAAAATGTTTTACAACTACTTTGACATTCTATAATTTTAATTATTATTATTACATAAACATGATTTTTGATTTCATTCGTAGAAGCCATCCTTACAAATACATTGTGAAGTATCACTATCAAAATATCTAGTAATAACTTCACAAGTTAAACATTAAGTTTAAGTTGAACATTCAGTACAACTGAAGTGGCAAACTTAAATTACATATCAATAATACCTTAGCATTATTAGGTAAAGAGATTAAAAAAGTAACCTGATTTATAATTGCATAAATTTTACTAATTCAGTGTTAGGTTCAGACTTGAATCACATTGTGCTCAATTTGATAGATTCAAAAACAAATTAAGCATGTTTTATCGCATTCCAAACAAGAGTTCTTTACTACATCTTCATAATATCCATCCATTCAAAATACAAGTGTGATTTGAAGTATTATAATGCTATTTTTATCTGGAGAACAACTCAAGCAAAATTAGTCTAGTCCAANCAAATATCGCATTAAAATTCACAAGCTTAGCAAATAAAAAAAATAATTACCTTCACAAACTAGTTACAGCTAATTTCTTACTTAATTTATAAATCTATATAGTTTCTAGATGAAGTTTCAAAGTAGCCCTTCATACATGGGCAATCAGGTGGATTTATTCTTATGTTACTTTGGAATTTTAGGTATTTTTTGCGTCTTTTTCACCTTTTTCAACGACTATCACATTTATTACAAATAATTTAGAAATCATCGTCATAATATCCATCTTTACAATTACATTAATTTGAAATAGTTATTCTATTGGAACCTTGGAGATATTTGCAGCTTAAGCAATTATTTCTTTCATTCACACATCCAGAACATTTAATATGACATTCTGAATAATATGAAAATGATTACTTTAGCAAATTTCATTAGAATCCTAATAAAAATCAGTTAGACCAGGACATTTATGAATAATAGATTAATTTAATCTACTTTAATTCACATCACAACTAGTACAATAATCCTTTTGATTTTTCCAAGTTTAACAAGAATTTGAGCATTCTAATTTAATATCTCATAAATACTTTGACATATCAATGATACATTATCAATTAGCCATAAATGAAAGTACAATCATTTTGATTTACTGCACGAAGATGATTTGGGAAACAGGATTAACATTTTGTTGAGCATATTGAGCAAGTTTTACAAATTTGGCTGCATTTTTGACACATTTCAATTCCAACATCATAATATGCATCCAAGGGGCATGAATTCATTTAAAAATATTGAAAATTAGATGTATCACAAGTTAAACATTTGTTTGATTAAATCTAAAATGTTTTACAACTACTTTGACATTCTATAATTTTAATTATTATTATTACATAAACATGATTTTTGATTTCATTCGTAGAAGCCATCCTTACAAATACATTGTGAAGTATCACTATCAAAATATCTAGTAATAACTTCACAAGTTAAACATTAAGTTTAAGTTGAACATTCAGTACAACTGAAGTGGCAAACTTAAATTACATATCAATAATACCTTAGCATTATTAGGTAAAGAGATTAAAAAAGTAACCTGATTTATAATTGCATAAATTTTACTAATTCAGTGTTAGGTTCAGACTTGAATCACATTGTGCTCAATTTGATAGATTCAAAAACAAATTAAGCATGTTTTATCGCATTCCAAACAAGAGTTCTTTACTACATCTTCATAATATCCATCCATTCAAAATACAAGTGTGATTTGAAGTATTATAATGCTATTTTTATCTGGAGAACAACTCAAGCAAAATTAGTCTAGTCCAATTACAAGTATGACATTTATTATCTACATTAGACAAATAGGCTCCAGCAATACATATACATTATGAATCAATTAGCAATTTCGAAAAATGACAAGATGTACAGTTTAAAATAGTATTTGAACAAGTCAAACAATTTAAATCACAATGTTAGCATAATCCATCTATTTTGGTTGTGCCTGGTTAACAATAGCAAGCATTATCTAGTGTTCAAAATTCTTAAGATACTCGAATCACACGCTGTACAAAATTCGAATTGAAATTGAAATTGTAACAATTAGAGTCACATTTACTACAATTACTAAAACCACTATCATAATAACCAGGATCACATAGGCATTGATTTTAATATAATTAATTTGTTTATACACAAGATGTGCTAAAGTTTTGGAAGTAATGCAGCTTAAGCATTTATAAAAGAATTTTTAACAATTTGAAGTAAATCCATTGTCATAATATCCAAGGAGGTATTCATAGACTTTCCCATTCAATATTCTAAATGATGTTGCTTATGGTTAGCAACTTATACATTAATCAGCCCCAAAATCATTACATAGTAGACAAGAATAATGACATTATTGACAAATAAGAATTCCAAAGTCATAATAATTTTCATTACAATTGCAAGTTTATAATAAAACATTGTAGGTTCGATATGAATTATTAACAAGATTCACATCTAGTAGAAACTATTTTACAGGTCAAACAAGAGTAGTGGCATTCTAACCCTATAATAAAATATTACTTTAACAAGCAATATTAACTCCATAATCATAATATGAAACAGGGCACTCGCAAGAAGACATCAAAGGATTACTATTAAAGAAAAATATTTTAAAATTTATTTTCAACTATAATGAAAGTTATTTTAACAACAGTCAAAAATGAAAATAGTTTTACTGTAAAAGTCCTTAAGCTTGATGATGGGCAAGCTTTGCATTGAGTACGTAATGTGATATATCCTTCACATCGATAATCACATTCTTAATATGGCAAAGGAATAGTTACTTTGACAATTAGGGACATTAATATCAAAGGTATTTTCTGTTCATTCGCAACTCGTAGCAACTAAAATTCTTGATTCTGAGTTCAAACAAGTCAAACATTGGTTTGCTAATGGACCATAACGTGATAGACAACTATAGTGGCAGCCTGAGAATAAATCAACTTAATTTACTTTAACAACGACTTTTCAATGGCGCTGAATATGCATGGATAAAATATTAAATATACATTATAGTTAAATAGCTGCCTTAAAGTTTTGTTTTACGTAAACAACTGTTTCCGAGTTAATATCTATCTGGACTACAAGATGTACAATTTTTTGAAGTAATTGAACATTCTAAACTTAATTGATTTAGAACAGTATTTATTTATATTTATGTAATTATTATACAGCTACATACTAAAGTTATTTAAATTACCTATAGACAATCACTGCTACAAACTATTTATATAATGATTAATATATTCTTTAGCATTCTTGTATCCCTATATCAAAGTATGAAGTTGGGCAATTGGATAGAGTTAATTTCCTTTTGCTTAAAGGAACGCAAGACGTACATTAATTACTTTTTGACCCTTCACACGTTTAAGAAGTATGATTGATGTTAGTTTTGTGATTCTACTATGACACTCTAAAATTACATTTAAAATATACTTATTCAAATGGGATTGCCAGGTTAATCATAAAAATTTGCTGGACATTAAAAAGAATTAACAGTCCCTAAGTCACGGTCCAAATTCCCAGGACATGTTGTGCAATTCTCAGGCTTTTTAGATATGAGCATCTAATTTAAGATGGAAAATTAATTTTAAAATCTTGAATCATTAATTAATGAATGGTTACATTGTATTATTCATGCAGACACATTTGTTTGCTTTCATAACTCTGTTTTATTCTGAAGAACAAGTGATACAACCATCTTCATCCTAAGAAACATCTAAATTGGCATGCTTCAACACATTACATAATTTATACCAACGCATTTATTATCAACCAGCTCCGAGCCTTTTGTACACCCTTAATATGAGTATATACCATTAACTTA
Source organism: Paramecium octaurelia (assembly GCA_905182995.1). Classification (NCBI taxonomy): domain Eukaryota; phylum Ciliophora; class Oligohymenophorea; order Peniculida; family Parameciidae; genus Paramecium; species Paramecium octaurelia. The sequence continues at coordinate 324,196 of CAJJDP010000090.1, forward strand.
TGAACAACTCGCATGTCCTGGTAAGCAGGCATGTATATCTAATATATAATTACCTAAATGACATAATAAATCTGTACTACTAGTGGGAGAGAACCCTTCCTTACATGTTCCACAATAATTTGAAGCCCAACTTGTGCATCTACTTCCAAAAGATAAATGTAACCACCTTGTGGCTCACAATTTTCACCTTAATTATTACCTTTACAATATTAGCATTTAATGTCTCCAGATCTTTAAGCTATATAACGGTTGTTAATGACATATTCACATGAAATGGCTAAATCAGTATCCTCTGAATATTTGTAAGTTAAAGATTTGTCCAAACAGAGCATTATTGAAGGAACATTTAGTTCAAAAGTCTGCAAAATATACTTGAAGTCTGGGATGGCATAGGACTTCTTGTTTCTCATATATGATCATTTTAGGTTCGGTGAATGATTAACAAATAGGAGCATAGTCTTAATCCACATTATTAAATTACAAACACAAGGATGAGGATGCATTCCAGGCGCGTGATAATGTCCTCCTTGACATTTAAACGTTTAGCCAGCTTTATCTTAATCACTCCAGACTCTCCGAAATCCATCAACTAGTTGGAGTATCAATATCAAAAACTAAATATCCTTTCTAATCATAAAAATTTTTAAAGACTTAAATTTATTGGTAGGCTAAGAACTCATTCTTCCAAACTCAACAATCCAAAAAAATTTTAATATTTTAAATTTATAGGATATAGCAAATTGGATGGCTGATTGTTAACACTTTTTGTCTCAAAAAGAATAGAAAAAATTTCTGCAATTACTTTAAAAACGAATTCACTATTTTGTAATAATTAATTATTAAAGTGTGGTAATAAGGATATATAAAAATTTTTTTCATAAACTCCCCTTTCCCCAACAATTAACGATTATTTTTGCAATCATCTCCTAATTATAATCTTAAATGGAAAGTGCCATAATGTCGATGAAAATTTACAATTAAAAAAATATATCTTATTAAGGGAATGTTTTCTTTTATTCATGTTTACATTTAGATTTAAAAATATACAACTTTTGTGCAACTAAACCATAAATATGAATACGTGAAGAAAAATATAATAATAAATCAAAATCAAAAAGGCATGATTCAAATACTGTTATTGAAGAAAGGCAGCATTGTTTTGAGAGAAAGGAGGCACTAAAAATTGTTAAATAAATTACAATATAATTGTAAAAGAAATTATTACTTGCATCGTATTTTTTGTCTTTTAAAACTTCTTGCATAATTAAAATTGTATCTTATTTTAATTCGATTCATAAAAAAGTCATTTTATTTATGTAATTCAATATTACTTAATATGATGAGCAAAGATACAAAGACTTATGATCATCAAATGTTATTTCTTTTGCTAGTTTAGTTTATGAAATTTGAAATGGTACTGATTTGTACATTTATAGCTATTGGATCCAAGAATGCAAGGCTTCATTAATAATTCACACTTAATTACAGCATGACTCAAAACTATTAAAGATTTCTTAGCTAAAATATTATAACTTGTTTGAGTGATTTTAAATGAAGACAATTTTAAAATCATGTTTATCAATTTTTGTATTCTCTAAAAATTATCAGATTATGATCTTTGCCTTGCCTTTCCAATCGTTTGTTTCACAAATATTTAGGGAACTCAGATTTAATATATAGAACCTTGCTTCTCTTCTATTGAAATATCTATGAATCAGATAATATCAATATACTAAATTATCATTCTCTATTCATAAAATTGATAAATTGTATTTGAAAAAGCCCTTCATTAAGAAAATAGAAAGCAAGCCATCTTATCCAACAACAATAATTAGAGTGAACCTACAATCACTATAATATTTCGATAAATAAATATCAATGAAAAAGCTATTGTTCAAGATTCCTTGATACATTCAATTCAAGTTTTAGTCAATACGAAAAATAAAAAGGTATTTTATATTGATTGTTGTTTAGCCATCTATGAATCATTCTATTTCAAAATATATGTATCTATGTTGTGAATAGACCCAGATGAATAATAAATTACGGAAAAATTGAATCAGCTAGATCAAAGTTTTTCATATGTAATAGACGAATACACTAGGTAATGGGTGTGGTGACTGTAATTTTGAAGAATTACTTAGATTCTTTCTCATATTATGGGATTAAATAGGATCATAGCAATATAAAGAAAATAAATAAAAGATTAGTTTTCAGTAAAAGACAAAATTCCTAATAGATAGATGAAATATTTAGGCCAGGCTCTAAAATTTTTTTTAATATTTGAAAGAGTTTAGAAAAATGATTATGCATATCTTTAAATACCAAGATTCTTTGAAAATCTGGATTTCTTATTTTATTAAGCTAATATACGGTAACGAAATGATATTGATAATTTAAATAGTAAAATGAAGTTGAAGTAGAGAAAAAAATAATAGAAATGCGTCAATACGAAGTCATTTTAATAAGAAGATCTATAAATAAGAAGTGGCTACAAATAAAGTAAATTGGATTGATAAAATTGGAGAAAAAACTAGGATGGAAAAAATGTCATGATATTTACTAGACAATTCAGATTTAGATATGGTAAGAAGAAAAGAGAAGTTTGAAGATAAATTTATACACAAAGTCAAAATAGAATTGCAAAAGTAGAAAACGGAAAATTTGTATTCTAGAAAGAGTAGAAAAACCATTGATACTCAAAATATGAGAAGCAGTGTTAGAAGAGTAAAGGACAAATAATATCGTGAAAATCAACTAAATAGATTTATAAACACTTTGTGAATAGTGTAGAACAAAAATTAATCTTTTTCACTTGATAGGAATAAAATGCTATTAATATAAATTGGACTGCAACGCAATGATAATAGAAGAATCTAATCTTCAGCCACTTAGCAAGTAATTCGAAAAGAAAATAAAGTGGGATAACTTAAAAGAATGATAGAGAGCCAGTATATAAAATTGTATATTATTGAAGAATCTAAAGACTAATAATGAAACTAATTATCCTATATAGATACATTCAGTTCATCTCCAAGATCTCCTGCTTCTGATAATATCAACAATATACAGGGTTGTATTTAAATTTTAGATGAGACCCAATTAGGATATACATTTTCCAGTTATTTTTTAACCAACACTCATGATTGAATAGATAAGATATTTACAGTAAAAAGAAGAACCCTAAGATATATTATTTTCATTAACATAATTATATAATGGAATCCTAAAGTAATAGTAATCAGAAAAGTACTTAGATATTAGAATAGAAATTCTATAAGAAGTTTTAAAAAAATGATTAAGGTTTTGAGAGACTGGAAGATCCGATTATTGAATTGATATTATTATTGAAGAGTATTCTCATTTCATATAACATATTTAATCCCATCGAATTTTAAATAATAATAATAATTAAATTTTTTCATTTAGAGAGTTACAAAGTGTTTGGATTCAAGAAAAATCCCTTTCTAATGAAACCACCTTGGATACATTACGAGAAATACAGTAGGAGTTAGCTCAAGATAATGGCCGAGACTCTGTCTTTCACTCTGTGTTGTTTTTTATGGTTATAGTACAGAGCTTAAACCAATTTTAATCTATTTCCTTCAAAAATCTTGATGTAACATTATTGTAATAGTAGTGGGACTGTTATAAGATGACAGACAAGGATTGGGCTAACGTACACCTGGCTGTACTTACCCAAAATTGTGGATCTCCCTGTATTATAGAGCTAAGCCTCGACTTTAAATAGGATTGTCAAATCTTTCCAATCCCCAAATTTTACAGCCTCGTCCATCTAACTAGGATACTCTGAA
>CAJJDP010000090.1:333126-423142 GCA_905182995.1 Paramecium octaurelia
CATTTATTGAAAAACCTTGCTTTTGTATATTCCATTACAAGGCCCAAACATCAACTGTTGTGATAATTTAACATTCATTAAATTTTTAATTTCTTTTATAATAAAATTTTTTCAGAGATTTAAAACTTCAGGTTTGATCATCAGAAGCGATCATGTGTGACATACAGGAGTTAGAGCAAAGATTTAGTACCTCATTATGCTTCTTGAATATATGTGGTCTTCAAAAAAGTAGAGAGCCTATTTTTATATATGTTATTCGTTGAAATATGTCTAGAATAATCATCGAATTTTATTTGTGCTGCAATTCAAATTAGAAAAGATCTAAAAGGGAGGAAGCTCATAAAAAAAGCATTTGAGAACAGAAAAGTACATAAATGATTTCATAAAAAAGTCAGCGTTTTGACTATATTATATTGCAAAATATTCTAAGAAATTACCTATAGTTAGAATTTTAATAATGATTCTTATAGACCATTGAAATAAATCATTATTATTAATTATTATTCCTAAGAATTCATGATTTAAATTTAAGTCTTAAAAAAAAGACTATTTTATTTAATTTATATCAAATTTACAATGCATTATGAGTGAATATGGTAATACTATTATGAAATAGGATGCATCACATTAATTCCTTTACTTCTCAGTCTATCTTCAAACAACATAAGGAAAGATAAGGTCATTTATTTAATTTTCAAATGATTACTAAATGTTGTAATCTTTTATATTTAAATATTACTTTCAAAATTAAGGTAAATGAGGTCCCATACTAATAACGAAAACTTACATGTCTTATTCATGCTATCCTAAGGCAGAAAATTTATTTTTTTACATTTTTGAGTATGATACTCCAAATTCTTTCTATCTATTGATAGGGCAAGTGTGAATTAATATTATTTTCATTCTTTTACCTGTTTGAAATATTTCTCAATCTTTATCAACTAATCATTATCCTCTTCTTCACTTCGTCCTAATAGCTATCCGCATCTTAATTTGCTGCCTGATTTTATTCAATCAAATTTAATGGTATTATTTTTCATCTGAAATCAGTTCAAGTAATTTCATTTTATTATTTTATTTTTCTCATTCTTATTCTTATCATTTAGACACATTTATGCAACAATTAAATCTAACGATTGTTAAATGTTTTAGATTATCGCAATACAAATTACATTGCTATTTTATTTTCTTCTATATCAGATTCATATTCTTAATATTTTCATTTATCTTTTGTTATTAAATTTTTACTTTTTTCTATAAAAATCCTTTATTAGTGAATCTCATTTGAGATATTCTAAGAATTTGTAGATTCTGAATTAAATTTAATATTTTGGAAGAATTAAAATATGATTAGTTTTAATTTTACGTCTTAAAAAATATCAAATTATTTATTTTCGTCATTAAATTTTCCTAAGATAAATATTCTTTAATTAGGTTTCATTAGAATAATGAATTTTGAAGCCATTTCAAAAAACGATCTTTATTTCCTAAAATTTATTTGCTCTTAAAATGACATTATATATAATTAATTACCATTTCATTTCTGGTATTAATAAGAACATAAAAAAGGGTGATTTACATTGGCAATTTTAGTATTTCACTACAAATATTGGATTTAAAAATTTATAAATTACAGTTCTAATTCCATCTGAATTTTTGAAGACTAGTTATGATAGTGCAATAAATAATAGCTAGGAAGAGTTTAAAAATTGCTTTTCGATATTCTTATAGGCTATATACGCTTATTTCCTATTAAAGGTTTAATGTTGTAATTGAATAATTGAATATAATTATAGGAGAGGGTAAAAAATTACTGTTACCGCAAACAATTACGAACTAATTAGTTATATGTAGGAAATAAATTAATATTATCATTTATATAATTATTCTTATATTTAAGAAATAGCTTCATATGATCAAAGTAGAAGTTAAAAATATGCATAAATTAGATATTCGTTCTAAGCAATTATTCTAAAACTTGGTGAAGCATTGATGGATTAATTTCTGATTTATCAGGGGCAGAAAAAAAGCGGATCTTAGATATATATTGCTTAGAGGTTCGAGTTTTAAGAGGGATGATAATGCCATGAGTTTTGCTTTATATGAATTGTTTTACATTATTTACACTATTTTTTTAATACTCTTAAGTTAAAGTTAAGTCTTTTGCTTAATCAGAGTATCACCTGATTAAATGTGTTAGCCATCTAATATATACTTCCAAAAGTAATCTTAATTCGTCATCATTTGAAAATTCAGTTTATGAATCGATGCAATTTCTAAATGAAGATGAAATTAAGGGGTTTAAAAAGGAATTTTCTTTTATATCAATGAATAATTTTCAATTTATTTTTTTCATTAACAAGCAACCTTAAGTCCAGAATAAAAATTTTTGTGTTCTTTAAGAATAAGGGTTGTTTCTTGGGGGAACTCTATTTCTATTATTTATGATCTCTAGCTTAACTTTTATTTGACATTTTCCTTTGCAAAATATATGGGCTCTTCTAAAATACAGTATTACTAAGTATTGGGTTAATGATTGTATCTATGTTCCATTTGAAGAATTACTTTTTTACTTTGATTTTTTGTTTTACTAATTCTAAACAAATTCTTTAGTTATCTAATTCTGTAATTAAATTTAGATGTTGAACTATTCATTTATATTAATGATAAGTAAAGTAATTTATGATATATAGTATTTAATACAAAATTAAGTCTGTATGAATTCTTTTCAAACAGAAAAATGTTGTAGTATAATAAATGAAAACAAAAGTTTTTTCTGGTAAATTATGTAAAAATTCTTCATCCATTAGTCGAGTGTAATTATCATCACTCTTGTCTATTCTAGCTTATTTGATAATGATGACTTATCTATAATTTAAAAGACTCTAATAAAACCATTCAGGTATTAGTCAGATCAAAAGTTTAGATGGATAATATTATAACTTCATTTATTAATTCAAATATTTTCTTGCATTAGATATTCATAAAATTAGTTTGAAAATTGGATTCTCATTTCTAAATCAGAAATTCTGGTAGCAATATTTATTAAACATCTGGCTTCTATTGTTAAATAGAATATTCAGAATAAAATATTGATTTATAGTCAGAGTTGAATATAGAGCACTCATTATAATTGTTATATATGATAATATTGTTTGACTAATATAGATTTTGAAGAAAATAGTTTACTATTAAATAATGTTTATAAATAATAATGACTGATCAAAAGTTTGATGCTCTAACTTGAATCTAATTTTTCATATCATAAAATATAAATTAATATTTAACTTTTTAATTCATCATTTATTCAGTCTGAAAAGGTTTCTTAATGTACTAATGCTTACTTCAGATCAAAATTACTATTGTTAAATTAATTTAATTCTTTTAATTATTATATTATTATTTATATTTAAGCTATAAATTTATGTAGATGTATTCCCAAAAATTTAATAATTTATCTAGATTAAATCTGAATATCACTATAGTAATTATAAATACATTAGCTAATTATATTTGATGTTTAGAATCGAATTACGAAACATAAATTTAAATTTAGGAAATGAATAAGAGAACCTTAATTAGATAATTAAAAATCTACTTCCTTTAATAATTAATGAGAATGATTAAAAATTGAAAAAGGGAGATTTTACTATAGAGTCCAATTTTTTAAAGATTAATCTAAATTTATAAATTGAATAACATATGATTGATTTTAACTCTCTTTTAAGAATAAAATGGTTTCAATAATGCACATATATTTTTGATCTTTTTTTTTATATAACAAATCTTTTATAATCCAAATATATTTTATTCATTATTTTAATAAACACTTAATTTTACTTGATTGAAAAACCCGTTTGAATCCCAATATTCTTTAAGCTATTCACAGATTTTATAATAAGCTTGACTTTTAGATTCTATAAATAATTAAATATAATTATTCAATTCTCAAATATAGTTCATCTTATTATTCTTGTATGTATTAATACTACTGTTTTGATTAAAACTTATCCTACTTGTCAACTATTTACCGTGATCATATTCACAATTCTCAGTTGTATAGAAACTTTCCGAATAAAACCTGTCTATTTATCTCCACATTCCAATTTTAAATTCACGACCTTCTTCATCGTATGATCCACCACCACTAACACGTTTTTCATAAGATTTCTTTTTATTAAAATTGTTACATTTAAACATCTGTTCCTTTTTGTAAATCTGAAAACCATATATCCCATCTACCAACTTTTTTCCCATTTTTATACAAACCTCTATGAGATAAATTTTGTCCTTTTAAAAATTAATCATCCAAGTCAATCCACCTTCCAATCTTATTTCCATTACCTCCATCATCATAATGGCCACCACCACTAACATTTTCAAAAGATTTCTTTAAATTAAAATTTTTACAATTAAACATCTGTATCTTTGTGTATATCTGAAATCAAAATATCCCACCTACCAACCTTTTCCCCATTCTTATACAAACCTCTATAAGTTACATATTTTCCTTTTAAAAATTAATCATCTAAGTCAATCCACTTCCCAATCTTATTGCCATTACCTTCTAGGTCATAATGTCCACCACCACTACCATTTTTTACAATATCTCTCTTTATTAATTTTTTACATTAAGACATGCTCATCTTCTTTTAACCAACTCTCCCATCTACCTACTTTTTTCCCATTTTTATATTAACCAATATAAATTATGTAATTTTCTCCTGTGTATCCACTAATAAGCCATTTTTTTTAATCTATAATCATCTCGCTTACTTCTACCCACTTTCCAGTCTTAGTACCATCACCTCCTTCATGGTATGATCCACCACCGCTTAATTTAATTTGTTCTATTATTTTACATTTATTCATTGTTTTTCCCCAAAATTTCCCATCTACCAAATTTTTTGCCATTTTGAACTTATCCTATCTCTAAAACCCCATTATTCCTAAATTATCAAATTTTTATTACAATTAACTTTCATATATCTATATACCATTTAAATCATATAAAACACAAGACCTTAATGTTGACGCTTTAGAATACATAAACCTATTGCTTTCTGAAAACTCTTTCCACACACCAACTTTATTACCATTTTGATATTCACCAATATAAGTTCGTTTGTCATATCTCCATAACGTTACCTAATAAGTCCACTTCCCTATTTTAATGCCTAGACCTTCTTAATCGTAAGATCCTCCTCCGCTAAACATATATACCACTAATATTATATATATTACATATTTATATTTGGTTAATTATCATTAAAATAGTTTTCCCACATATCCCATCTCCCCACCTTTTTACCATTTTTATATTCACCAATTTAAGTTATTTAGCTTCGATAATCTGTTTTAATCCACAACCCCATCTTAATGCCATTACTATATAAACCACCACCACTTGATTTTTTAATAAGAAAAAGTACAAATATTGATTTTTTACACTCAAAATTTCCCATTTGCCAACCTTCTTACCAAGTTTGGTTTCTCCAATTAAGGTAATTCCTTTCTTACTGAAATAAATGTCTATTATACATTATGTTTTTATTGTTAATTCTTCCCATTTGATCATATAAATAGCAAGCTCTAATATCAAAATAAAAATCATACTCCAAATATATTTAATCGTAGAAAGTTTTCCAAACACCATATTTCTTACCATTTATATATTCACCAATGTGAGTTCGTTATTTAGAAACACTAAATGATTTTTCATCTATTTCAATCCACTTCCCAATCTTAATTCCTTTACCTCCTTCATCATATGATCCACCACCACTAAAACACTTTTATAATAGTTTAACATCTATTAATATTTTCCACTCTAATTGACGCAAAAATCCCATTTTCCAATTTATATAGCTTGTTGATATTTGCCGCTATTAATCACATCAGTGCAATTTTCATTAATTTCTATCCACTTCCCAATTTTCTTACCATCCAATTCATCATATGATCCTCCACCACTAGAAAATTTACATAATTAAAGAGTTTATTTTATATTGTTTACATTTATTTATAACCATTTCCATTGTTGATCCAAATACTCCATATACCTACTTTTTTACCAATTTTATATTCTCCTCCACAAATTACTTATTTACCATTATAAAACTCCTCATCCAAATCCATCCATTTTCCAACCTTTATTCCATTACCTCCTCCATCATATGATCCTCCACCACTAGCATATTTAACATAATTAAACACTTTATATCATATGCTTTACATTTATTTATAAATATTTCCATTATTGAACCAAATACTCCATAATCCAACTTTGTTACCATTTTTATATTCTCCATGATAGACTAATTATTTATCTTTGTAAAATTCCTCATCCAAATCAATCCATTTGCCAACCTTTATTCCATTACCTCCTTCATCATATGATCCACCGCCACTACATCGAAATCAATATTATACATCTCATCATTCAGATATAAAAATTTCCATTTTCCTACCTTTTTATTATCTAGATACTCCCCCTATTCATATACTTAAGAGTGACTAAATTAAAATTGATGAATAACCAAAAATAATTTTTAAATAATTCGTTCCAGATTCCTTTCTTCATTCCATTTTCATAGTATCCACTATGTTCTTCCAGTTATTTTCCTTTCCAAATTGCTCTCCACTTGCCAGATTTCAAATTCTTCTCTCCACATTCTCCTTACCAATCTAAGTTTGTGATCTGCTCAATATTATAAAAAATATCAGGGTTGGTTTGATACTTTTTCAAAATAGAACCTTTATATGAGTATAAGATTAGGTTTTCAGAGTTAACTATGATTTCTATTTTAATCTTTATGCGTTTTTATTAAAGTTTATCCCACTTATAAACCTCCATCTCTGTTTTTTCCTTTAACAAATTTGTGTTATTTAGTGTCTTAGAATTCATTTTCTTACAAATTATATCAATTATTTGTATGTCTATTACAAAAAAGTTAAAAAGCAAATCTTGATAATTAATTAAAATCCTTGAAAAATACATATTTTCTAAAATAATCTATTAACACAACTAAAGCTATTATACAGGAATATACTCTAATCTAAATCCAAATACTTAACTACTATAATAATTGGGTTATAATATTTGAATTGTCCAAGATTCTAATCAATGAATGTGAAAGTATTATTATTTTGAATTGATACAATTAATAATGGAATATAAGAATTAAAATTTCTTTTTCTAGGTAATTCTAAAACTTTTTGAATTCTAAGAAATATTATACTAAAATTTGATCTAAAATCCTTAATTCCTATTTTTAAAAGCCAATTGATCTCATTATAGATATTCTCAATTAACAAATTTTATGAAGTTTGTTTATTTTCCAAATCTAACTTCTAAACTGTCCAAAAGGTTTCTAATTTCTTAATTTGAAGTTCTTTAAATTTATTGTTTAAAACAAGAATAAATGGTAGAAATGGATCAAAATTAGAAATAAAAAATATAATAAAAGAAGTCAATTCAATTGAATATGCTTTAGATTAATTTTTATTTATATCAAATGAAATTAAATTAATTAAATTATTAATTATGTTTTAATCAAAGATGATAGAATTAGAGGAATAATTCAAATGCAGCAAAAATCATAATTAACCTATCCTGATGGTTTTATTAGATAAATAATTAAAGAGAGAGGAACGTTTATTATGCACTATTTGCATGGAAAATTTAGAAGAGGAGACCAAAATGATTGGATTTAAAAAAGTACTTAAAATGATTTAAGAAAACTAAAAATATAAAGTAGAAAATTTATAAAGGTTAATTAAAGTTGATGTAGATTTAGTAGAATAATTTGTGAATGAACTACATAAATTAAAGTCAAAAATGATATTATAATTTGATGAATTAATAACTAATTCAACATAGTGGATACTCAGTCTTAATAGTATTGGATAAAGTGAATCAATATATAGTTTCTTCAATGAATTAGATAGAATAACTTATAGTAAAATGAAGAACTTATTTAATTAAGATGGTCTTATATCAATTGAATTAGTAATGATGAAATTCGAGTTAAATAATCTAGAAAATCAAATTTAGTTATTTAGTTACCTTTCGCATTATCAAGTTATTTTAATGTCATAACCATAAAGATATAACCATTCTTAAATTTAGGTATCCCTATCATTACTACTAATAACAAGAAATCATTGTCATTAAAATATTTCTTTAAATAAATCGATTTCAATAAAATAATATTATTGTGTGCTCTATTCTCATAATAGTTAATTGTTAATTTAGAATTTCCTTATATCATCCTATAGAAGCGTGCACAAAGAAAATAAATTACATTTTGTGAATTATACAACCAAGGTGTTCCATCTAAAGATCAATATAGCCGTATGAATTTGAATTGCAGATGAAGATATGATTCTACAGCATGTCATGCGAACCAAATTATTTATAGGTTTGCTTGATTAGATACATAATATAAAAAATGGTGACTAGATCAATTCTATCCGGATGTTAAGAAGGGTAAGAGATGTTACAAACACGATAGTACGATTAGATTAAGGTAAAAATATTCTGTAAAACCAACACTTGAATCATCAATCTCAAAAAATTATTTGAGAAATTGTTGAGTTAGATTGTGGAAAGTTTCCTGGAATTCTTTTAAAATTTGGAATAATTCAAATGTCCTCGACCATTCCCCAATAGGTGAAGAAAGAATTGACACAGACTGGTTAATTTATTCTATTTATAAGGTTTTGAGTTTAGTAAATAATATAACTACAGATTACATATTAATAAGGAGTTTAAGATTATTTAAATGCTAATTTCAGGAATTGGAGAGATTTGAGATTTAAGAAAAGAATCTTATTGGATACTTTTTCAAAAGAAGAAGAACATCTAGCTTTTATTGAAAAAGTGATATCAATAAGTTGTAATAGATTGATATTGCTAAAATTTTCAGTTTAATCTTGTTAAACACCAATAGTATTGACTTAAAGGAGCTAATAATACAAAAATATCAGCCCATTATTGAGATATGTTGAAAGTATTGTTTGATTTTAAGAGAGGAAGCAATAGTTATTTGAGATGTGACTATTCTCTATTTTTCAGGTCAACCAATATTTGAGATTGACTATTTTATAGTAAGGGGATTGTGTGATTTGGAAATTAAAATTAACGCTAATATGAAAGAAATAATCAGTGTGACAGGAATTAACTATAATATTATTGCAGTATATTCAAGCTGTAATCAAAGTCAATCCTAAAAAGGATTTATAAAATCTTGCTCTTTCTGATTAAATATATATAAAAAGAATTAACTTGGATATCATCAAATTTAAAAATTATTGACTTAATTTAATCGAAAATTTAAATAAATATGTGAAGATTTTTGAATTTTTTTTCAAAGGAATTAAAGTACTAATACTTGAAATAGTGGCTACGTTTCTCTTTAAATCACCCTAATATGATTTAAATCTAATTGGTGTTACTGGAACATCAAAGAAATCATGAGAATGTTCAAAGATTCGAGAAAGAAAATAACAGAAGATGGATTGCGAATTTCATGAAGCTAAATTGAATATTGCCCTATCATGCCTTAGCTCCTTGTGTAAAGTCTCGATTTTGCTAAGAACAAAAACCTTTCCTACACCATAACAGCAGAATAAACAATTTAGAGGAAAGCTGTATCCCAAATCTCAAGGAAAAGGTAGAACTTGAAAAAATCACATCAACGTTACACCTCTATCATCCTCAACTTTTTTTAAGCACGCCATGAGGATTATGTTACCTTACAGATTTCCTAAAGGTTGCTGAAAACTTAATTAATCAATTTTGAGAACAGCTTGTTTCAAAGCCCTCTTCAAAAAGATAATAGGATGGATTTTCTTGCTCTCTCTTACTATGCTGATGAGCCAACCGAAAATTCTCCAAAGATATATTTTCTATGTCATTTAGCTCTCAATGAAATATAAAAGCACCTACACATTAAATGTATTATAAAAGATTGAGTTTTTATCTCCCCCTAGTTTAGAAGTTCATTCCTTTCAACAAGAGTTGATATTATGGTTGCTTTTGGTTGAGATATTAAGCTGATACTTTACTGAATTTAAAGCAATCATATTTGTGCTATTTAAGATAGGCATTTGAAGTTAACCTAAATTATTAGAAGATTAATTTAATTAGCTCTAGAGTGTACTAGCAAGTTTTGGAAATGTAGTTCTGTTTAATAACAACCTAATTATTTATCTTTTCAAAGGTTTCAGATAAGCAGGTAGAAGTGGGAAAAATAAGTTAATTACAAATATCTAATATTTAAAACTCCACTATTACAAATTGTAATTGTTGTTTGCCTTGATCATGTTTAACAACAATCCACTAATATGATCAGACCCTAGATTTTTATTGCCTTGCTGCTAAGTTAAAATGACTTAGAATGTAGCCTAGATTGATTTCTAAGAACATTTATTTGCTTTCTAAGTTTGGTGTTGTATATTGAGTTGGGTTTTGATTATTTGAGGAGCATTTGTCAGATATTTATTATTTTATGATCTAAAAGAAACATATTATTCTATAAGTATCCAGTATTTTTATTATAAATTGCTAATTTAGAAGAAATCATCCAAAAAAAGTCAAAATTCAAAATAGAGTTTTAAAAACAGTTGGTAATTACCCTAAACATCTGAAATCCCTCCCTAAATAAATTGCTCAATTGTTTACTTATCTGAATTAACGCGTTCAATTTTATGCTTGACTCAAATTGCCAGTAATTCAGGATAAAATTTTGTTAGTTATTGCTTATTTTGCAAAGAAGACAGTTTGAAATTAAAACCTAGAACTCTCGCCTTGATTGTTCTGCACAAGGAGAGGAACTCAAAAATTCGTAGATATGCTAATCAATTGTGGAAATGAAATTGATCAAATCATCTGCAAACTTTAGGTCAAAAGTCTGAAAGATAGTGTAAGTGATATAGATATTTGAAAATAGAATTCCATTAAATATACTCTAAGGTCAAAAATAATAGATTAATAAAGGTGTGCTCATAACTTCCTATTTAACTCTAATCCATATAATCTGCACTTATCTTTTAGATCAGAAGTCACAGCATCCCACTACTTGAAGTGATTGAAAATGAGCTGATGATCAATAACTTTCAAACTGACAATCCTTATTGATGGAGATTATATTTTTCTTTTTTTAAATTCTCAGGACTAGCTTCATTTATACTGAGAACCATTATCAAGATGCACAATATCCAGAAATACTCTGAATTTACTTTATTCCCTCATTGACTACTCTTTCGCCATTTTATCATAATTCTTGCTCCTCAAATTTAATTTAATTTAGAAATCCCAAGATATTGTCTACTCGTCCTACTTTGTTTATCTTCAAATGGATACCTTCTATAACTAATTGCAATATGTTGTCAATGCTCTTCCATATCCAATCTGATTATTTTCATCATAGCCTTTTGATATAAAAACCCTTATTTGCCATGATATTCAGTTGTGCAGCTGTGTCGTTAATTAAACTTTGTAGATGATTCTCTTGTCTTAATCAATTAATCCAAACCTTTGAAATCTTTGCAAAAACTACTTATTTACCGTTTTGTAAATTCTATTATCAATAATTCAACTTGATGTTTTCCTAGGATTTTTCAGTTCTTTTGTCTTTATAAGTTAAGTATTCAATTCGAAATGAAGATTAATACGAATCATTTTTCTAACATGATGGTATGGTATTTATGATCAAATTCAATCAATTAATTAATTTATCATTAAGATTGTAAAATTTTCAACTATTTTTCTGTTCTAACCTGCACATAATTATAAATCTAATTATGATCTAAAACAAAATAAATTTGTCTTAATTTATGGCATCCTGTTTATGAGGGGAACATCCTATAAACGCTCAGAATATATTATACCATGATTAATATCTTTACGCTAAAACTATTAATTTTTAATATTTAAAGAGTTCATTTATCTTCAATGAATTACGAATTAAAGATTAATATAAAGAGATTATTTCTAATTTGAAGGAATACTAAAATCTAGACGCTATATGCTATTACTTGAATACTTTGAGATATTTTGATATTACCAACACCATTTCAGAGAAGTAGTAATATTAATAAATTATGAATGGATAATGATTTTGATTGAAATATTTTTGGGAAATAAAATATTTAATGGTAATTGAAATCAAATTGAGAATTTGTAATTTGAAAAATAGATGAAAGTAGCATTAAACTATTTAGGATTTCAAATTACCATTATTTTATGTTAAAATAAATGAATTATGACCAGTTTATGTAAATAAATATATTTGTAACAAAAAAATAACAATTTTCTTTTTATTCTAATAATGGTTAGATTATTATTATTGTTAGGTTAAATTCCTTAATGTTATAAGCTACTATCCTCAAATGATTATATTGATAATTTAATTAAAATAATAATTTCTCATATATCATTATTAAAATGCAGTGCAATTATCAAGGAAATTCTTGCATTCATTATAATTTTTTTAATACTATAAATATTACTCTTTTAAAATAAGGCTGAGAACACAATTACCTTAGATGCATCCTTTGTTCTTTAAATTAAAAGTTCCTCTTTATTGCAATCCATTCTATACTCCACACGTTTTGGTTCAGAAGAGATTTTAAAAGGCCAATTTTCAGCCGGTTTGTACTCTCTATATTCTCTATTTTTATTACTGCTTTTACAAGACAACAGTAAATTTGATTTTAACTTAAAATCCTCTTTGAGTGTACAATATCAGCCTGCATAAAATGGATTAGGACTTGTGAAGATAGCTCTTCCCCAATTTTCAACTTCATTCACAGTGCCATTTTCTTAAATATGACCATCAGTGTTTTATTTTTCATATTTTGTTTATGTTCCAGATGGTTACAATCCAACATCTAGAATAGGTGTTAAATTTTGAAATTTAGTCCCATGATAGCAATAGAATATTATTCATTGTTCTTAAATAATTTTGCAACATCAACACTTCTCACTTTTCTGTAAATCCTTATCATGTTGTCGTCTCTTGATCTTTTTATTTTAATTCTTCAAAAAATTTATTATTTTATGATTAGAACTGCTAGTGATCTCTTTATTTATGGATTCCGTTCTATTCTCATATGAAGGACCATGACTTATTAATAGCCGAATCACTTTTTCATGACCATACTAGCTGGCACTTGTAATGGTGAGCTATTCGTGTTTTTTCATTATTCAAGGTCGCAACCAAGTTCGAGTAAAAATTCTACGCAATCATAGTATCCAGATCTGCAACAAATAATTAATAAAGTTTCTTTATGCTCGTATTACTGATTTTTCATTCTAATATATCTCCTCAAGTGTTAGATATCAGAAATTAGGGCTGCTTAATATAATCCATAACGTTTCATGTCTAATCTTTAATAGCCTTTCTAATTTTAAGCCTCAACGTATCTGTTTGCTTCCTTTGTTGAAATTGAATCAAATGCTAAAGTGGCTGCGATTCATACTGTATTTAAAGTTAATTGCTTTTATATTTTTATGATTTTCTTTCATATCTTTGTTTGAAGTATTTTTTTACTATTTGTCCTTTATTAAAATATGAATTATCCATGCTTAGATTATTTAACTTCAAATTCGTTACCAAGTAAGATAATTTCATAATCCAACTTTATTTAACATATATAGATATTTGATCTTTTTGATTGCTAAAATAGAAACTTAACCTTAATTATGCAAAAATCATAAATTTTTTTAGCACTCCAAGTGATCATATATTAAAAATGATTACTGATGGATCACCATATAATTTCAATTTTTTTGAAGTCTTCTTCTAAATCTACCTCCTCCCAAGTTATTATTTTGATACTTACTCTTACATATAAGTTATCCAATCAGAAAACACATCTCTCCACTCAGTCCATATTCCATTCTTAGTCCCGTAATTTCCATCCTTGTAGTGTTCGCCACCTCTAATAAATTTTTTAATTAATAATTTAAATCTCATCTACCAACTATTTTTACCATTCTTTCATTAAATAATTTCCCTAACTCAACCCGTCTCCCTATGTTAACCTCAAAACCTTCTTCTTTATATAATCCACCTTCTCTAAACATTTTTTGTTTTATGAAAACATCCTAATTAACATCGGGTTTTTCATTGATTAATTATAAAATTTTGAAGTCAGCTAAATGTATTATTCTAAATTATAGTTGAAATATATTTTTGTTTCTCTTTTAAATAAATGCTCATAAAAACATGGTAATTTTATTTAAACAATATGTTTCTTTTTCACTCTAATTGAATTTTCATGTATCAAGAACTTTATTTGGTCTTAGAAATCTTTTATTCCTAAAGTTGCAAAATATGTTGAGAGAAAGAAATGGATTGACAGATAGTCAACTTAGCAGTGAGATTAAGAAACAAAATAATTTACTCTATTTTCCTTTGGGATTCCTTAATCGAATTCTACATTGAGCAATCAATTTTTGGGATTATCACAGATAATTGTCACATTAGTATCACCATGCTCAGAAGGGCAAAATTCTTCCAAATTTTATTCAATAAATTCTTGATAAAATACATTTAGTTTAATCAAAGCATCTGTTTAAGAGTCGAATAATTTCTTTATTATAAGTAGTTTTCAAAAGTGGTAGTTTAGTAATGTCCTTTGATTTTTGGATAATTATAAGATAATATCGTTTAAATGTATTCAATTACAAATTCTCCAGTTTATGATAGCATTTTAGACTATAAAAAAATTTGTGAAATTTAATTAAATTTAGTTTGCTAAAGCCCATCTTCAATCACACTATAGTTCTCTACAACATTTTCACAACTATCCTTCTCTTTGTATGAAATAGATTTCAGCGGTCTTAATTAATAAATGGATGAATTAAATGTTTAAATTTGTCAAAAAAGTTATAAAAAGAGATAGACACAAAAGATATCTTGATTCGACACTGCATAAATCGAAAGGAAAGCTAGTGATACAAAAAACTGGATAAATAAAAAAACATTAGGGAATTTTGAAATACAAGTTCAACCATTGTAAATGTTGGAATATACATGAATGATAACATTCTAAGCTAACAAAAATTTAATCAAAGAATATATAAATTGATAGTAACGTTAGATCGATTATAACCAGAAGTATTTGCTTAGTTTTTGAGAGTTTCAGGGAAATTTATACTTTTACAAAAATATGATTTCATCATATAAAGTGAATTGTATAATCAATTTTTATTCATAATTATTAATATTGTTGAATATGGCAAAGCGTATCCATCAGTTATTTGTGTTTATTCTTCTAATTAATATGTCGCTCATTGCCAATTAGCTTTGTTTAAGATAATAAGCAAAAGTAAAATCAATCATCAGGGGTCATTATAAAAATGCATTCAGTCAAAGTAAAGGGGCATTAATTACATCAAAGCTACTAAATGGTTTCTTAGGAGGTGATAATGGAAGTTGCTTAAGAGATACTATTTATACTTTATCTGCATATACATATAGTTAAATAGGATATTCAATAAACCTGGGGTTATTTTAAAAGTAAGAAATAAATACCTTGAAAATATGGTTGTGGGATGGTGATAATCGATATTATAATATTAAAATCTTCATCATATTAGATGGCCAAGAAACTTAGATTTTTAACAATTTAGCAAAGAGTATATTGACACTAACCTTTCCTAGTCAAATAGTCTCGGGATTTAGGATACTAAATGTTGCAGGAAATACTTACAATCAATTTTTGCACATCATTAAATTTGAAGGTTTCTATAAATTATCATGAGCATATTAAATATATTTTAATCATAATTAGTAACAAACTAAATAATCAATATCGATTCAATTATTTCTTCTTGTGATAAAATTACAAGCATATTTGATTTTTAATAGTTATAAACCATAACACATTGTCCTTTTTGATCTTTGGTTATTTTTTATTTCTTAGACTTAACTAGTAGTATTCTATCCAAATTGCAAAGACGTTTGAATTCTAAGATTTCTTATTCAACTTCTTAAAAATACCAATTGTAATAAAAAATAAAAATTATTCAAAATAGAATTTGAAGCAACCATTCTTAAAAAATAATATCATTTTCATGAAGCTAAACTCTGGAATGGAATTTGTATCTTGAATTATAATAAGGATTGAAAATTCAATTTTTTTTAAATTATTTTTCATTTAATATTAAAGATAAATAATATTAAATTGCACAACACAGATGTAATAAATATTTAAATTATTAAGGAGATTTAGTATCAATATTATTTAGCCAAAAGTGACAATAAATTTTGATATTTGTTGGATTTCTTCTTTTGAAATGAAACATATTTCATGGATAGTTTGAAAAGAGATTAGGCTACATTATTAAAGAAAAGTGTCAAGATGATATGAAATAAATATGTGACTTTGATTTAGATGAGGATATATAGTTCAATTAATTTCTGAATTAAAAAAAATATTAAATTCCATTCTGAGTTAATTTAACATCAAGTTTCGAAATCTATCCCTAATAGATAGAGTCCAAACATTCTAATTTCAAATTTAATAATCCTTATCTATGGCCCATAAAAGTTTTAATAATAAATATCAAGTAGATCAACATTAACCTAGAAATATCTTCCTTTATCTAATAAGAGACTATAATAATTAAAACTAATACTTAAGACTCTATCACCAAAATAACTCTGGATTTAAATTTATTAATTTATATATAAATAGTTAAAATAGGTTAGGAAAGAAATTATAAATTTTTATTTTAATACCAAAAGGATGAATCGTTATTATTTCTATATTCTATTATAATATCTAATTTTTAGGGCTTGCTTGTATTTCCGTACATAATTACCATACATAATTTATTTAATTCTCCTTTAAGTCATACCTAAAGAAAAAAGAACTAGTTACATTAATCATATTATTGTGCGATGATTTTAAATAATCATTATGAAACCTAATAAATATTAAATAATTGAAGTTATTTTATCAATAGTTATGTGGATGTGTTAATTTTCCAATTTATTCTGATATTATTTTAGAAACTGATACTTTGGATTCAATTCTGTGGTTGGTTGAATTCACATATTCATTTATTTATTTCAACACCCAGGTGTATCAATCTTTCCTTTATTCTCTGTTTTTTGTCTAACGCCCCACTTAATTATTTTTACTTTCTACGTTTTTAATATCGTTATCAATTAATATTTCTCATACTTTAATTTTAGTTTCAATAAATACAATCAAGCAATTGATTTTCAAAATCGATATAGATTCAAGCTTAAATACAAATAAATTTCTTTTGGTAAATCTAGCTAATTATTTCTTCTTAGTAAATTCACCTGCATCAACATCATCGAATCCTAAAGTTATCCTATATTTACTTTAACTGAGGTTCTTTTTAAAATTTACATTCCCCTTATAAAAGGATAGTGTTCCTATATTCTGTATTTAAGACAACATTTTCTTATAAAACATATTGGGTACTTAAAGGACATATTTCTAATCTAATTGGATTAACTTAAACTAATATAAGCCAACAATGCATGCTCATGCAGCACATCCCACACAGTTTATAGACCTAGAATAATAGGATGTATATGCAAATTTTTTCAACCAAATATTATAGAACAAATAAATGTGTATCCAAATTCACCAACAACAAAACAACGGTCACTTTTACATTAACTTATATTACATCTAGAATTATTATGTTTCAATTTGTCTCACATTTTATGTTAATAAGTCCTAAACAATTTCATGTTTAGGAGATGTTCACATTGCCCAAATGATTATAAATAATCAATCGCTCATACTTATTAGTAAACCTTGTATCTAAACACAAGAGTTATATTAAATGTTTGTATTGTGAAAATAATTATATGCCACCATCAATAATAGTAATTTTTCTGTTATGATATTGATTCTTATCAAAACTGTCAAATTTAAATTCATTTTCATAAATAACTTTCAATTAAATTACTATAAAAAGGCTCTAAACTAAATTAATATCAGTATCTACCTTCTAAGCGAATTTAAATATTTAAACATATATATATAATCAATTCGATTCTTAGTACATAATAAAAAACCAATTCTTATGAATAATTAGAGAATAATTTCCTTATATTAATTTCAAACCAAACTTAGAACTTTGTAATTATAAAAAGGTTGTTAATTTTGAATCATGACTTTCAAATGGATTAAATTTAATTGTGGCAACTTAATGAGAATCAAATTTTACAATTTTCAAGTTGAAAATTAATTAATTTTAAAAGTTATATTGGTAAGGCTAATGATCATGTGTAATTTTGATAATTAGAAGTAGACCAATTAGTCTCAGGAGGATAAAATATATATATATTAGAAATTAGAGTTCAATGATAATTAATAAATGGCATTATCAAGCAATAAATTGATATAATAAGTTCAATTTTAGACAATAAATTTTTAAGAGTAATGATAAAAAATTAAATTATTGATAAAGTTTAAAAAATCAACATTTTTAATTTCTATTGTTTAGATATATAATATAGTTATCTATTCAAAGAAATTCATTTCTATAATTCCAGATGCCTTAGAAGTCTTTGAGGAAACTATCACCAAGAAGAAGAATTGTATAATAGAAAAAATGATTAACATCAGAAATGGAATTAAGCCAATTGATATATATCTGTTATTATCAAATTTCTTTATTTTCATATATCAACTTCTAATATCCTTACCTTATATCATTTATGTATTCTCCCTCTATTAATAAATAAATAAAATTATCTTTACATCAATCACTAAATGGTTAAGAACACAAGATAAATAGTATTAGACTATTGGGTTTGATAGAAGTATTTGGAAGTCGAAGGTCTAATTATAGGATTATTGTTTAATATAGAATTAAATTTATGTATATATTGCTAATTTTTCAAATTTTATTTCCGAAACTGCAATTTAGGATTAATGATATTTATTTCTTTTTTTGCATATTATTTTTCGCAAAATTGACAATCCCCCTAAGATAAAATTAAATTTATTACAATTGGCCATCCTATTTTTTCTTTAAAAGTAAAGACTTCAATTTTTAGATATTCCTTTGCGTCCTTCCTTCCTTCTATCTCAATTTTGAAATTTTTTCCCCCAAAAGCTTAGTGAATTTAAAATTAGGATTTAAAGATTTAAAACCTTAAAATAATGAACCTAAAATTAGAAACTTATATTTATTATAATAGACTTTTAGTATATTAATAATAAATGGGTAACTCAATAAAATGCTGATAATAAATATAAAGCTTTGAATCAGTGTTGAAAAATTATATTATTCTGATTATTCACATATGTATTTAACCACTGCAAAAATTAAGGCAAAGGAACAATATTGACCGCTCTGAATATCCAATAAATAAAACTTCTAAAGAATAAAGGGCTTATAATTCTAAGCAATAAATTAGTAAAACAATAAACACAACCCCAATAATGATGCTTTCAAAAATATGTCAGTTTCAAAATAGATTAGAATAATAATAATAATCGTTTTCTTCCATAATTTGATCATTTCCCAAAAATAGTTTTATTGAGTGTATTCATTAAATAAATATCCTACATGTCTTCTAAACTTTATCTTGTTATGGTTTTCTCTATTTAAGTACAAAATTAAAAATAACAATATGGGTATGATCAATCCAATCAATGTAGTTCCTGGAATTGCAAATTCTTAGATCCATAAGATATGACTTCTGACCCATATTTCAAGGACACATCACCAGATATATAGTCTTAATTTGATATTTTCCTAACCGCCAGAATTGAGAAAAATCTAATACTTATAAATTTAATTTACTAATTAATCAAGGATGCTTAATTTTAGATATACAAATATAAAAATGTAATAGATATGATTCTCATCCTAAATTTAGTTTTTGTTAGAATGGATACAACATTAAATCCAATATAGATTATTAATACCTAAGCAAATAATAGCACAAACATAACCAAGATTCTACTGTAAATTAACTCAATGCCTTAAATTTCAGCCAAAATACACTCAAAATAGTTTGCCATAAAATAAGATGTATCACTCGATTATTTTAAAAAATTCAAAGAGAATGATAACCTAATATTAAATGTAAAAATAAGAGAAAAATCCATAAGTAGTTTAGAAATAATTTAAGTAAAATACTTTCATGATCTAAATAAATATTAAAATTTACCTTAATTAAGTTTGAATAATATTTCCACAAATTTTTATCTCAGCTTAAGTGATGCAAATAGTTAATTGGATTTTTCAATACTTCTGATGGTTAACAAAGTAGAAAGAATAGCCCTACAGTAATTACATTTTATGTACCAAATAGAAATTAATAGAAAGGTCAATAATAACCTCGAAAATTCTTCACATTATCTACATTCTAGTTGCTTCTAATCTTTAAAGAATGATCCAGATCCTCTTATATCATATCGATCACATTCTTCGCATAATCCTCCAAGGTGTCCCTAAGTACAAAGGTCATTTCCAAATGTCCATCCTCCTTGGCAATATGTTGGATTTTTAAAGCATAATTCTATATAATCTGAAATTTAATTAGGCCTCCAAAACCCAGCTTTGAGTTTAATTTTATTTGAAGCAATGGCATCAAATTTATTTTTATCAAAAATAGAACATTTTGTAGCGTTATATGTTACAGAATAGAATCCCTATAAGGGCTGACATATTTGACATCCAGAATAAATATAGAATTCTCCTAATTAGCACATGAAACTATTGACTTTCATTCTATAGGCTAATTAATCATCCTAATATTGAGTATTGCAATAGACTAAAATTTCTTAATTTTTATTTTCCTACTTATATGGATCTATTTCAAATTACAGTTAACCAAGGTTAAAACCTTTAGTATCTTAATTAAAAGTCAGTTTGGACGTTTTAATGGATTTACTTAAATTCTCAGTAGTGTCAAATATTTATAATTCTACATTGCAAGTTGAATTTTCAAGGTTGATTAATACTTCATTCATACTGTTTTTAAACAGAATGCTTAAATCAAATATATAACTTTGGTAATTTTAATGCTTAGGATTATAAAGCTCATAACTTTATAGCTCTTGACCGCTAGGGATAAATAAGACATTTTTTTATTAAGAGTGATCTTAGGATATAATTTTGTAAGGCTTTAAATATAGGACCTCATATTAACGGCTTTCAATTAATTTTTATTGTGACAACATTTCCACTAGATTGATTTACAAACTCAAATGTTAAGGTAATTCATTGATGTTATTTAAAGATGTGTTAGCAAAATTTAACAAGATAAGAGACTTAATAAAATTATTTTTAGTTAAACTGCTATTGCCAAATAAATATATTCCTCCTGCTTCTGCTGCTTAATTATTACAAATTAAAGAATTAATTATAGTAAATCTTTAGGAACCTTCTGAAAAATAGAAACCACCTCCTATCTATGTCGCTGTGTTATTCAAAAGAATGGAATTTTTTAAATCAAATTTTTAATTTTAGATAAACATTCCTGCTCCTAACTGTCCCTTATTTGAAATGAAGATTGAATTAGAAATTTATATTTTGCTACCTATCTTTGTATCTGATTTTGCCAATATGCAACCATAATTTTTAATGGAGTTCATAATGCACGATAGTTCTGAGATTAGAGCTTTTTAGAAATCAATTAACTCAAAATATAGTAAGCCATTCCAACAATTTTAACAATCATTATTAAATAACTGAATTTTAGTAAAAAAAACTTGAGCTTGATTCGTGATGCTTTACAATTTAATCAAAGATCCGTTCTAATTCGAATTAGAAATTATTTCCTGAAAAATTTTCGATACCAAATCATGTTGATCAATCTGAATTATTACTTAATTAATTTTAAAACTGCATTAGGGAAAATCAAGATCAATATAATTATCATTAAATTAATATGAAATAAGGTTACTAAATTTAAAATCATGAAGATTTTATATCGTAATATTTTAAAAATGTACCTTTGATTACATGTCATTGCTTTATTAGACTTCTAATAAATTTAAGGGATAAAATGTTTAAATATTAATGAATTTGGAATTTGTAATTTTGATGTATTTTGAATCCATTATTTGATGATAAAATGATTCCATCTATTTTTAATTGATTCAAAGTTAATTTGCATCCAGCAAAATTCATTATTGCATTATCAGTAAGAAGTTTTTGCCTTTCAACTAAACTAAGTTTACCAATCTATAAAATAAAAGTTAAAAAGCCTTATTCAGTATAAATAATTGTAAAATTTTCTATTTTCACATTGTTCTATAAAATGGTTTGAGAATCAGATTTAAAACTCAACATTTAATCAACAAGAGAGAAACAATCCTTAGCAACAATATTTTTAAATTCAAGATTATTTTTTGAAAAAGATGGATCTATTGAAAAGATTGATGATGATTGTTTATTTAAAACATCTGTTAAAATAATATTATTAAGATAAAGTGTTAACAAACTTTTCTTCCCACTAATTGTAAAAGCTCCATTTTATTCTAATGTTGAAATTAATGAATTATGAGCGTGATTAACAATACAGTCTGATATAACCACTATTCCATCTCCTTATAAATTAATGTTAAAAACTTGACTACCTTATGTTTAAATATAACTAAATAAACCATTGTTAAATGTAAATTTAGTCACCGTTGTTGATAAAGCTCCTCCTATTGCTACGATATTATATGATTGAGAAATAATATTAGTAATTTCATTTTAATTATAATTGCCTTGAAATTAAATTTTATAGTATTTCATCCAAAACTATTGATTGTGGTAATTATGATTATGGACATAAAAGTTTTCTATCGATATTTCATCAGAAAAAATTGAAATATATGAGAGGGAAGAATTTGTTAGAGAATTATTAGCGCAATTGATATTTTTCATCCTTAAAAGACCTAACCCTGAATCGATATACAAGAGACTTGCTGAAGTTTCAGAAGGATCCTTATTATATTAATGAAAAATATTCTCTTCAAAGTGTAATTTATCTAAATCAATAATTTAAGGTTTTTCTGATTATAATTCAATTATAGAAAATAATTTTCCTGCTTATTATTTGATTAGTATGTTTCCAAAAACAAAAAGGTTTTCAATTTTTATATATTCATTTGAATTTAACATAATCCATGGATTTGATTAAATAGAAATTATTGATTGATCTATACTAAATACATTTTTAAGTTGAATTAAATTTAGAGTTATTTCAATAAACCCAGAAACCTATAATAATTATGAATGAAACATCTAATTTTCTTTTTATAGACATTCTGATGAAGGTTAAATTTTTTGTTCTTGGTTTTAATTTTCATAGAATAAATTTTCTATTTAATCAAAGGAACAGATATTAAGGAAAAAAAACGATAATTTAATGTATTTTTTATGAAAGTGCTTTAGATAGTTAAATTTAAGCAGTTAATTATTATAAGATGTTATTCTTAATAAGAGAGCATAACATTATCTTCAAAATGAAGGTTATTTAACAATATATTAGTATATGTTTTTTGTTTACTTTTATTCTGTAACAAATATTTAAAAATTATTAATAACATTTCTTTAGATCTAAATTTATTTCAACTAAATATCATATTTTTCAATGATTGATGAGATTTATGAAATAAATTAATATGATATTAAATCATTATCCTTTATTAAAATATCCTTAAAATTAAATTCATAATTAAATATAATGAATTTTGAATTCATCATCTTATTTTTTACAATTGAAAGATTATTGATAATAAAAGTTGTTCTCTCATTACTGTAAATAAAGCTTGTGTTTTAAAATAGTGAGTTTGATATTTAAACGTCATTAATTATGACATTTGAAAATTATTCTTGAGTCAATGCGAAGTGAAAGATTGATGAATTATAAAATTTACAAGAATCAATAATAACATTCTTAAATAGAATGGTTCGTTAAGCGTTTTAAAATTAAAATAAAGTGGAATTTATAAAATTGAAATTCTGTAGTTTAAAATTATCAATTATAATAGTGTCTCCCAAATCTGTGCAATAAATATTAAATACAACTAAATTTTCAAAACTGCAACCAACAATTAATATATTTTTCATATTAAAATTAAGGAAACTATCTTCTTGAATAGATAATGATGATGCATTATCTGTAGTTTAAAAAAATGAAATATCCACAAACTTCATATCTATTGGGTTGCCCCTGTTTTGAAATATCAAATCTAAAGATGAGAAAATTTTAAATATGATATTAGTTAAGAGTATAGCATCATAATTCAAAAATTTTAAAGTAAATGGTTTTCTGGGTTGAAAAGTGGAAACCTTACCTTAAATCTTTAATCTTGCTATTTGTAAAGAAAAAATATTTTCCCTATAATCATTCTAAAGAGTGAGATTGAACGTTGTTATAAAGCAGGATTCTATTATTTCTAATGTAATAGTCATTTCCTTAAGACCAATATTGTTAAAATATTGATAATACAATTAATTGAATTAATTATAAGTTTAGAGAACATCACAATAAGAATTATCCTAAATTAAATAATTGTTTACCTTATATAATTCTAAACTATTATGGCAATTGTTTTAATAGCAATATTATGCAATTTGTAAATTTGGATCAATTTGAATTTGTTCAAGAGGAACTTTTTAAAGACATCTATAAGTGTACATAATATTTTGTGAGGTTGTGACAAAATAAGGATTTATTTTCTATTTTATTAAGGTTAAATACATTTATTTCTTCATTTTGTCTACTTTCGCAAACTTGGCATAATGAGGAACATTGAAAACATATCCCATTATATTAATTTCTTATTGGATCTTAATAATAATCTAATTTGCACTTGAAACATTAAAAGTCAAAAGCAATATTGTTGCATTCTAAACACATTTAATCGCAAAATTGTTGACAAGAATTTTTTATTGTTTTATAACCTGGCATGCATTAAGTGATTAAAGTTTTTCGAGTCTTTATATAGTTATAAAAAATAGGTTTATTAGGTAAAAATTAAATTGTAAAACCTTGAACAAACCATTTCCAAGGATCTAAACCATTATCTTCAAAGCATTATTTGGACTATTCGTAACCACAAAAACTACAAGCTCCTGTTATGGTAGAAACAATATAATAATCCTCACATAGTATGCACTTAAGAGTAGATTATGGAGTTTTGATGCACTATTTACAATTAAGAAGATGGGATTAACAATTTGCAATTTCAAGAGCAATATTAAAATCATCAATTGCAGACAGAGTGCAAATTTCTTACTTTTCAAAAGTAATATAGGATTTGAGGCAATTTTATTAAGATGGCTTCTTAAAAATACACTCTTTAATTGTGAAATCAAAGATGTATTCTTCAGCACATTAAGCACATCCTTCTACAATTTCTTCATCAATAAGAGAGTAACTTCCATCTTAAATTTTTTTATCAATAAAAGAATAATCTTCTAAAAAGCCTAAAGTAGTCCTTGTTGGATCACTTGCAAAATAATTGAAACAATATAAACAATTTTTTATTTTACAGTCTACGCAAACTTTTTCAAAGTTTTAATATTGTGGAGGTTAGCATGCTTTTTGAAGAGGAGGGCGTCCGATTAGCTTGGTTAAGCAATTAAAATGTGTCTGTAAGATTTCACATTCATAACAATTTGATCCACATGGATAGCAATTTTCATTTATTGATTGACAAGTATCTTTAAATTAATCTATTTTTTCAATTTAATCATATGATGGAGTCGCTGTAGCTTTGCAATCAGGACAGTATTGTATATCATCGCCCAAAAAAATAAATTGTTATTTTTCTACCTCCAACTATTATGATACATTTCCTTCTTTATTTGTATATAATGTTGTTTAGCAAATAAGAGTTTGAGCCCATGTTTTAGGATTCAATACACATTCCAAACATGTTATAAAATTTTTATTTATTATTGATGGGCTTAATAATTATGAAAATAATACCATTATTAGCAATCACCTTCAATTTCGAAAAAACCATATTTGCATTCTTCTTTCAATGGTTTTCCTTAATTTAATTGAAGGTTTAAATCTTCATAATCAACACATTTATTATTCTCATCAACTGTTCCATATTCACAAATACATTACTTATAGTCTGCTAAATATCTTCTATTTGAATCTTCAAAGCATGATAAGCAATCGTCTTTTGTTGGACCATCGCATTCCTTGCAAGTTAGGTGGCAACTTATTGATGGTTAATAATAGTCTAGACAATTAAAAAATTGGAACCCAACAATTGATATTTTAAGGTAGTTGGATGAAGATTATAATAAATTACCATATAATAACTTAAACTACATTTTATTAAACTGTAAAACATCGAGGTTTATATTAAATTCTTCCTTATCAAGACCGTTATAAAAGGTAATTGAAATCAATATAGAATTTTCTAATTTCTTTACTAATATAAAATGCCATAATTTAATATCAAAAGTTACATCAAGTGATTCAGACTTTAAAAAAGGATTGCTTGAAAAGTCTATAGAGACTGAAGGAATAGTGTAGCTATATGTAGTTATAATAATTTGGTTTTAACTAGTGGAGATCCTGTAAAATAATTAAAATGCACACAGATTTTTTTGAATTAATTGGGAATGTTAAAAATTACCAGATAGTCTTATAAGTTGATATTCGAATTCATCATCAGATGAATAAATTTCTGAAATTTTTACCCAACCTGATAATAAAAACTCCTAACAATTAATATTTTGTGATACAAATTCATATTGACTTTATTTCTCTATTGTTACATCAGGCATGCTGTTTATTAAACTTTATTGACATTAACATTCATTATAATGGATACTTTAGAAGAAATTAATAAAAACATTAGAGGATGATATATAACATCCTTCAATATACATAATTTCTCCTGGAAAATAGGATAGGATATCTCTTTCAAAAAGTTGAAGTGGAATATTTTGGGGTACAATGAAATCACCTCCAACTATTTGTTCAATTTTTTATATATCAATTAAAAACTGTATTTAAATTGATTTTTAATATGGTTATTTAATTCCTTCCATTAAATATATTATGACTTCTTATTTTGAAGGATTTGGAAAGAATCCATTAAAATACCAAATAGATTCATATTAAGTATAATCTATGAGAATCTCTTCTCTAATATATCCAACTTCCTTATCAAAAAATAGAAAATATTTCTTGATTATTTAATTCTCATAATCAATGCATTCATATTGTATAAAATGTAATTAATTGTTGGCCTTATCGTATATTCTAAATAATTGAAAACAACTACTATCAATTATTCCAATCGTTCCAATTTGTTCTACATTACTAAGTGGAACATATTTACTCCACACTCCAACCCCAATACCCATTGAAACTGTTTTAAGCGGGTAAATATTTGGTAATTCCATAATCCAACAGCACATCGATTGGTAAACTACAAATATTACAAGCAAAAAATATGAAAAGATTTACATTTTTATTATATAATAATTAAGCTTTTTTGAATCTCCTTTAAATCATTTTTCTTGATTTGATTTTTTTGTGTTTCAAAACAGCTATTATTAGGGAATATTGTTATTTGGATTAGAAAAAGTATAGAAAAATACAAAAATTAGATAAATGTGGAAGTAGACTTTATTTTCATTAATTATTAATCAAAATCACATCATTATGTGAGCAAGCAGATTTCATTAATTATTTTGGTTATAAGTTAAATTTTAGACATATTCATATTATAAGACTATCTGATTAAGAATTTACCGATTATTTGAAGCAAATTTTTAAATTAATCAAAAGTTATTAAATGAGTGTTATTTTGTAATTCAGGGTCAAAAGATTGATAAGTTTATGTATAGATGCATAAGAGATGCTGAGATTATTAATAACTTTATTATTTACAAAAAATAATCGTTTTTTAATTCATGAATAAAATAAAATTAATTAAATAACTTATTCATTTAACTATTCTTAAATGTTAGGAATTTTAATTATCAAAAGAAAATACAACTATTTTTAATTCAAATTAATACATTATTGTCGCAAAAACAGTCAAAGACTTTATCTGGTTTGAGGATCATAATTTAAGTAATTCAAGATATTGATAAAGAAAGTTTAAAAATTGAAAAAGGTGTTAACCTAATAAAGTAGTAAATGAATCAAATAAGTATATAGCAACAAAGAAATTCACAGGATTAATAAGAGAATATCTGTTCAGATAGTAATCTAATTAATTGGCTCTTGATTTAAATCTTTTATAATTGTGATTTAGAATAGATTTGAGTGTTTTATTATTTGCTTAAAGTAGTTTTGTCATACAATATTTTCAATTTTATTTGTTAATAAAGCTTTCCTCTTTCAATATGAATTTTTAGAGATTTTAATTTTTTAAAGATGCAACAGCATTCTCATTGTACTCCAACAAAATTTAGAATAAAATTTTTGAAAAGATAGAATATATTGTAGCTTCTAGATTTTTAAGGAAGGTTAAGACTAGAAGCATAAATCGAAAACTACTTTTTGTTTGCATTTGAGGTAAAGATTCTTATACTTTTAAAAGTAATATAAATTCTTGATAATCAGATGCAACAAAATTAGTAAGTTGACTTTAATTCAACATTCCATAATTATTAGAATAGTTTATATATTATTTTCATCGACTTGTATTATTTCAGTGAAGTATGTATTATGCTTATTATTTAAAATACATAATCATTTAATTTTATGCAATATCTTTTATCACTTATGATGTTCGTTTACTCCTTATAATAATTGATTATATTTAAATACATTAAATGTTCTTTGTGCTTATTGTGCAGCATTATCCTTCTTTCATTCATTTAATGATTTTAATGAATAATTTTAAGAAGTTTTAAGTGGTTTAATAAAACCCAAATGTAACCATTTTATAAAATAAAATATTTCAAGTATAAATTTTGCAAATTATTATTATTTAAAATATGTCCGAAAAGGGAAGCTCAGATTATGTATCTTTAAAATTCTTTAAAGTATTTTTTATTTGGACTATTGAAGATAAAATACATTGTTTTGAGTAATTAAGAAACGGTTGAAAGAGGAGTTTAATCTAGGCTAAGGAAAAATCAAAGAAGAAGAACCAAAAAATTATCAATAAGAATTTAAAAAAGATTTAAAAATTATCAACATTTAGAAAACAAGGAAAATTGTGATTAATGGTAAAAAATTAGAATTGCCTTAAGAATTTTATGAGAGAACAGGATAGTTATAAATTTTTTGAGAATCAAGTTACAGGTTGGAATGAAAAGGAAAAGTAAGTCTTTGGCCAGTTGAAAGGGTAAAGGATGTAGAAGGGTTTGTAAATAATAATTTAAAAATAAATAGATTTTATATTTCCTTTTTTTTTGTATTTATTTCATCATCTTCTCTGCTGTAATTATAATATCAAACTCTCGACTTGAATTATCTGATTCATAATTATAATTCTTTTAATTTCTTGTTACTACTTTTGCCTAAGTTCCCTCCTTTTGAATTTCTTTTTTGGTTCTGCAAAATATCTTTATTTTTATTGTTTCAATAGATGTATTAATTTCCTATCTGGCATTTAAGTCTTGAATATTTGTGCATCAAATCATCCTACGTAATGATTGACTCAACTTGCATCTACAGATTCTTGAGTAAAGTTTTTTTATTAAGTTTTGAGAACATTAATTGCCCAAGTTTTATCATCTTTCTGCAAAAGTTAAATACAATTTCGTATTTAGTTTAAGATATTAGTATTACTCTATAATTATTGTTTATTCTATCCAATAAGACTGGATTGCAGGCAAATATTCGGCTAATATTATTCTATAATGAACAGAATTACTTAAAATAATGGAGGTCAGAATTTGCTATTTATATTTCAATATTCAATTGAACAAAAGTGATTGAAGGAAATACCTATTGAATCAATTAAGAAATGGACCTTAATTAATAAATTTAAACAATTTAAGAATGCGTTTTTCGATATTATTGTAATTACAACTAATGGATATCAATTGAAAAACAACTATAAAATACAAACAATTTTAGATTTGGAATGCAAAAAAGCAAAACCATCTTCATTTATATAAATTTGTTTGCTAAAGCATACCTTATATAAGCAACTCTATGCAGATATCCCTGCAATGATGATTGCCAAGAATTTATTCATCATAATCAATTTAATTTTATTTTAATCCCAACCTGCGTTAAGTAAAATCCTCTTCTTACTGCTTCTAATATGGAGCAACTACATACCTTTTGGCTGTTACATTTTTATGACTGTCAAGCAAATTTAATCATTGTTGAATTTCAAATTGGAGGACAGAAATGGATCTAGAACATCAATCCTTAATCTATCCAGTGGATTTATAACTAAAAATAAAAGTTGGAAGTATCAAAAAAGGATTGAAAGTCAACTTTAATAATAAAATATAAAAATATTGGTTCAAAACTAAAGCTGGAGTAAATAAAACTATAAGCTTCTACTATTATTATAGGTAGCCCAGTATTTTAAGTATGAATGCATTTAGAAATGGTATATAATTAATTAGAGAGTATAACTTGATCAATATGCAACAACTTACTTAATTTGATATCTTAGTTATTATTGTGGATAATTTCTATACTTGTTCTCTGGAAAATTTGGAGAGTTATGTAAAACGATGCACTTTAAAAGGTACTTAGATCAAGTCAGAATTTTTATGCCTTATGTACTGTTTTGCTCCAAATATTGCATCATCTATGCTGCTAACACTGACTAATATTTGACTTTTATGATTACTATGCTTAAACATAAACCATAAGGATCAATTACTATAATTTAATAATCTTAAAGATATTAATACAAACTGTTATAGTTAAGAATTTGTCATGTTTTATAGTCGAGCCATATTGTATTCTTTTTATTAAGCCTCTTATTACTATAATTATCAATAATAGTTTGTTTCTTATTCTATTTTTGAATGTGATGTAGAAGGGATATGTGAATTAGCTTCAGATCTATTTGCTTGAAATAAATTCAGCAATGTATTTATGAATTTTGCACTTCTTCGAAGACCTAAAAAACATGTAGTACTTATGATACTGATTATGTCTGAAAATCACAAGAGTGCTATTTTAGCTTGCTCCTTAACATGCCTAACTTACAGAAATTAACGCCAAACTTATTTGATAGTTGCCCTTCCTTCAATGCAAAACTAACATATTTAATCAAGTTTATGCTAAAATGATACAATGTTGCAAATGCGCGCTAAGGTATTTTATAAGCTGTAAAAAAAAGTGAATATACTGGATATCTACATCAACTACACGCCAAACTTGCAAGTTCAGCGTCACTGAAAATTACTTAAGAGTTTACTTTTTCTTTATATCTGCTGATGCTATTTAATGTTTTAATCTCCCTATGATTACTAAGTTTTCAATTAAGTACTAACAACTAACTAGTGAGTAAAAATGACTCATTGCTTTAATGCTAAAACCTTGTAATGTTGTAAATTTGGAAAATAATATTACAATTACCTTTTTTTGTTCCTTCTAATAATGAAAATTGAGTATTTACCTGATTGTATAAATGTATTCAAGAAAGAAGTGATGAAGATATTAATCATCTTTCATAATAACAATTGGAACTAGACTACTTATCTTTATGCCACCATTTGGCTCAAAATATTAACCATGATGAACTGCTTATATTTAGTGGATTAAGGAGTTATCAATAGTAGTCTTGGATTAATGAAAATAAGTACTAATCTCATGATATGATGGGCAATCACTGAACATAAGATACAGGAAGCCACCCTCCATTTAAAATTCAATTCAGGAAAAACAAAAGAAAATTTATCCAAGAGGACTGGAGTACATCAAATAAATAATGCATAATATGCTATAGTATAGCTATCACCACAATATAAACAATAAGAATTACATTTCTATAGTTTTTCAATTTGGTGGTGAGTGAACATTTTTCAACTCTATTTTTGTGCTTTAATGAGGAGATACAAATGGTGTGTATAAACTAACAACTCCTGAATCTAGAAATAAATTTTTGCTGTACGTG
This sequence comes from Paramecium octaurelia, assembly GCA_905182995.1. Classification (NCBI taxonomy): domain Eukaryota; phylum Ciliophora; class Oligohymenophorea; order Peniculida; family Parameciidae; genus Paramecium; species Paramecium octaurelia. The sequence continues at coordinate 365,170 of CAJJDP010000090.1, forward strand.
TTTACCAGGTTTTTGAGGCTCTAATTGATAAATAGAATATTCTAGAATAGGCCATAGAAGTTATTCACTAGTAAGTTAATCACAAGAGCCTCAGATGAAGAATTAATTACATCATTAGCATCCATCACATAGAATTGAAATTTTGCTATTAGATACATACGCCATTCTTATTTGCTAAATGTAGTATGCTACACTGGTTATTCATTAAATGCATTCACTTTATGAAATATACATACCATTTAAGAGTGGTTAATTAAACGGATATCTTGAAAGTTCTCAGTGTAGTTCATGCTATTTTGATCATTATTAACTCCTGATCACTTTGTTTACAATTATGTCTGTGTTGAATATGCATGCTACAAATTGAAAAATTGATTACATTTATTGTGCAAGGATCCCAGTACCTAAACGTCCCATTTGTGAATTATCTTACATTACTTCTCTAACAATGAAAAATATATGAGAATCTTTCCTAATTCTATTAAAAAACCGCTACCTTAATGTATAATTTTCAAAACCTAGTCAAATAGAACAAATTGTAAATGGTACAGATCTTCTTGCCAATCCAAATATTGTATTGATAACAAAACATAATCTGATTGCTAGAAAAGTTATAGTTACTATTGGCAATTATCCACATTATGTTATCCCACTACTCCACTAAATGTTCTACGAAATATAAACTTATTAATAATGCAAGATTGATGAGCAAAAGAATTTAAGTGAAGTCTATTGCTTCTGGGATGAGGAGTAAACTACTTGCTTAGAAAGGATATGTGAGAATGGACCTGCACTTGCCTAATCTCATTTAGTGCGTATAGTGTTCCTTTTTACTAATTAAAAAGCAGTTTGTCTTATCAAAGGGTTCTTTGATTACAAATATGCTATAGAGTATATATGTGCTTCTATGTTTGAAGACAAGAGATGCGTCACTGATGGATATTAATGTATTTCGAGAAATCTTGCCAAGATGTTAATATTATTGATAGCTGTACCTTTGATATCTATCAAAATCCTTGAGCTTGGATTGATGACGAATTTTTTTTTTTTTTCATACCAAAACTTGCTAAACTGCATCTGTTACTCTCACCAAATATATAGAATACAATTCATACTTGCCATATTGTACAGTTAAATATTCTGGTAGTGAAAATGGAGAATGAATTTGGAATGAAAATCTAATTAGATGCTTTTTGATTCATGCATTGATTTTTGTGGAGATGGCATTATCTCTAGCAAGGAAGAATAATGTGACGATGGTAATTATTTACCTTATGATGGTGGCTATAAATGCGAAGTAAAATGTCAATAAGGATGTAATCTTTGTAATTTTGAAATATTTTAAGATTATTATAAGAAAGGGTGGGTATTGTCACATGTAGCTTGCATTTTCTATTTGTTGAGATAGGTATATAGTTGAAAGGAATTGTGTTATGATGGAAATAATATTGTTGTAAGAGTTATGTGTAGAATGTTAGAGGTTAACTTAGAAGATGGATCTTAATCACTTAATGTTTATGGGGATGAATTTTTAATTTAAGAATAAGAAAAATGTAATGAAGGAAATCTTCAAAATAATGATAGGTGTAGGAATTGGAAATTTCATTTTGAAAATAACATTAATGTTTGTAATGACATTATTCAACCTAAAATTATATTTCATAAACTCTCAAAATCAAACATACAAATTTTCAATTTCAGAATAGAAACGATTAAATGTAATAAGGATTGGTTAGTTGTTATTGAAGTACCAAAGATAACGAACATGATTTTGAAGTTAAACCAATTTTTTCTATTACAATGAAAGAAAAATTGAAAATTATATTTTCAAGGTAATTATTGAGAGTGATAATAATATAAATATTTAAGACAAAACTTTATACTCCAACGAAGCAAAGTTATCATTAATATCTCCTAACAAACTGTCTAATGATCAATAATTTATTATTGTAAAAATTGCTTTTATAAGTAGAAATTGTAAGTGGAATTGGTATTTTGTTTGGCAATTTAGAAATTTTCTGGAATCTGCTTGATATGCTCAAAATTAGCATTTATGAAATACTACAATCTAACATTTAAAAATTTAATCATCAATTTATTGAAATATTTACAGCAGACTCAACTACTCCAATCATCTAAAACAGATTTGCTTTTCCAAAATATATCAGATTTTGAAGTTCCAATTATACTTACCAAATGGAAATTGGAATACTATTCTATTAAATTGTTACTTTTTGTAAAATTTATAAATTCTATTCTCTGTCTTTGCAACATTGCAGTAGGATTTGATTTTATGTATTTTTTATTTCCTTTATTAATTACTTCTACCTTATTAAGCATGAGAATTAGTATAACTAGAGATATAATTTAGTCAATTTAAAAATGTAAGTGATGCTCCTTTTTAATTAATCAATGCGAATTTTATTCTTTTGATATTAAAAAATAAAGTAATGTAGGAATAGCTATTAGAATTAACAACTGTGATGAAAATAATGAATATGAATGAACTTATGTTATATATATCATTAAATCTTTGAAAACTAATTGCTTAATCCTTTACATCATATTAAAGTTCAACTATTCAAAATTCATTCTAATATGCTATAACTCATACTGAAATCATACAAAAATCATTTAATCATTATAATACTTAATTTTAAAAGATATCTTTTTAAAACTAATATTCATTAAAAATGATAGTTTTTCAACCATCTCTAGTGGCAGCACACTTATAATAAATTTATGTATTTTTTAATTTTGATTAATTTAAAGTTATAGGAGAAGCCATCGATACTGCCTTTATATAAATGAGAATAATTTTGTATTTGAAAGCAAAGAAAAAATGGTAAATAATTGCAATCTCTACATATAACTAGTGTGTTTGAATAAATGTGAATTAGAAAGTATAATTCAGTAGCAGAGCAGCAGACTGCAGATCTGTAGGTCTCAGGTGCTCCCTTCTTTTTTATTTTAAATAAAATAGTTTTTAAATTATTAATATTAAAATTTGGCAAACTATTTAATGTACTAATTTTTATAGAATATCGCTGTTAATAATTATTAACTAATCTTCAATATATATAAATTCAAATAATGTTGATATTCATCTACAAACGCCTATATTCCTCAGGATTTTATAATGATATTATAATAAGTAATTCTTGTGGAAACTTTTGAGAATAACAGATTTATTTATTACTAATATATTAACTATTAAACATAATTCTCTTTAGTAGTGAAATTTTACCAAAAATGAAGTTATAAATCTAACCTGTTTTGTATTAGATATTGTAAAAATAAAAGAAGCAGGCACACATATGTAATAGATATAAATTTTAATTAATTAAATCAATAATAAAATTTAGTTACTAGCAGGTATCTATAAAAGAGAACAATAGACAATTTAATAGTAGAAATACTAAGATTAAAATCCCATATTCATATCAATATGATTCTTTATAAGATGAATTCTTTCAACAAAAGCATTCTTATTTGAATAATATCAAACCTAAATAGAAGATAAAATCGAGAATTTCACCATTGCTAGATTTAGAAATCAAATTGTACTTATATGTTAAAAAAGTAACTATAATTAATATCAAATAAATGAAATAAAATAATTACCTTATGAATCAGGACTAATAAATAAAAAAAATGAAAATCTTTTGACTTGAGAAAATTTCTAAATTATTTTAGCATAAAAAGAAATAAAAAAATAGTAATGAGACATAAAAACAACACAAAATTCAGAATAACCCATTTGCAGCTGGTTATAATTAATTAATGATGATATTGATAGAATCTCATCTCTAATCTCATATATAAAAGTTTAAAATTCTTTATTTCTATTAACATTATATTAATGTCTCTATTTTCTTATAACGAAGACACAATGGAACTTACCATAGATGAATTTATCATTCATACAGAAAGAGTAATCAGTAGAGTAGCCTATGGTGTGTTTGTGGATTGCACAAAAATTACAACAAAAGAAACATTATGTGCTAAAGTAATTATAACTTCCATATTAAGATTACATCATTTGAAATAAATAATTCTAAATGTGAGAAGGAAATGAGGATGATAGATACCTTACGCACGGCTTACCTCACAAATCAAAATCTTGTTAAAGTTTATTTATGCTTGCCTTATCAGGAAAAGTTAATAGTTATTATGGAAAAATGTGTAACTAATCTAGAAGATGAATTGAAGAAGAAAGGTAATTTCGGTTCTGAAGAAGTCATAAACATATTAAAGTAATTGTTAAATGGATATTTACCCTTATACTAAAAATAAATAATTCATCGTCACATCAAACCTAGAGAAATCTTAATATCTTATGATTTTTAGGGAAAACCAATTTATAAACTATCCTGCAGTAAAATTTACTTATGTCAAAAAAAAAGTAATCTAACGAAAGTGGGCATTCCATTATTCGAACCACCAGAACTTAATTATATGGTAACAGACACAGATTTAGATTAGAAATTATTGTAATTAAAGAAGATTCCAAAAGGAAAAAGTCAAGTTGATGTTTATCCAGTATAAAATTGATTAATTCTAGATTGGGTTGATGCTTTATTATTGTCTTTTTGGTTAATATCCATCTAGACCAACAACATGGCTAGAATTTAGGAGCTTTTTCAACAACCTAAAGGTACATCCTATCAAAATAGAAGACAAATCTTAAAACATCAACAGTGATCTTTAGGAGATGATTGAAAGAATGATTGTATACAATCCATTGGAAAGAATTACTTTTTTAGAAATTTATTCAAGCAAATTAATTGGCATCTAAACATAATAGCCAGTAAAATTATTTAAATTAACCATAAATCCAGAATCAAAGCCTAAACTATAAGATTAATTTAGTAAATTTAATCAATAGCAAGATGATTAAAAACCTCTATTTCCATGTTCACCTATTCCAAATGATAATATTGAGTAACCCAGTTTTTAATAATCTACTACAATCCAACAATAAGCATAATTTTAACAAAATAACGAAATCCAAATTGATGAATACAATGATTCGCAAAACTATTTAAAAGCATAATTGTAATAAAATAAACTAAATCTAGATCTGAAAATTCCTTATTATATAGTAAGGACACATAAAATTTATTGAGATAAGCCCTGGAATCAATTCAATAATTCAATCATGAAAAAATTAATACTGACTCAGTCAAATTGATGAAGTATTTTAAATATGAGGAAAATGGTAGTTATTATACTTTAGGATTTCTCAAATTTTATTATTGTCTTATTATAAGAGCAAATAAAGAGATAATTAGGAAACAATTCGCTAGTGAACAAGAATTAAGATAAGAAATTACAAATATTTTGGAAAAGAATGATCATAATATTTATTGACCATAATTTTCAAAATATATTAAAACAATAACAAGAAGTCTTTAGAATTATCATCTATCTATAAAAGGCTTTTATATATTTAGTTATTTTTTTTGTTTCTATTATTCCTAAATCAAAAATAATTATTTATTTATAATAATTTAAAAAAGCTAAACATATATTTTCTCGTTATTTTAAATCTTTCTAATATGCCAATATGCAGAAAGCTCTGAGCATTGAAAGTAGACTTTTTAAAGTGAATTTGTTCTTATGAGTTGAACAATTTAATTCTTAAATAATACTCAGAAAATTATATATTTGATAGTGATTCTAAAGAGAAATAATATATAAACAAGACACCAAGTGTTGCTAGTATGAACTTCTTTTAATACCAAAAATGGCAGAGAATTATCATATATTTTACAGAATTTCCTTAAGCTATTCTAAAAAAAAAGGAGAATATTATTTTATAGTTAGTTCTTTTTTATCATATATTTATAAGAGATTTGTGAAAGTTCAATAGAAAATATGAAAAAGCTTGCTAATTTCAAATTTGAATTCAATACTACCAGGTTTTGTGAAGCCTGATCTTTCTTCTTCTTTTTTCCAACAGTAAAGTGTAATGTAACTCCACTTTTAAATTCATTAATTTTATTCTACATTTAATTAGGTTATTGAATAAATCAATAGCTCATAATATCAGCAGAAATAATATTTCCACAGGCAAATCATTATTCATTCAAAATTTTGGTAGTTAACCTCTTTGAATATCCTTATACAGGGTTAAATTCCTAGCCTATATAATTGTACTTACCTTCTATCTCTTATAAAGTGGACAGGCAGAGAATATTGCTTTGTAAAAGTTGTACACTTCCCTCTTCATTTGAGGGGATTTGAAATTCTTTATGAGTTTTACAAAATAAAAAGCCCAAAAAAGGTTAATTTTGTTTCTGAACTACTCGTCCAAGTTTTTCTTTTTAGCCTACTAACAATTACATTGCTGACTTCCTAAATTAGTTCATATGTCGTTATTTTTTCTATATTTATACAAGTGTTATAATCCTTGTTGAAATATACCCTGTTTTTCTCGTTAGAGCTCAAATAACTAGTCTTCAATATTAATAATATATTGGGTTTAATGGAAAATACTTCACTTGAAAATTCTAATAAGAATTTAGGATAAGTTTGTAGGATTATTAAGGAGTTTCATTTTATAGCCACTTAAGTATCTCAAATGGAAGCATGAAGAACCCTTTATTAGTTTACATTTTGAGCTGCTTTTGTAAATTAAAATTCATATTTATTAAGTTTCAAACATTCTAAAAGCATTATTAATGTTACTTTTAATGTTTATTTTTTAATCATTTATTATTTAAACATATATCCGATTTCAAATATCAAATACCCCCTTGTCAAATCTTTATTGTTTATCAGCAAACCATTACTTTCCATTAATTATAAAAAACCTTTTAAGTGGAATTAAATAAGTCTTAACTTGCTCTTAAACTTAATTATTTTGAAAGAAAATATATAAGAGTATATAGATCTAAATTATTTAAATTTAGATCTATGGAGATTAACTCGTTTTGTAAAAATTAACCCTTATTACCCTTAAGTAAGGAATTTAATTTAAAATAATATGTATGTTTAGAAATCATAATCAAATCTATTATCTTAATTTTGATTGTTTAATATTTAATTAAAAGCCTCCCAATATTATTTCATTAAGATCATAATAATATTTAATTAAATTAATGATGCAATTTGTAAACAACAGGACAAGTATATAAAAATAAATAACGCTTCCTATAGTAAATTTTGTGAAGTTATATGACTAACAATAAATCATTTTGAATAGGCCTTGAATAGGATAACAGATGACATAAACTGTAAGCAAAATCCAACTAGAGAAATAAGTAAAATATTTTAATATCGATCAAATAGAATAAAGTTTCAAATATAAACCTGAAAATGAAGTGAAAATTAGTGATAATTAAAGGAATACCATTTTAAAATACAAAAAAATTAATTATATTAAAAAAAGGTTTGGATAAATTACTTAATTTCTTAGCTTCTACTTTTTTTTTAATTAAATTGAATAGGATAGTAAAAAAGGTTGAAAGATAAAATCAATTTGATTATTTTCTTAGCTATACTTTAATCGTATTCACTGAATCAAATCATAATAAAAATGATTAAATACGAAGTAGGCTTGGAAGGGTTAATTTATTGAATGAAAGCCTCATATATAATACTTTGAAGCCAAGATTATTTTACTAGATTCTAATTTTCATTCAATAACTTAAGAATTCTTAAATTATTATCATTTTATCATAAGAGAACTCTAGTTATAGTCCTTTTGAATGTGTGTTTAATTTTCATAAAATTGAATTTGCTAAATGCAAATTTCAATAATATATCTATTTTCATTTATTATACTTGGAATGCTTTAAATGAGATTTTATTGATAATTTAGTCCTCTAAGTTTTTATTATTGACAACAAAAAATCATAAATTCATAGTAATTTAAGATCAAGACTGCTTTCATAATCCAATTAAATGCAGCTTATTGTAATTTTAAACCTTGCTATCATAAGTGTCAAAGGAGGTCAAAAAAAAAATAAATTGCATCCTAGTGCATTACAAGAAATTCACCACTATTTTCATGTTGCTCTAAATTGCAAGAGCCTCTGTTTTCAATAAATGCGAAGGCAATACTGGGTTAGTACATTTCTTTCTTGTTACCGATAACTTAATATTGATTTGCTTCCATATGTATTTTATCATTGGCGTTTTCTAAATTAAATTAGTTCAGCTGAATTTCATTTAACTAATCTTTTACAATTAGACAAAACTTTTAATTATATAAAATCTTTGCTAATTTCCTGCTTAGTCAATATGAATGAACTCGCTTGCAATCCAATCATTTCAACTAAATGAATAAGAAGAATCTTGCTTTAATTTCTAAAAATTTTATAAAGTTTGTTATATTATTTAAGCAGTTACTTATTTTTCTTCTTTTTCAGTTCAATCTCTATAAAAAATGAAAAATATTTAGGATTTCAGCAAGAATCTAAAAATAGTCTTAAATCGTATTTAGAAATTCAATTCAAAAAATGACATTACTTATAATCTTACTATCATTCATAAAGAAATATATTTGCAATTAAAGAGTAAAGCTTATGTGTAAAAAATTTCTCTTACTTCTAACAAGGTGATGAGTAATTATTTAGAAATTTATTCTTCTATGATCAGAAGATGTTTCTTCTTTTGATCGTTTATTGTATAACTAGGATGAAAGAAATTATATTATTGCCATTTTAAATATATGATTATTAATGAGATTATTATACAAGAATGCACACTTAGAGCTTTCTGGTAAAAAAAATTAAAACTTTGAAATACTCCAATAATATTGGTATTATTCCTACAAGTTCTCTAATTTGCAGCAGCTCATGAACAGAGTCTATAGAGAATACCAACTGAAAGCGAGCGTATTCTTTAGAGGCAATTTTGAGTCACATTTTCACATTTTTCATATCCTATGGTAGTTCTAATTATGCTTCCAGGAACTAAGAATGCTGTTTTGCTACTTCATCACTTGTTTTCAAACCAGAAAGTAAGCTGTTAGGTCCCTTTTTCATTTAATATCCTTTTGATTGGAGAAGATGATATATTAGTCTAAAAAGTCTTTGAATTCCCTATACACTTCTTTTGAATAGAACTTATAGAGCACACTAAATTAGAAATCTGAGGCCGAGTGGAATCCTCATACCATTTCATTCATCCTTTCTCTATTGCAAAATTGAATTAAAATGAAAATTCAATACAACAATATCAAGCAGTTTTACGGACACTGACTACCTCCAGTACCCTCATCCATGATAATTTTCAAAACTAAGAAAAATGGAAAATCTTACATTCCTCAAAATTCATTGGATAATCTTGAAACATTTGACGATAGAGGATAATAAGAGACATAAAATGATTCTTTAGATATTTCTATTCTTAGAAGAAGAAGTCTTGTTCTTTTTACTTGGCATTTGGCAGGAAATTTAGGCTTGCTCGAAGATATAGTATTGGAATGTCTACATTCGATTCTTGATGTATGAATGATTTCTCAAGTTAAATTGATTCACCATTTAAATAAACTCGAATAAAAATTTATCATCTAAATAATCTTGAAATTCATAATCAATTTTGGATCATAATCATATCTTAACCTTTAATTAGGAAATAATTTTCCTCATAAAAAATATGGGAATTTGATTTGAAGTTTAACTCAACTCTCTTCATTTCATATTTGTTAAACACAGCTAATAAGCAGTGGAATTAATAATGTAACAATTAATTGACCCCAAATTCAAGTATTTTATAAATATTAGCCTTCATTCTATCATATATATTTACAATATACATGACTTCTATTATCAGCCTTTATCTGAGTATATATCATATTTACTAAAAACAATAATCCGTCCATTATTTTATTGGATGTTAAATTGATATCATTATAGGTATATACACTATCCCAGCTCAGAAGTATTATGTATATAATTACTAAAAAGATTGAACAACATCACTTAAATCAAAGAGAAACCTCTAATTAATAGTATTTGATTATTACAAAGTGGGAAGTACTACCCTTTAAATTTAAATACTGGAGATATAGGTATTTATCTTTGATTTTCTGATTTGAAAAATCTATTTTATTACAATCGCTTCAATTAAAAAAGTAATAAGTAATTATAATTATAATTATAATTATAATTATAATTATAATTAAATAATTTCTTATCTATTTCAAATCAGATCTATTTGAGAACAAAAAGAATCTGATTGCTAGAAGATCACAAAGAAATTCGTGAGCGATGCTTAGAATGTTTTGCTCTATGGCACTTTTATTTATAAGAGTCAAAAAATTGACAATTTTCAGTATCAAATTCAGCAATAAAGAAAATTAAGAAATATATTTAGGAATGCCTATCAATTAGCAAAATTTTTAACTTCAAAAGATAAATTACTATATAATTTAAACAACAAAAAATGCTCACTTTCTCTTCTGTAACTTGCAAGTATTGGAGCCCTTTTTCATATGAATATCTTTTTCTTAATTAGTTCAGCCATTTTTGCAATCCATAGTCTAAATTGATAACTTTTATCAATCACTAGCTGCTATATAATTTAAGTAAGCTCCAAATTATAGGATTATTAGTAAAATCCTAATTTAGGACTTTGAAAAAGTTCATTGCCATTTGATTTTCTTATATTTCTAAAACCTTTCTACCCTCCGCATTATATTAATTTATTTTAATCAATAAAACTTACTTCCATGATTAAATCTTTCTAGATCAATGACAGGTCTTTCCTGGAATAAACTATCATCATTTTAAGAATTATTATTATCCAATCAGTTCTATTTAATAGTTATTTAACCAATTTAAAATAATCAAATTGAGGAGTATAAATATTTAGCTAGAGTACCATTAATACCTTATGTTGTCAATATAAAACCTATAAAATACTATGGTGCTAAACATAAATTTTCAAATTGAAGTGAGTTAATTAAAAGTCTGTAGAATCTAAAGACTCTATTTATTAATGATCTGTTTCAAGAAAAGCGAAACAACAGTGTTATTTAAGTTGGATCAGCGATTGGGAAGGTAGAAATTAAACTCTACTAAAAGGTAAGTCAATCAAATATGGTATGAATATATCGATAACGAAAGGATTTAGATTCTAAACGAAAACGATTTTCAATGACCTTTGCTTCAAAGTAAAAGCAGATATGACAATGTCTCTATAATTATAGTGAATGTAAAAGGATTTATAATAATAATAAATGAATTTTTCAAATCATTAAAATCAGAATGATCATTTGCAAAATCATCTAATAAAGTTAGAACTTTTTGATTCTTGTGTTAGAGTTTCTTCTTTAGCACATAAATATTAATTAAATAATTTTTAAACAATAATTTGATATATATTGATATTCAAAAAATTATTTTCAAGAGCAAAAGAATTATATGAGTTAACCGCTGCTAAGAGGATATAGTAGTAAATTTGATTTTCTGGGTTTGGGTTTGGTCAAGACTGGCTATAACTGTCTCCCTATATGACTCCAGTAGTAAGGTCTAGGCTGTTAGAAATAATACAATTTTGACGATTCCCTATTGGGAAAGACGATGAAATCGGCTATTCCAATGAAAAGGGGTTGAAATAGGCGAAGAATAATAAAGGTGTTTAATAATCTTTTCCAAAATGCTTTCAATTCATCTTCATTAATTTTCTTCTAATTACTTATTCCTCCTTGCTTTACACCGATTCATTTTACCAAAATACAAGGGTTATTGTAATTTCTAAAAAAGACCTAAAATTTCGATGTTGGATATAAAAACCAACAGCAGAAGGAAGACCCCATACCTCTTCTTCCAGGCTTCCAATAACATCATTTGGTAGTTCCTTGAAGTTGAATATTCTAATTATCTTTTATTTGATTTCCATAAACAAAGCATTTCTTAGATTATTAACCGTATTCTTCAACAAAGGTCCCTACCCAGTTTAGGAATACATTACCCAGAATCAATAATTATGTCTTTTCAAGCTTTTATAAAAGCCGTATTAATCTCATCAAAGATTTTTTCTACTCCTCTTGCTTCAGATTAATTCTGTTTCTACTGCACTCTTCTGTTTAAAGGCGACTCCACCTTGCGGATTTATTTTCATTTTTACTGATCATTGGTTGACTTCTAACTGAATCTGCATCTGACATCTTCTCTTCTACTATAGTTTTGTTCCCTTTACTCTATTCTTTCTGGTGTTTTTCTAACATGTGAAAATCTCACTACATTTATCACTCGATTAATTCCTCTTCCCTTTCTTTGTCTTTCGAAATAGCTTTTTTCTTCCTCTTGTAACACCAATGTAGTTTGACCAATCTTAGGTTATTAATTGGATCTCTCCCTTATCTTTCTCTCTGTAAAAGGATTATAAGTTATTAATGTAATAGAACATGATGATGTATATCCATATCATCTATTATTAAGTGAATGCCATATGGACCTCTATTTGGAAAAGAGTCCCAACTACGAATTACAATCTTGATTTGTTTCAATTCTGATAGCAATTATTATAAATGTCCTTCCATTTAAATTCTGACTGTGCTTTTTATTAATACTGATCATTCCAAAAATGTCCAATTAAATTAAAAATTTTTTTTTAATTTTTTCTCTTCCACTTATCTGTTTATCCAGATTTGAGGTATCTATTATGAAATGGCTCCCATAATTTAATATTTAGCCTATCTGGGGTTTACGTCGACGTGAATTCCTTTTTCTAGCTTTTTCATATTCAAGAGATCCTTCATTCCATAAGACTTTTCCCTCTTCTCCATTTAGCAATTCATCAATCTATGGAATGCTAGCTCAGGCTCCACTTCCCCTTATCTTTGTCATAATCCTCCAATGAATAAAGTTTTTACAATAGGGTCCTCCACTACCCTTGTCAAGAAATGTCTTGATTAGATATTTGTTTCCTTGAGAGCAAGAACTGTATCTTTTTCTTGATATTTGATATTTGAAAATGAAAAATTAATTATTCGTTGTCTTTACTGAATTCAAATTTTATAATACCATTTCGGTCCATTGAGATAATTTAATCTTGAAGAATGATCCAAATTAAAATTATTTTATGATGATCTAAAGATCCATAAATAATAAGGATAGAAAATCTCGATTGACTTCTAAATGATTGAAAAAAGAACTGAGGAAAGATAAAAATGTCTAACTGGGTTTAATGATAAATTTTCTAATCTGGATTTTACAATAACACTGAATAGAATGGGATAGGCAACAAAAGGAGTTTCATTTGATTAAATACAATTAGTTTAATTGAGTTAACTCTTTGAAAGGGCTTGCTATATCTTGAATTTGAAATGATTACCAATTTTACTAGCTAACGTTTAGAAGCAATTGATCAAACTGATATTATATTTACTTATTTCTAACTCTTATTGAGGCATTTTATATTGGTTTTTAATTCGTTTTTCTGATGTTAAGCTCTTAGAGAATTCCAATAGAATTAGACATCTGTAATATTAAGTGTAAATATATGTATTTCAGAAAAGATTTTTAAATTTAAAATATCTATTAATAAAAATTTTTTAAGCTGCATTTATGAACATCTTCATTTGTCTAAAAGGAAAGATGATAAGAAAAAGGAATAAGAATGGCGAAATACAATATCTGCCTTTGTTGTTCATTTTAAGTTGTTATCTCATCCTAATGTTAAGTTATGAATATTCCTAAAATACTCATGGTATTTATTTTAGAAGTTTAATAAATAAGTGATCAGCATTGATTCAGAGAAAAAGGAAAAATAAAACATAAAAGAATAATAAATATAATCTAAAATAACTTACTATCACATAATAATCATTACTGTAGCATACTGAATATGAGTAGCTTGTTTTTCTTTAGATCAAATGTCCTCATCTATTTTAAATAAACTACTTTACTCAACAGAGATTTATAACTACACTCTTTTTCATAATATCTATATATCTCAACCTCTATTATTTGATTTTTAATTCTTAACCTTTGAATCGACTATTTCTTGTAATAAAGCTACTTCGTTACAAAATTAATTAAGCTACTAAAATATATAATATATTTTATTATACTTCTTTTAAAATTTTATAATTAGTTTAGGTAAAGGGAGTCACATCAACTTCGGATTGGATTGAGATGAAAAATTGTTACAATATATTATAAGGTTAAAAATTTAAGATTGTTCTTTAATGTTTTTGAAAGAAAATTCTGTATAAAATGAAAGAGAATATCCTCTTTTGTATATTTTGTTGTATTAAGCTAAACATACTTTAGTTTCTCAAGTGTTAATTTATTAAATAAATTTAAGTAAATTAGTTTAACCTAAATATTTTGAGTAAATTAATCTTAAGAATATTTTGGTATTATAAATATCTACCAATTTATGCAATCAATGTTGTTAACCCAATTAATCAACATTTTTTTTTCTTTTTAATCTTTGAAAAGTGTCAATAACATTAATGAAATTAGCTATAACAGTATTTTGTATAATCTTAAGTTCTTATTGAAGTCCTAAATCTTTTTAACTGGTAAAGATTTTTTTGATATTTAAAAAGTTGATCAATACTTGTGAAGAGATATTGGTAATTTTTTGAAAGGTTAATCAATTATTAAGTTTTTAACATAAAAAACTATGAATGGGTTAGTAGACTCATAAGCCTTAGAAGAATATGATTGACAGTCTATGATATCATAAATCCAATTATTCTCAATTTTATGAAAACTGATTCATTTTCACCAATTTCAAATATTAGGGAAAGGGATTTAACCCATGATGGTTATTTCGTAAAATTTTATTTGGTATTTTTCCTAAAACACCAATTACTTTTGATTCTATCCAAAAGTTACCTTTGTTAAAGTTTGAATATTTCCTATATAAAGGTTAATTATATTCCTTTTAGAAATTTTTCATTTTTGAACTTTCACTCACATTTCATAATTTTTTATCTAAATAAAGTTGAATTATACAGATAAAACTAAAGCCAAATACTTCTAAAAGGAAATGAAGAAATAACTTGATAAAATGTTTGAATTTGATATTAATATTATATCATTACAGAATTGAAGTTAAGATTATTTCGAAATTAACATTTTAAATTTTTAAAGCCTTATATTCATTGTTTATACTAAATTTCTTTAATTTTTGATAATGCTATCTCTTTTATATTAATAGATTTTGATAAATACTTACTTAGATAGATTTAATTATCCTTAACTGTTACTTAATTAGATAAAATTATCAAATATCTACTCATAAAAATTTTATAATACTCATAAGCTAGTAAGAGATTTAAATGTTAAAGAATATTACAATGAAAAATTTTGTTAATGAAATTACTAATGAGCGAAATGGTATGATAATTATGCAAAATAATGGATTTTGATTAGAACCACAGAACAAATTCTATAAGGTTATTTAAAGATCCTGTTTTTAGAAATTATAGAGTGGGGAGCATATATATGTTAAACAATCATACTCATCAATTTATTCTAATCATAAATATAAAAAAAGAGATGTTAAATTTACGCTCTTTATAGTGCCAGTGAATTATATGATTAGAATGATTAACAATACTGAATTAAGTTGAAAATTATAAGTCTCATTTTAAAGTATATACAAAACAGGAGGAAATAAAGGAATGGTTAGACTATACTAAGATATATCCTACTACAAAATATAAAAATATGCAAAATTATGAATTCAGTATTAGAATTATGATTTACATGAATATTTTTTTAGCAAGTATTTATTAATATCAAATGACCAAATAGTGGGTAGATAATAAACAATATTTATAGGAATTTGATATTAAAATGTTCAATTTTTTGAAAAATTATACTAAGTAGAAATAAATATAATTGCAATAATCTCATTGTTTTTCAAAACTAAAAACTTAAAGAGTGATGAATAAAGCACCACTAATTAGATATTATTACATATAATCATGCTTCTCAGTTATTTATTTCTAAATACCTATATAGGATTTATAAAAAATACATTTAACAGTTATTCAAAATTTTTTTCATTTGATTACTTTTATTACTTACAAGTTAGTGTAGTATAACAAATAAATTTGATAATGTAGAGCGATGTTTGAGTTAAATTGACCATTTCATAATACTTATGAAAAGTGAGAGAAGTATATCCTCATCAAGTTATTTTCCTAATTAGAGCTCAAAAAGAGTAGTTCCCTATAAATTCTTGTTTCATCCGTAATTTTTTATTCTTTTCAAGTAAGAAGCCTATATGGAATACATTACAATCATAGATAATATATTGAATGCGAATACTGATTTTATAATCTTATATCTAGTTGAATTCGTCCAGATTTCCTACCATTTTCTAGAATTAAGATTACCAAACCCGTTTATAAAATGGATTGAAAATCCTTCTAATTCTTTGGCGGATGGCATTTTCTTTTTTCATATTTGAAAGTTGCTCTTGCGAATGATAGACCTATATAATAAATAATTATTTTTTTAATTTTAATTTAATGCATAGCACAAGAAAAAACAGTATTGAGAGAATTTTGATATGTGAGTAAAGAATAGAGGGATCTCACTTTATGTGCTTCTACTCTTTCTCAATTAAACTACAGAACCTAAAAAGAAATTAGTCAAAAATATTAGTTATATACTTGAAATAAATCTTTCGGTAGAAATTAATTTTAGATTTTTCTAATCTCTCCTCTAAAATTTATAAAAATAGTTTAGAATTTAGATTAAGTGATATGTCTAAGGCAAAAAGAATGTTAAAGCAAATTGAAAGATATTTTGAGCAACAAATAAGCTTGTGATTTCTTTATTCAAGATTGAATAGATTATGAATTTGGATGAATTGGATAACAATTCTTAAGCAATTTAAGCATTGAATATAAAAAAAAAAAATTACTTTGTTAGTGTTAGCTAAGTGTCTTATTAAATTTTATTATTGAAAATATTTTGCTGTGTAAATTATTTTTTCTCATTTTAAATTTGATAATATTCTTTAACAATTAAAATCATGATTAATTCACTTTTGTTTGTTTAAATAGATTCCAGAATAATTCAATCAAATTATTTTATGAGTTTGAAATAATTATTAGTAATCGATGATATTATTTATAGATATTTGATACATTCCAACAAGTGGCACCCAGTTATTGGTAATATTAAAACTTATTATTATATTCTTAAATTTATTTGTCAGGCTTATAAATTTATAGTTACCCATCTAATTCATTTTAGATGCGATCTTGCTCTTATTTAATTAATGGAAAATATTTTTAGAGAGAAACATCGAGTTTAAAAATTGTAAATAAGATTCATGAAAATTTATAATATGCATTCACTTTTAAAATGTGCAAACCTGAATTGTAAGTATTACCTCCTACATTTAATACATCAAATCTTTCAACAAATTGATCTGGAAATGTAATCTTGACTATTGATATTGCTAAATTACTATCATAAATTTTAGTTTGAACTCCATTCAACACAGCATAAACAATTATTGTATAAAATCTGATACCTTCACCTATGCGATAGCCTAAATCCCAAAGCCAAATTTCGAATGTATTCAATAAATAATTTTACATTAGTGATATGGAAATTTTTTGGCTTATAAAACAAGATGTATAGGGCACGCCATCGGACATAATAGTATAAGCATCATCCTTTAAGCAAGAACCATAATTTCCATCTCTAAACCCATTTTATCTTGCTCGTGAAATCAATGCTCCAACTTAATATTACAGCACATTCTTATGATTTTTCTTTAATATTGATTCTAATTCCCTAAATTATCTCATACATTATTATCTGGTAGTCTATATTAATAAAATGTAAATAATAAATAGTAACTCACTCTTCATTTTTAAAATAATGAGGAAAAAATATGAATGAAATTAAAACTAGCAAATTATTTATTAAAAGACCTTAGTTTAATTATATTAAATTCTATTTCTACAACGATCATTACCAATATTTTAATAAATGCAGTTTGTAAATTCTATAAAGTGGCTAATTAAATTGATATTTTATTCTAATTGAAAAATCGATCATCAACCATTATGAAATTTAAAATCTGTTTAGTTTAAGTATAAGTCAATTTTAATTTTGTAAATAATTGCATTAAAATAATGCTTTGTTCAACATTAAGAATGATATTAAAACATTTAAACTTATCTCATTATTATTCTTTCTCTTCATAGATTTTAAATATATTTAGGAACTTTAAATTAATTTATTTTGGTTGTAATTGCGGCAAGTGTTGCTGATTAACTGATATGATATCTGTAAAGTATAGATCTTATTATATTTACAATAGAATTTTAGACAACCATTTTTGTTAACAATAGCATTTGCTCACCTTTTTCACTAGCCTATCTTCATAAATATTTATACTTTTGAATTGTAAACAATAAACTGAATTTCCTTATTATGCGGGACTTAACTTTTTTGTCCACAGACAAAAATTGACCAAATACTAAGTGACTAAATTCTAGGAACCTTCAATTATGTTTTTAAATTTTGATTTATTATAGAATATTACTTGAGTTTATAACAGAGGATAAATACTCTTTTGAGCAAATGACTCCAAAGATTCCCTGTAATCTCTAACTTGGAGAAATACTTCTCCAGCTAAAATAAAATAACCTGATTTAAAAATTGGGAGATAGGAACGTATTTAGTTCTAAGACATAACATTAAAATTAACATGCTGAAAATTTTTTGATTAGATAATATAAGAAAAAAATTAATCGTATTTTAAGCATAATATTATTAATATAATTGAAGCATAGTAAATTTTTTCTCAATTGCGAAGTTTTAATTCTAATTATTTAGTAAGTAATAAAAATGGTTTTCTTTATTTTCTAAATGCGCCTTACTCAAAAGAAAAGAGATGAGGTATAGAAAAAAAGTTACAATTTGTGATTTGTAAATTTTGAATTTATGGAGAGAAAATATCAATTTCATATCAAGATAAAATTGCTATTATTCAGTAAAATCCTTCATCAGAATTACATTGTTCAATTTATAAAAATTTAGTATTGGAATTAGCCTAAAATCGCAGAATTATGGCTTGATTTAAGAAAGAAATAATTTTATGAAAACAAGAATGAGAAATTGGTAGCAGATAAGGCTATTCCAATAATAAAACCCTACAAACAATTCAATTTTTACATGAAGAGTTAAAGGAGAATAATTCTAATTAACAGGTTTACTAAAACTCTGAAGATTAAAATTTTTGAACAGCCATAATGCAGATTGACTTAATTTAATCGTTTTTCTTAGAACAAATTCCTTGATCTATCAAATATGTAAAAAGTATTTACGATAAGTTAAGGAAAAATAGAAATGTAAACAATTCATATGCTTTAAAGCAGTATACAAAATACATTGATAAAATAATATCAATTGATTCTAACACAGAAATGAAATCGAAATTAGATACTTTTAAAAAAAAAGAAATCAACAATGCTTTAAAATATTAATATTGAAATAGATTTATTTGAAAACTTAAGAATGGATTTAAATTTAAATTAGCATAAATGCTCCAAAAATATATCTTAACATATTGTTTTGATTGGAGATACGATCTGAAAATATGTAACAACTCATTAGTTTGGAAAGACAATATTATCAAAAAAAACTAGAAGTAATGAGTAACTAATATGAAGCACTTAGGATTATGCATGGTATTCAGTTTATTCAGTTGATTGAAAGAAGGTTTCTTGTTCTTAATGAATACCATTTAGTGCCTCAATCATGTTCAGAAGAGCTCTTTCGTTGATATTACTGTAATAAGGATGAAAATAGGTGATCTTCCCTAAGTAAAACTTTTAAGATAAAAGTGTTGTAGAATAAACGTAGAGCTAAACTCATGGGAGAAGACGAGAGTTTCTAGGAGAAATAATCTTAATTCAATTTTTATTTTATTAATATATCATGGATTTATGCAACAATGTAAATGTTAAGCTAGTAGCTCAAAGTAATTAGAAACTATATATATATAAGCCTTTAGTGGGAAAAGTTTGTGTTGTCCAAGAGATAAACATTGACATCTTTTCATCAATCTTACTTAGGAATAAATCAAATTTAGGAATTAAGCTTTCTAATTGATTTAAATAGGTAGCGTAATTTAACCCACATTTCCAAGAAAGTGTATGAAGCAGGTTTTGATTTATCAGTAATAAATCCTTCAAATATTATTGAAAAAAATTCACAGATTCTTAAACAATTTAAAAAATGAAATTTAGGTCTTTCTTAAATCATCAGATTGTTTCATAAGACAGCTGAGCCTTCTTGATAGGATCTTTATAGCGCTATAATGTACTTCATTTGAAAAATCTATTTCGATTGCATTCTTAAAATGAAAATATTATTGAGTTAATTCAAGAAATTAATTACTATAAACCTTATTTCAACGTAAATTGATATTCATTAGTATTAAATTAGATGCTTTAGACCATAAAATAGTTCTATCTATCTCTTATTTAATCAAGTATTTTTGAGTAAGTTGCTCTTAATCATCTGAATTAAGATTATTGTCTGAGGCAAATAACGCCAATGCAAAAGAATTAATACGCACTCTAATATCAATGCTGAGTGTTAGATTGTTTGCCTTATTGAATTAAAAAAAAGTTATGCTTAGTAAAACTCCTAAACAGTTCTTTACGCGATTATATATTAAGCACATCCACATCACCAATATCAATTTTATAGTTGTTCAGATTAACATAGACCCATTTTATTACATATAAATAATACAAGTATAATTATACTCTTATTGAGTCCTCCTTTTTTGTAAATTTACAAACGGCGTATTTAGAATGGTCCTAAAAAGAAATATAATTTGAAAATATTGAAGTTCATCAAATATATTTGAACAACAATTATCAAACTGTACTTTTAATTATATCAAAAATATATTCCTATTTGTCCATATAAATTAAAAAGTTGAAATAATTTTCTAATCATTTTATTCCATAATTACACTAATACCTATAAAGATGAAGGACAGAATTCTTTCAAAATATATATTAAAACCTTCCTTTGAAAAAACATTGTTTTCATTACATTTTTTTGGTATTTTTATACTAAGGTTTAAAAATGATGTGTATTAAATATTGATGAGATATATATAAAGAAAAGTTCTATAAATTGAATTCGAGAATATTTTTTGCTATATAGAAGAGATGACCAACTATTGGAAGCTAAGAGAGAAAATTATTAAAATGAAGGAGAGCGCAGACTCAGCGGATCCAATAATAAAAAAGAGATCAAACCCAAGAAAGATCATATTTTAATGGGAACTCTCAGGAAATCGGGTAAAGAAATTTTGAAAAATTATTAACTTCACTGAAGACATAACAATTTAGTAGTAAGGTCTAAAAGGCTATTTAAAGTAAGATGAAATAGAAGGTAAAGAAATTCAAATCTGTATTGAATAAGATTGAGTCGCATTCAAAAACATATTTAACAAACAAATTGATAACCAGCATGAGATTATTATACAATATAAAATTTAATAAAGGACATTTGATATGATAAGAGACTCAGGAATAGATGATAATGAAGAGTTCCCAACTTGAATAATAAAGATAGTCAATCACTTGAGAGACTAAGAAGGAAAGGCACGGATTACCACTCATATTAGAGGTGGAAAGAAAAACTGCCTTATAATTTGAGACTAGAATGTACTTTTACATCTAATATCTTTTAATAAAGCGTACTTAGAGACTTTAATAAATAATACTAGCACCAGTAATGTTAGAGGCAGCAAAAGCTCATTAATGAAGAATTAAGGAAACTATGTAGTTGTTGTTTTATATTTTCATAAAGGGTATCTTAACTGACTGAACACAATAAAAAACTTCAATTTCTTAAGACGTGACATAAATTTCAAAATCATAATGAATTAAGTCTTATATCAATCTAGTTTGCTTTAATTCTATTGATATTCACTTTTAATTAATTTTGAAGATATTCATCATAAATTTCCTGTTGAAAAGTTATTATGAATTTAAAAAAACACTCATATCAATTTGTGTACTTATATTATTTTTTTTTTAATTTTAATTATAAATTATTTTAATCAATCATTTTATTTTTTAAAGTATTTTTATAATTGCTAATCCAACAAACAAACCTGCTGCTCCAAAAATCATAACGTGACTAAACCCAATACTAATTAAACTCAATCCGATTTTAGCGGAAATTGCACAACTTGCTACTTAGATCGTTGTCTCAACTACATTAGAACGACATGAAATAGCTTAAGTTATATATGTTGAAAAAGATAAAACAGCTGGATTCCCACTGCTGAATATATTAGCCACTATTAAAATAGCAATCTTTGCAAAACATAACGTGGGTATAGAAACTATAGGGATGAAACCAAGAGCAGGCAATGATATCATCCCAGCTTAAAGAAGTCCTCCAAAAACCATACCCATAATAGTACTACTTCCTACAATAATTTTTTATTCTATTGGCAATTTTACAATTTCAATTTTTTCTATAAGTTCTGAGCACATATCATATAAATTATGTAGGGAAACTTAGTTATTAGTTATTCCTAGAGCAAATTATATCAATATTGATAATGATCTTATACACCTTTTAAATATGCTTTCATCACCTTAATTCCATATAAAGTAGAGCTCTGCTAGTATTGCACCAGCTGATATAATTCCATTTATTAGAGGAATCAAATTAATTATAGATATAATTGCAATGATTACTGCATTACCAAATATTTCCCAAACGCTTTATTTTTTAGAACAGCTAATGATTTCACAAATGATATCAGAATAGAACGATGGGTCTTTTGAATAAACCTATGCAATTTTAGTTATCTCTGACATATCAAAAGATTAATTCACAATATTTTAATAAGATTATTTTATCAACATTTTTGCTGTTTAAAGAAGACTTTCGATTTTAACTTTATCAGTTGCTGAATTATTCATATCCAATAGATACGTATTAATATATTATTTGACATAATTTACATAATGAATACAGGAATTGCTAACCAAATTATATTTCTGGTTCTAAGAAGATTAATCAAATATTTCTTGAACAATAAACACTTTGTTAAACTATTCTTATTGATATATTTCGTGTTATTAATAATGAACTTTATCTTCATCAGTAATAGTAGTAGAAGTGAATCCATCTTATAAGTTGTGCAATATATATTAACCATTCTCTTCTGTTTTTAAAATTATTGCATAATGAAGTTTAAAAGAATTGGAAAACAGCTTTTTTATCCATTTTAATTTTCCCTTTTTTTGACCTGCTAGTTATAAAGATGATGATTCTAAGGGTCTTTTAACAACCTCAATTGTTAATATTCTTTGAGAAAGTTATTATTCACTCAGTTAGTTACACATTGATTCAAATGATATCAATTAAAAGACATTTTTTAATAAATATATGCTCATATTCTATTTTAAAATATAATAGAATTATATGAATATAATATAAAACTATTAAAAGATATAATTTATGGTAATCTAAATATTGGTTCGATAGGAAAAAAATTGTATTTACAGATAATAATAACAAGTAATCATTAACAGCCTAAAATTACAAATGGGATTTTTAATTTCTTAAAACACATTGGTAATATTTATCAATACAAATTTAGTGTTGAGCATTATGTTAATTTATTTAAATAGATTGAGTTTGCAATTCAAAATTATAGCTTATTTTTACTTTCTTTTAATTTAATTTAGCCTTAGAATATAAAGGCATCGTATAATTTATATAATCAACCATACCAAAATTTTAGTTTCTTTATTTTAAAAGGTAGCTTAAATGAGAACGTTGTTAGGGAATTATTTTCTTAATGATTACCAACTGTTTTATTCCATATTGCAAAATATATGCCGAAGGTAAATCATGAGCATATGTATCAATTACTGCTATTCAATTTCCTTCGATTTAGATAAATGTCAATATACCATTTCAATTCAAACAATTAATGATTGAGGATAATATAAAAGAGATGTGAAGCCAACACTTGATTTTAATAAATTGCCTTTATTATATTTATTTTTCCAATTTGTCTAGATAATAAATTTAGTATTTGCACTATATATTTTTGATAAATAGGGTATCCTTCTCAAAATTGGCTGCTATTTATAAAATAGTCAGGAAATGTTTAATTTTTAGTGCTTGCTCGTAACATAGATGATGACTAACATTGAATGATATAAAAAGGGCATTGAGCAAGGGCTGTAATCATCACATATACTGCAAAAGAATGGACAATAAAATTCAGAAACTCTAGATACACATTAATTAGCAGTAGTAATACATTCCTAACAGGAATCACTGTAAGTATGATATGGAACCTCTCGTGAGTTATAAACTGGGGCTAGATTGGTGAAATTAAAAGAATTCATCTATGTAGTACTGATAATAGGGAAACAGGTGCATCTATTTTACATGCGCTGACATATAGGTACCCATAATATTCTGAAAAACAAGAGTAACACAAATAATACATTTTTCTTGTAACATAATTTGAATGATTAAGCAACTCAATTTTGGCCAAAAGATTGTAAATTTAGTTCATGCAAATTCTTTTCAAAGTTTGATCATAATTTTAATATTCTTGAAGATAAGATTGGTAGGAGGCAACTTCTGCATTTAAGGTTTAATCTCCTAAGTAAATTACACTGTCAACATCGACTTAAGTGAAACTTCATTGTTTACATAGGTAGTTATAAAAATTATAACCAACTTTTTTACTTTTTGTAAAAATATGCTTCAGATTTAAGATCGTATTTTAAGTGCATTGTAAATCTCCAGAATCATAATCATAGCCTACAGAAGATGAATCAAAAATGATATAATTCACTGCATTTATTACTACCTACAAGAAAACTAATGGTCTTGCTCAAGCCCATATTAGAAAGAGAAACAGTTTAAAGGAGTCATTATAATTACAAGAAAAAATAATGGCATTCTTGGTTTATTCTAACATAATGGAGTAAGTGATTTTATCTTTTCTCATAACCACCCATGTGCCAATAACTAACAAAAGCTGTAAAGGCTTCTGTACTGTTGAGCATGCAATAAATTTTTCCTTTGAGAGAAAATAACTCTTTGTCTCCCCTAGATAGATTGAGTTTACATATAAGATTTGCAAAATGTCATTTATATATGTACTATTTTACAATTGAATTAAGAATTATGGCTGGAGACTCAACCATTTAGTAATTATCTAAATTGGAGTATGATAAAGCAAAAAAACTAAAACGGGATAGATAATGGCATCACCACATTCACTTTTTTACAAGAAGAGCCGAGATACGATATCATTCGGATAACTATAATAGGTCACTTTATTAAAATCTCAAAAAAAAAGTTAAATGAGAACACCCGATTTTCATACATTCAAAGCCAATTTATCAGTCAACAACATTAATTTGATAGAAATCTTTTACATGATATCTAATCAAATATCCACTCTAGATATAATTGAATAGATTTGATTTATGAGAAATCTTAAAACTCAAATAGTTTTTGACTGATTTTAGGAAAAAACTTCGGAAACAAATAATGGTAAATTTTGCTTGGATTCTATTAAAATATATGAGTATACATTGTTCCCTGAAATTATTTTCAATAAAAAATTCTCATATATATATATATATTTTACTAATATAAGATCAAATAAAACATTAATTAAAGAACATCAAATCTCTAGAAATATTTCCGATATTATTAATTAGTCTCAATTGATATTTGTAAGATATTTCATTTCATAAGCATTTGGATACTTTACCTTTTAAGATTAAAGATTAACAAGAAATACTAATTAATTCGTGTATTCTTTAGCAACCTAATTTATTTATGATCAAATTATAAAAATTGATAACTTGTTCAAATTTAGGGGAATAAATATATGAAAATCATAACAAATCATATAAATTAATTTTTGCAATTTAAATTAGTTGAATGAATCAATAAACATCTTTATATGAATATCAAAATACTTGAGTGTATCATTAATCCTAAAGGCGGAGAAAATCTTTTTTTATTCTCAAATATAGAGCCTTGGATGTTGGCCAGACCTAATCTCTTCCACTCATTTTGTCCTCATTTATGCTATTGTGAAATATAATTTAAACCTCAAATCAGTTCCTTTTAGTTTAATTACTAACAATTTATGCAAATGATAATTAAGATTGTGGAGTTTCAATAAGAATATTTGAATGAAAAAAATAATATATTTCTTTCTGCTTTATTATTATTATTAATGAATAAAGCGGCAATATAAATTTGTATTATGAATAACAAAAGATTTTACGAAGTTAAAAATTTCAGACATTCAAAAATTTCACAAATGCTCTTTCTGCTAATATTTGGTTCCTTTAGAACTCAAATATTTCTCCACGACTTTTCATGTCATGTCATTTTCTAATCGATTTCACATAATTTCAATAGATAAACTTCATCTATAAAATCATAACTAAATAAATTCAATCAATCCTATGTTCTTACTAAAGTAGAGTAATTTTTCTGATTTCAACCTCAAATTCCCAAAAAATTACAATTCTAATCAACAGTAAAAATATTTTAACGAGCTAGATAATATGAGCGACAAGAATTAAATATTCTATTGTGTATTTATCTAAATATAATAGGCCTCACATATAGTATATAAAGAAGTAATTATATTTTGCATGCACCCTAAAACAAAATTTATTTTTCACTTATCAAATGAAATTTCTGTTTTTGAGCAAGATCCAGAATATTAAACAAAAATTTTCATAATTATTTGATAACAAGATTATATATGTGCTTATTTTGTATTTGAATCTCTATTGAGAGCATTTAAGAGGTTTATACTATATTAATTAATTTTAAAATTAAATTAAAAATGATAGAAAAAGAGGAAGAACTTGTATGCTCAATGAATAATAAAATTGCAATTTATATGGTTGTTTGCGATAAAAGTAAAGAGAAGAAAAAAGACTCTTATGCACTAAATGTATGGATAATTTAGAATCTAATTTAAATAATGTACTGAGTTTTTAAAAGTTGTTTCAATAATTGAAGAAAATCAAAAAAGGTAGAAGTAGTGGAATAAGCTATTATGGTGAATATCAACTAGATCACTGAACTTTAGAAAACATTATATTTATTAAAATCAGATATTTTCAAATTATTAGATTAAATTATTGGTAATAAAAATGAATGGATCAAATGTTTATAATAAATGTAAATTATAGTTTTTTTGAGGAACTGGATAAACTAATTAATCAAATGTATATTGGAGAATTTGATTACAAACTTTTAATTACTTAATTAACACAATTAACAAGTCTCAAAGCCAAAAAGTAATTCTAAAGTTAAATGATTTCAAATAATTTGAATCGATTAAAAAGTGTGAATAATTATTAACAAATTTAGACACTATCCATTAACAACCAAGCTTAATTAAAAAAAGTGACATAATTTAAGTATAATCACTTAATGAAAATGTTATATTAAATACACTAAGGTTGAATTTAAATTAATTGATGATTTCAATAAATAAATAAACTTCTTTAATGCAATAGTTTTCAATAACACTGGATCAATTATGATATCTACCGATGGGATTGGTATTATGGTTTGGAATTTATCCAAAGAAAATTACAATTATCAACTCGATTACAGATGCATTAAGGTTATGTTTAATGTTTAGTGCATAGCAAAAAAAATAATTGCTATATTTCTGGAGGTTGGGATAAATCAATCATTGCTGGAAATAAATTAATTAGAATGAATGGTAATCGTCAAAACCATATGGATAACATAATGGCTTAGTTTCTTGTTTAATATTAAATAAGCAAGAGGATCAATTCATATCAGGTGGTTTGATAATTCGATTAGAATCTGGAATGTGGATTTAATAAAAAATGATCTAACCTACCTTTATATTTTTAATGGTTTTCTATTTGATTTACTTGTGATAAATTAATCACTAACATATAATTTTCTCAATACTCTCAATAATTTCGTTGATAATGATGTCTGATATTTTATTTATATTATTAAACAAAATCCTCCTAAATTAGCTGGTAAATTGAATTTAGTCTATCTTAAAAGAGTATAAATATTTCAAAAATCATTGAGATTTATAATGTAGAATAAAAAAACATAAAATATTTTAGTTTTTAATTGTTGTACAAGATATGAATTAATTATGCGTTATTTAGATGAGCAGAAAGTGGTAAATTGAAAGAAATGGAAGATTATTAAATTATTAAAACCACTATTTGAAATAAGAAATTTTTTGGCAAAAAAAATTGAATTAGAATTCTTCCTAGTCACAATTTATTTACTTAATTCATTATGATTTCTTATGAAAATTGGAATAATTATTTTCTTGAACTTATATGAGATACAAAGTGGAATATATGCTAAGACTAATGTGAAGATTGAAGTATTTGTTAATGAAGAGTTAAATAACGAAAACTACATTCTCTTTTGGAGGATGGATTTAAATTTTAAATTCTGAACTTTTTGGAGATGTACTCTTAAAAATAAATAAACAAATTATGCTTCAAATTTACGATCCAATTTTCTAATTACGAAAGTAGTCTCAACTTGTTAATTAAGGGAATGCAATTAAAACCTAATATAAAATCTATAATTCTAATTATTAATATTAATAATTAAATTTACTTATAAATTAAATGAGTCAACTTTTGAAGAAAGAAGATATTAGATATCGTCTTCATATTGAACTACTTAATTAACTTGAAGTTGATATAATTTTCTAGGTTTCCTTCATACTTTTTTTGGTAAAATTAAGATTAGAATTGTAATAAAGACCTATATTTCCTTAAAATTTATGACCTAATAGAAAAATAAGAAAACAAACTGGAAATGCTGAACCGAAATTTATTTCAATTATTTCACCTAATATAATTAGTATATGAATATCTAAGGAATATCAGAATTTCCAAAAGCAAGTAGACAATAAACAAGAAATGTTATGAAAACTAAAGATAATAAGATCATAATATGATACTTACCAAAAAGAAAATTTTTTTCTAAAAGAAACTGGAGAGAATGAAAGTAAATCGTTTGTCGAGCAAAACAGATATTAAATTAGAAGTGCTGAGATTGATTGGATTTAGTGTATGAGTTCACCTCGAATCTTTAAGTATTAAATCACTTCTAAAATCAATGTAGGATTATGGGGAAATATGAACTAATAACTTAAATTTATTCCTGTGATGAGGGATGTATCAAAGAAACTGTAGTAAAGAAGTTGGGATGTTAATTAAAAAAAAAATTATTCTTGATTTTCTTTTTTGATTTTTAACCCTCAGTTTAGAAAATAATTGTGAACAATACAACTTTAGCGTTAACATTGTTGCCAATCATTTAGAATATATTTTTAAGAAATGTGTTTATAATCTATACTCATATCATATACAAATGTCTTGCACAAACTAATAAATCGTTTATAAATATCAAGCATTTACAATCTTATATCAATAAAAAATAATTGGTTTGATTTTAATCAAAAGAGTTATCTTTGTCTAAATTAAAATTGAGTTTATTATTGATAAAAGTAAGTTGATTAAATTAGGGAAATGAATAACTCAATTTAAGATTTCATACTTAGTAAGATTAGACATTCAATTATTTTGAGATTAGTTAATTCTTATATCTACATCTGTTGAATCATAAATTATGCGTATCTTAGCACTAAAAGAATCATGATGATAATATAGAGAACATTTCAGTTCATCAAAAATATCTCTTTAATGTGTAACGATTTGTTAGATAAAAATTGAAATGAAACTAAGTTTTCTCAATCGCTTATTCAAATGGTACTCCATTAATGATTTTATCAATTTAAATTATCATAATATTGATTAGACTGTTTTGTATATTTTAATTATTTAATATTATAACATAATATTCTAACTTTAATTTCATTGTTTTCATTTTGTATCTCATTCAACATAGGATTAGGAATTCTTATCAAAACTAAGTCAGCCAATTTTTCAAAGATGGAATTGACTTTTTCTTAAAATTCTTGAAACAAATATTTTTATTGTTAGAATTTTCATTTTTTCAGTAACTATAATCAATATTATGAATAATTGTTATTATAGATAGGATTTATACTCATAGATTATTAATTTATTGATTTACTCTAATTTCCACTGAAAATTAAAAATTATTGAATTTTCTTTTTTGAATTAGTGTCTTTGTTTTATCATAATACTATTTAAAATTTTTATTCTTTATAATTTTTAGTGTTTAGGTGCATTTCGAACATAAATTGATGCAGGAAATAGGAAACAATACACAAATGCATATAATTTTGTTCTAGAGCTCTATAATAACAGAGATTATCATCAAATAAAATCCTTAATCAAAATCTGATGTAGAAAGTGCAAATATAACCAATTATCCTGTTTCATCTGATATTTAATAGATTGATGAATACTGCTGTAATTAAAATTGCAATATAAAATAAATATCGATATTGCATAATCCAAATATTATTCAATTCATTGTATTTTTACTTTACATAGTAGTTAAGTATTTTCAAACAACATTTGAGTAAATAAACTACTATTTACTAATCGGTCGTATGGAAGAATTAAATTAGTAAATAGAATTACGGAGTTCTTAATAATTTAAAAAATACTCGTTAAATTTTTAATGATGATAATTAATATAAGCAATAGAATAATTTATTTAATTCTATTTTATCATCTCCTCTTCAATAAGTACTATTTTATTGTGATAAATAATTTAATGAGTGGATCTCAAGGAATCATAAATATTGCTAGCAACGAAAATGCCAAATAACAATTTTTAAATTATCAACAGAATGGTAATTAGCATTATCAACAATATTAATAACTACAATAATAAATTTAGAAGAAGGAAAAGCCATAATGTTGTACTATGTCTATTAAGTCTTTTAAAATTTTCTTAATCTTCTTTATTCATTATAAGCTGTTAAAGAATATTTCAAAAGTCAAGAAAATATTTTGGTTAAAATTTTTGAAATAAACTATTAACACAAATGAATCTCTCAAATTCCATAAATCACGATTTATAATTGACTTCAAAAGATCCTAATTTAAGATAACTTTTAATAAAAACTAAACAAAAATTACAAAGTGAAATCAGACAAGCGTGCCCTTAATAATTTGAAAATGAAATAAATTATTATGAGAAATATTGCTTAGATGAACAAGTAGTTATAAATAGAATAGAATTAAATCCTCCTAAATAAAAATAAATTTTAATGAGGGGATTTTATAATAAATTTTTGCCATCAATTCAAGCTGTTGACAATAAAGACAAACCAAAATATATTAAATACCATCAATTAAAGATATAAAAATAATGCTCAGTAAATAATTTTTATATCATAGAAAATACAAAGAATAAACAAACATGAAACTGAAGAAGCAATACCCTTAGAAATGATAATTAATTTAATATTAATAATTGTTAATAATAAGTTATACATTTAATTTCCTTCTCAAAGTAGATTATTACTTAAACATCATCATGTCCATAGGTAATAGGTAATGCAAAAATAAATAAATACAGTTAGACCCTTTTGGTCCATAAAGGATTAAAAAATACCCAACATTTTATAAAAATAAGTAATTTCTTTTTTAAATAAGTTAGTTAAAATTTAAGACTTCAAACCATTATTAATGCTCTAGCAATTATATAAAAAAGGAAGAATGCAAAATGGACACTTCTTGTGTAAGCAAATAGATTACTTTATTTTTCTATAATCCTTTTTCCAGGACATCAATGATCTTTTTTATCTTCCTTATAGTAAAGTTCCTTATTCGAATTCTATAGAGCATATCGTTTTCGAGTTGCAATATGATGATCGAACCAAGAGTAAAAGATATTACTATCAATCTGATGAATTAAAATTTAATAACATTCAAATGAAAACAACTATTTTGAAAATCTAATAATTTTATTTCTATTTTATTGAATAATGCTCGTTTAAATTGTATAATTCATGAAGCGATATTATTTTAATTACTTAAAATGATATGAATTTGATTAATAAAATTAAGTAAAATTGAATAATCGTATTTTGATATTTATGAAATTGCCAATTGAACAAGCAATCAATTACTAATGTAATAAAATTAATAAATTATGAGTAAAATGAAGCAGATAAACTTATTATTTTTAGTGAGTAAAAATAATTTTCATTATTGAGATTTAAGTTAATAAACTATTGCTAAAAATACATTATCATACTGAGAAACAAAAGGATTATAAAAATTTTATCAAAAGCATACAAATGGTTCTATGTGGTTCTTTTCCTTTGTGCTTGATCGATGTTCAAATTGAAATTGAAGTTCTAGTTAATCTCTCAAATCAATATTGATGATTCATAAATATAAAAGTTTTATTTAGATTAATTTTTATTCCTTTGTTATAATTTTTAATGATTGATCTTTTTGTAGATCTCAAATTCTTCTTCAGACTTTATTAATTCATCCCTTTTTCCTTAATGCATTGAGTTTTATCTCACACTCCATTTCTATAAATATAAATTATTACATATGGAATAAACATTATATTTATATATTTAAACTAATATTTCTTTGTAGTTCTGCTTTCCATCTGATATTACTCATATTTCTTTAATAATCTTTTCAGATTAATTTAAATAACTAAACCTTTGAATGTACTACATTTTAATTTTTCAAAATTGAAAGAACAAATACCAACCATAATAAGATCCTAGTTCTAGCAAAGTTTCAATATTAATCAAGCCTAAATAAGTGCAAACTTATTATTTTTTAAGATATTTAGTATAATTCTGAACGCATAAGTAAAATTAATACTTTTTTATAAATATTTTCAGTATTTCACCTAATTAGATTATTTTTTAACCCATCAATTTAAATTGTTAAATATCTCTAATTGCCATCTGTTCAATCTTATCATAATAAAATATTTCATATTTTCAATAATAAAATAATAATTTAGAATTAGATTTCAATTCTAATAAACAACAACATGGTTATCATTTTTAGAAAAATTTGAAATAAAATTCATTGAGAAGTAATTTAAACGCAGAATTTGAAATCTAAAATTGAATTGAATAATTAAATATTATTTCATAAATTAGTTATGAATAAGGATTCACTTGTTTTTCTAATTTGTTTCAATTATTTTATATTACCTTGGGCATTTTAGCTATCTGTATTCTCAAGAATTTTGTTGTCGTATTATTCAATTTTATTTTTATTTAAATTTTAGAAATAATTTTACATTTTCAAAATTGCTTAATAGATATTGACTATGAATTCATATGTTAATCCAAATAGCTAAACAAGGATTGCTAATAGGACAAAAGAAATTATAGCCCAGCCTAAGTTCACTTTAATTTGTTTCATAAAGGCAATTTCTTTTGTATCATTTATTGAAAATATGACTGCAATCAATAATATTAAGCTTAAACTAAGTTCTGTTATAAGCTATTAATAAAATTCTTTCTTAGTATTATAGGGATTTTTGTATAAAATAAACATTACTCCAACTGAAGTTGAAATAAAACATAATGATGTTTAAACAATAGGTATATTATAATAATAGACCATAAAATAGATATATAAAATTTTTCGAATTAATCCAAAGAATTTAAAATAATATCCAAATGATTCTTTTGTATTGACATTTTCATAATAAACCTGGAATTATTCTTTGTATTATTTATTTTCTGCAAGTAATGTATGTAAATTAAGTGTTTTGTATTGCTGGTAAATTTAAAACAAAATGATACTAACAGAAATTACAGCAAAAAATTAATTTAAATCAACAATTATGTGTTACTTCTTATTTGAGAAAGTAATTTAAAGCATAATAGCTAATGTAATATCAAGCAAGCACAATGAAAGAGTTTATTTTAACTTATTTTTCAACTCCTTATCCATAATAATCAATCCATTGATTATCTGATGTAATAAGCTATTATTTTATATGTAATTTTTAGTTTATGGTTATTAAACAAAACTATTCTAAGCTTTCTTTATGACTTGTAAATTAAAAATACTAAAGTGTTTATGATTGTTTTGAATATGATTTTTGTTTTTGTATTAGTTGATGGTGTTAAAGAATTGTAAGATTAAGAAATTTATTTTGTATAAGAGGAAAGTAATAAAAATAAACATAAAAGGAATCTAAATATTATTAAAGAACAGTGGATCTATCCCTTTATTTTAGAATTTTTACGGAGCTTAAAAGTAATAAGAACAATCAGGTTAATTTAATCCTTGATAAGTTGGAAAAGTAACAAAGGATGACCAATCAGAATTCAAAAAAAACATTTCTACATTAAAAGGGTAACGAACATTTAAAAAATAAAAATTATTAACCCAACTTAAAATTTCTAATATCGCCCACAAGTAGTCATAAAGGTGTAAAATTATGGACACTGGAATCAAAATAAGAAAAATAAAATTAAAAGTTGTTTAAGCATTTGAAATTTACTAAGCTAATTATTTTTACTTCTCATCCATTAAGATTTATTCATTAGGTTAAATTTTGAAATTAATTGTTTAAATATTTTCATCTAATAGTAATCTATTTTTTTCGAATGAAAAGGTGAGTTAGATATAAATAGTATTATACTTGAATATAGATTTAAAGAATTGGAATTGAATGGTGCATATATTATTTTAAGCGGATATGTTATATATGAAATCTGTTGTTTACATACCTTCAATTGTGATTATAGGATCCTAACAATTTAATACTAATTTATATTAGGACTTATTAAGGTAAAGATCATAAGCATTATTCGAATTTAATTGCCAAATTTATAAATTATCAATAAAGTCTTCTGATAACTCAATTCTGCATTGAGAGTCACAACCATCAGCATCTTCTAAATTTCCATCATCGCAATCCTCTTCTTCTTAAGCAACTATTCCATCTCCACATTTGGTAATACAAATTTTATTCTAGAAATCAGTATAATAACCAGGGATTGATTCACATAACTCACAATCATTTCTATAGCATGATGTACATAAATTTGATTAGTCTTAACAAGTGATACAATTAATATCACATTACAAGCATTAATCTAAAACTGAATAAAAGCCTGACATACAATCAATACATATTAGATCCAATTAATTTATACTTTAACATTCTTTACATTACATTCCACACGTCTTACAAATTGAATAGCTGGGACCATGACAAACATAACCTTTTTGGATTTAACAATCACTACATCCTTATTAGTTCGGATTATCACATTCTTCTTGTTAATTAATTAATGCATCTCCGCAAATAGAAATACATCTATCAATTTCTAATGTAAATCCATCATTACATTTTATACATTTACCATAATAACAAACTGCACATGTTTATAACATTTCACAATTTTCATATTAAATTAATTAACAATTTGAACATCCATCATAATTATCAACATTACCATCATCACATTATTCTAATCCTTAAATTATTGAATCTCCACATATTGATTCACATAAATTGTTAATATAATTCATATAATATCCATAATTGCATTACAAACATAACCCTTAAACTAAATTTTCACAATTAATAAACTATTCTAAATGTAATTCAGGTGGCATATCTATTATATTCGAATAATATATTAATATCTAATTTGATTGTAATTCTAGCATTAGTAAACATTCACCTTTAACACAGAATTAGCATAATTCTTCACATGAGTACTTACAATTAAAGCACCCATCAAATGGAATGAGATTACCATCATCACAATCCTCATCTTCAGAAGTTATTCCATCACCACATATTGATATTAGATCCTCCATCACTGCACTTTTAATCTAATTCTACTCAAATTAATCAATATCATCTTATATTGGTTTCAAAACAGAAATGAACATATCTTTAATACCACAAAATGTTGAATTAGCATTATTAAAATTATTGTCACAATGGAAAATTATGTTTAATTGTTTAATATCTCCATCTGAATACTCTACTTTTTCTCTCACAGAAATTATATCGGTAACATACTGATCATCCCAATTTTGATCTTCTTTCAAATTTTAATTATTGTTAATCCTCAATGTTACCTTTGGTTTTGAGTTAATTGTGTAATGAAATTAACTTCTAGACAAGTATTAATCACCTAGAATTAGTTGAAATTTAACATAAACAGTTTACTATATGTTCTCAAGATCTAAATGGAACTTAAACTAAGCATTCACCCAAACATAAGGTCCTCCAAATATTCTTCTATTTTGAAAATATGAGAAGTAAATATCATCTCCTTTCTAAAAATTATATTACTTAATAGCACTACTCTCAAGGCTAACTAATGTAAATAATTCATCTATTCTTTTTTTACTAGTTGATAGATCATAAAATTCTTTCACTAAAAATATTTCTTGTTTATCTTCAATCTAGTCCACTATTTCATTAGGAATAACACAAAGTTTGTCTTACGATACGGTGTAATCTGGGCAACTAGTAAAACATAATCCATTATAAAAGTAATAATTATCCTTACAGACTTTACAAGTTTTGTTATTTTTACACACTTAGCACTTCAAGGCACAAACTAAATATTATACCTTAAATGTTGGAATTTTTGATAAATGCTGGAATTTCACAATTTCAATATTAAAATTATTGACACTAATTGGTTTGTTAATTTCAACCATAATTTCATTATTAATCCTGCTTAAGTAATTTGATTTAGATCCTGGTTCTTATCTTATTCTGTATCTACTAATCGAAGCTATTTGCACTCCATTAAGTAAAACATTAAAAAAATTGGTATTCATTATTTCTATTGTAATAGTTATTCTTAATAATATAGCAGACGTATCTAAATTACCGGATATCTTGTATCCTTCTTAACTTTTAATTAAATCTGAATCTACATAAGATTTCAATTCTACAAAATTAAAATAATAGTACTTTCATTTTTATAACACACTTTATCTAAGTCATAATCATGCTCATCTGGACATTGAATAACACATCCTTTTGAGACTTACAGAAATGTCAAATTAATCTAGTCTTAACAAGACATACAAGTTCCAGAAATTAGATGTATGTTATCATAACATAAAGAGCATCTATCTTTTGATTCCTGCACACAAGTTTTACATGTCTTATAGCATTCTTTATATAAGATTTATAAATTTCTAAATAAATATGATTCATCTTAGAATTCCCCAGATATGGTGCTCTATAGTTCTATTTTAAGAATCTCTGAAGAATGGGAGATCTCCTTATAAACAGTTTTGCGTATTTAATAATTTTTATCATGTGCAAAATCTTTGCATTAATGAGATATTCCCAATGGTTACTAATTCTTTGGAAGATAAGAAGTTTCTGTCTGCCAAATATTTTATGCATCTATTGTGATAGCTAAATAGTCATCAGGATCTAATCCTCCATAACAATATACATCTATATATATTTAGACTTAATAATGAGGTAAAATGTGTTAAATTTCAGAAGTAATTTTCTCACAAAGTTTATCAACCCTTATCAAATCCATTCCGCTTTTACATTTATAAACCTATGGTTTAAATGAATTTTTGCATTTCCAATCATCCAAATTGGTTATATATTGTGAGTTGAAATTTTCATAAAGTTATTGCATTTAGCATCTGATATATAATTCAGCAATTTAAAAGAGTAACAGAAGATGAAACATATTTATTTTGAGTATAACTTAATAATAATTTGTACAATATTTCAAACAAATTTTAAAATATCAATTAAAGAGAAATAAGTAATAAGATGATGTGTTTTTCTATTATATTATTTATTAATACAATAATATCTTGAAGTAGATAAGTATTAAATTATTTATTGGATTTTTTCTGTCTTGATAAGGTCTTAAATCAAAAGTTGAACAGTTTGAATTTTGAGTATGCATGATAGATAATGCATTGATTTCATTATGAGCATATATTTTTGGAGTAATGATTATGATTGATAATGGTTTGATTACTAGGGATAAATCAAATTAAATAGATTAAGAAAACTTTTGAATTCGAGTATTAGATTAATACTTTAGCATATCGAGTATCTTATAAGATAATTTAAATTTTATGAATTAAAAATTTATTTTAAATACCATAGTTATTTATTGTAGCAAAACAAACAGGAAAGTAAAGTTTAGCCATTAATTAAATTCATCATCTGTTCTAAATTATGATGACTAATATATATTATTTTTAAATTCCCTCCTTAGATTATACTCTCTATATTTCTACTCTTTTCTTTCTAATCCTTGAATGTGTTCTAGTATTTATATCTTATTTTATGTAATTTAAGTTCTGGGAACGAGGAGCTTAAGAAGATCAAGTGCATATAACTGCATGAATATCATATTAATGATAAAGTTGTGATCTTTTAAAAGCTTTCTGGAAAAAGTTAATTCTCTATCCATAAGAAATATTCACTTATATTATTATTAAAATACAACTTATCTTTCGAATTTTTCAAATTCAATAAACATACTTAAGTTGATTAGAAATTAATTATTTGACAATGTAATGAATTTAATGAATTATTATTCATATTTAAATGATTGAATCATTAACTTGTGTGGACAGATTTCCTATTTGCAATCCCACACTCGCTTTATCGATATACATAGAGGCCCAGCTCATCACTCCATTTGACAAAATTTTCTTACAGAACTGTCATGCTGAGATATTTTGAATCCCATAAGTGGTACAACGGTATATCTTTATCAAACTCGCATTAAGATTTAGATTTCAGTTTAATTCATTAATATGAGGATGAGCGGGATGTATTTAATGTTTCATTTAAGAATTTATTGAGCCTGGAAAAAACATTGCAATTATTTGAAGCAGTATAAGTTATCAGGCCTTTGCATTTCTATCAATTTTTCATCAGTCTAAATCTATTAGAATGGAATTTCGGAAATTTCATACTTTGAACTTCAAACAATATTTTATGACTTTTATTCATCAAACAACAGCATTTGTGAAATGGAATGAGAATCAATAATGCCTAGCAAAAATATTAATCCAATTAAACAACCTAAATAAATGGTATTTAGAAAGAATTAACTAGCAATAATATCAATTGAGAGTAGGTTTTGCTAATAGGCTAGGAACTTAAGTTATTATTGGGAGAATTTTTTAAGACTTAGAAAGAAAGGAAATAAGAAAAATGCAAAATTTTTGACTTAACAGATGCCTATAACTATATTGAGATATTGATTGAAATTTCTGTACTACATGCCAATTGACAGACAAATCTTAGTGAATAGTTGGGACTTTCTGTTCGATGTCTACGATGACTTATACATCTTTGATCCAATTAATTAGAAAAAGGTTAGATCAAGAATGGAGTATAACAAGACTCAACCCATAGGCCTTATCTATTCAAAATCTTCTTAACAACTTTATTAACGTGACAAAATGAGGAAATTAAGAAGGAAGTGTAAAAATGACCCAACAAATGAAAATGATAAGAAGATTATTGGAAGAAGTACTGATTCTAAGATGTACTGACAACGTCGCGATGATTTCTAATATAGAATGTATATTGACGAGCAAAAGAATCTTCATTCAAATAGCTCAAATACTTGGACTCGTCGTCAACTATAGAAAGAATAAGTATTTCGCAAATAGACACAATCCTAAAGGTATAAACCTTGTTGAGAGATTCAAATATTTTGGAATTAAGATTGGAAAAAGAGTAAGACTGAAACAACATACACAAATAAAAAGAGAATGATAATATAAATAGTGTCCTAGTTAGCATTGATTAGAAAGATCTTACCAGTCATAGTACTCACTCAAATTTGGATCTTATTTGCGCTACTAATAATTAAGTTTTATAACCTGTTAATAAGCAACCATTCAGTAATGGCAAATTATTAAGAGAAAATATTTTCAGAAGAGAATAAGAGTCTTAAGACTAAAAAAGAGCATTCTTAAGAAGATAATCAATGAGATTGTAGGAAGTTGAACATTAGGTTCGAGAAGATTCAAAAGGTTATCTTGGGAAACAATCAGAAAGAATCTAAGATCATATGGAAGGATATGATCGATTATACTAAGAATTCATTGACAAGAACTAGGTGAATGCTGAGGAAGTACTCGATAATATTCGATTTATAAAAAATTATTGAATGAGGAATAAGTGGAGAAAATGGAAGAAGGATATAGAAAAATTAGGAGAATTTATGGATATTATTTCTTTGATATGTTAAATCTAGATGGGTAAATGTGAACACATGGAAAACAGATCACACTCCAGCACATTAAGAAAAATTGGGAAGTTGGATTGATAGATAGAGAAAATCTTAGGCTCAATAGAAACTTAGGTGAGAAATTTTTGCTAAGACTAGACTGCATTATTCATTAATTTTGATTAAAAATATCCCGCTAATTTTTTAGGACATTTTATAAGTTTAAAAATCTTCTTTGAATGTTCAACCTGTTAAGGCAATTCATGGTAAAAAGCATTGTTAATATATAATTACAAATTATAAAAGAAATTCCAATTTTATTTGTTCCCTCGAATAAATTACTTTATTCATTAAATACATTAAAAAATTTCTATTAAGAAGTCCTTTTAAAGAGATATATTGCAGAATTAATTTTAAAGGCAAAACTATATTAATTAGAAAGCATTTCGTAAAGCAAATCAGTCTTTCATTGTTGACTAATAAAAGTAAATATCATTGTTTAAAATCATATTATAAGATTTATGTTTCAAAAAATTCAAATAATAATATTTAAACTTTTAGGAAAAGTCAAGCTCGAGTATTTCTGCTTGACCTTATCTCTCAAATAGTAGATGATTTATTAAGAGTCTTGATTGAAAATGGTTAGGAAATTCATTTCTTACTTTACTCCATTTGCACAAAAATTAATATTTTCGTCGAGTTAATTAAATTACTTTATTGAAAAATCTATTGATTATCTTTTATGAGCTAACTCTTATTAAGAAGAGACTAAGAAATAGAAAACAATTTACAAAAGGTCAGATAACTCAATTCGCAAAATTTTGAATTTATCGCAATAAGCAAATATAATCGTGATATAATATGAACATTAGAAATCATAACCTAATTTGTTTCAAAGATAATTAAATAACCACCTCAGTAAATTTATCTTAATTTAACTCT
Organism: Paramecium octaurelia; assembly: GCA_905182995.1. Lineage (NCBI taxonomy): Eukaryota > Ciliophora > Oligohymenophorea > Peniculida > Parameciidae > Paramecium > Paramecium octaurelia. Next base: position 406,297 of record CAJJDP010000090.1, read on the forward strand.
CAATCTAACAGTTTTCCTGGCAATAAAGTACAAATATTTCTCATAATAAATACTTTATTTAACAATTTTTGCATTTTAAAAACCTTCAATTGAATTGTAATCCCATAATTGTGTTATTAATGTTATATACTTAAGTCTTCAATATAGGTATTCATTATTTTATTCAGATCGTATTTATACTTACATTAACATAAAATCTAAAATCTTAAGATTTTATGAATATTTGAAGGATAATCATTAATTTTTTTATTGATTAGAATGTTATCATCTTTGGTGAATTACTAAGCAAAACTTTATCCAGATTTGAATTGCCTTAATTAATTTCTTAAATTAGAGATGAGATAGTAATTTAAAATCCTGTTTAAAAAATAGGCTTTAGCATGAATAAATAAAGGATATCTCATATTATTGCTAATTACCAAATAATACTTTCTCGAGCAATTGGATATCTCCGATTTTGGCTAATCTCCAAGATTAAAATAGAGTTCAAGGTATCAGCCTTAATTTTAGTATTCTCAGCCATTCTACTTTGTAAGTTCCGATAATGGAGTAATAGAGAAAAGAAGAGCTCTAGAACAATTAGAAATTAATATTTTTCATTTCCTATCTCAAAAATAATAATAATATGTATGTTGAATGCATGTATCGTTATAGAAAGCCCTAGGGGAGTTCGAGGCCCATACTCGATGAGCAGGAGTGTTTGAATATGTCAAATTGATTGAAATATTCTTATACATATGGGGGGGATTGTACCCTCTTGTCTCATCATTTAATTCTAGTGGGTTACTAATACATACCATTCACTTTCTAAGTTTTCTAATTTTTTGTAATATCTAAAGGCTCCTTTTATTATCCAATATTATAGCTGCAATGACATGAAGAGTCCCTTTTCCTAAATGAATTCTTGGATTTCAGAAATAACATAAAGGAGGTCCGCCATTGATGTAGCCCTTTAACTTCATCCGCTAGATGTTCGAAATTATCATCCGCGGGAGTATATTAGATTTCATATTTTTAATTATGTTAAGCTAGATTTCCAAAACAACTTTATCTTTTCTACTGCATAGTCAATTTCCTAGTATTTCTTTTAAGTTTATAAAAATCTCAATTTACCAGATGAATGAGTTTCCTTCTTCCTCTTATATGCTTACATACTTCGACCAATTCTAAGTCAAGAGTTGATTATTGGATTTATCTTACTCCTAATAATATGCTTCCAGATAGTCTATTTGTGTTTTGTGTAGAAGAACATGATGAAGTATATCCATATCGTCAATTACAAATTGAAATACTTTTGTGACCAGCTACACCTATCATTATATGGTTCTTGTGTTGGAAGGTTATTCTGTTTTTTGTACTACTATTATGAGTATTAGATCCGCTTGCCATTGATCTCTTATTTAATTCCCACATCCTTCATTTTTCAAGACTTGCTTAATTCCATATCATTTTTCTTTCTTGTCCTTGCAACAAGACATGGAACTTCTATACATAAGGTCCTTTTCTGTTCATCTTGTTTAGGTCTTTATCCTCCAATAAATAATATTTCTAAATAGGGTCCGGAAGTTGTAGCTATTGAAAAGTAATGAGCCATTTTATCAAAATCAGCAACAAAAAAGATATTACTGGTGTTTAAATTGTTAGACTCTTGTTAAAGAATCAATTTGTATTTAAATAGGATTTATTTTATTCCTTAGTTGATAATGGCTTTTAATTTGCTTTAACTTTGAATTGAATAGTTAGCGATATTGTCTCTATTAATAACGGCTATAATTACATAATTCCAAGCAGATATTCAATCTCTATTCTGACAACGTTTACTAAAAATATATGTTTTGTTATAAAATGATTGATAAGAAATATCTATAATATAATAAATATATTAATAGTCAGATTTATTATCGAACCAAGTTTCCCTCATTCTACGAAATTCTCACCTTTAAATGATTACAAAAAATAGAATTGTTAAGTCTCTTCATTGTCTTTAAAAACAGTAATTTAAATTTAATTCATCCTATTTCACTACACCCTACTTAATAATTCACATTCCTTGTTTGTACTCCTCATAAAATATGATCTATGAAAACTAAGTATTAAATTAAATGAACTCAGAGCAATTTTTTGTTGTTGTAATCTTTACTTTCATTAAAATGTTAAGCACACTAATTATTTTTATTCTTTAAATTCTATTTAGTTGTTAGTCAGAAGTCAGAATAACTAATACATAAATTTTACGTACAAATTAAAAACATTACTAATATTGACAATTGCTGTTTTAATTTTAGAAGCACACTTGAATACTTTTCGTGGAGGATTTTCATCTATATGTCCATAAATTATAGCTCACAATAATTCAATAAATTCAAAAAAAAATCTTTAAGTTCAACATTATTTTCCTTAACAATCACATCATTAATTATAATATCATCTAATCAGCATTACAAATACATTAGATAAATTCAGTATCTAAAAAATATCAACCTATTGACTATTTATTTAGTATCATTACAAGCTACACAATAAGTCTGATTATAATAAATATCAATGAAAAATAGATTATTAAATTAAATATTTAACAACATTAATATATTACAAGTAAGTATCACACTAATTTATTCGTTCCAAGCTGTTATGCCAGATTTGTAAATTCCAGGTGGCAAGCCAAGCAGACTATTTGTATATATTAAAGAGAGGATGCGTAAGGTGTTAAACTACAAAATTGATATCCATTTTAACGCTCATACGTAAAAAAGGGCAACATAAATATTGGCTTACATGTAAGTAATTATCGGCCTTTATATAAATAATATGATTAAATAAACAATTCAGACTTGAACCATTAACTTTAGATTGCACTGGATGATCGCAACTCCAATATACTAAAATAGAACAAGATATCCTTATAAGCGATTCATAAAATAAGGTAATTCTAAATATTAGTCGAACATAAAGATGATAAATTAGATATAAGTTAATTGATGATGCAATAAGCAATTAATAGAGATATTTTAAGAAGCGATAAAATGAATAGAATAGTTGTTTGTAAGTTTTTTGCTCAAATCTAGATTCGATTTCTGTTTCAAATGATGTTATGGCTGGCATTAGTATCTACCATTTGAGGATTGATGATAACTTTTGTAAATAAAGAAATTAATATTGTTGGTTAATCAAAAATAGTTTAGATAGGAGCAAACAATTTTTAAATGGAGGAAGGGATATAAAATTAGTTATAAATTGTTTAGAAGCAAGAAGAGATTGGTTATTCGAATTATTTTACACTTTTGCATTAATATCATTTATGTTAATGTTAGTTATGCATTAGAATCTGTTAAAATGGAGAGAATTTAATGAGAAAATTTTTCAATTAATATGACTACTCTCAAGATTTATAACTCTATAATCCTTAAAGGATGACAAATGGATTATTGATAATCTAAAGAATTGATATTGACAATTTAGTGTTAACCTTAAGCAAACTTCTCAATGCATTTGTATGAAGTATGCAAAAGATTTAATCAGCTATATATAATATGAGGACATGTTTAATTTTTTAACATCCAAAAATTCTAAATATAGCAAAGTCATCTCAGGCAATTCATGTCCTCTCTAAAATTAAAAACCTTTTAAAGAAAAACAAAGTGAAACTTCAATTATTACGCTATTACTCAAGTGGACCGATGTTGGTTGAGCCATTTGTCTCACAGACTAAAATTTGTGATGAGGTTATAATTATAATATTTTACTAGCGAATGTACAATTTCCACAGTATTTTCTTCAATGATAAAATGTGTAATACCTTTGCGAACTCATCTTTACAGCTACCGAAAGGTCATAATCAAATGGATAATAATTTTATAAGCAATTTAAGATATTTTTAATAATTTCTTATTCCACTTGTATATATCCTTTATATTTGTTGCTGCTTTTATTATAGATATTGATGTTATGCTAGTGAGTTACTTTATTTTATTTTTCTACTAGTTTTTTAAATAAAACAATAGAAGAAAAATAAAATTCCAAAATTGATTGATATTTACTAGCTAGCCTTATGTTCTCATTCATTTACTTTAGTGTTTCAAACTCTTGTTTTAATGTACTTATGAATTTTATGTTAACTGAGAATACTGAATATAAAATATCATGTTTTCTAAGTTGTTTTAAATTCGTCAAGTTTTTTAAGATTAGTTTTCTTCGGGTAATTAAGATGCTCCTACCGATAAATATTTCTCAAATTATAATTTTGTGCTTTATGCTTTATAAGAATGCATAAGAGAGGCAGTTATTTAAATTATCCACAAGCTGTATTATATGAGATGTTCAACTAAGTTCACAACTTAAGGGCTATAATGTGACTAATCTCAAAATCCTTGGCTTATCTGTTTTACTTTGTTGCTTTATATTTTTCATTTCATTCACCAACATATATTGAAAGAAATAATCCCTTGCTCATAGAAATTCATATCAATAATATCCATTAGTTTGAAATATGAATTATTAATATACTCAATTGGTAGTAACCAATATGAGTAATATAATTATTTGTACCTTTATGCCTAAACATTATACTTAAATACACAACTCTCAATTTAAAGTAGTGTTTCTTTAATATATTTTTGCAATTAATTTTATCATCCTGGGCTGCTCTTGCATTTATTTACTTTAGTATGGGTAATAACGATTTGATCCGTGCTTTCTACCGAATAACGTGTGTATAAATTTATAACCATACAAAACGCTGTCGAATGTAACTAATTACGTAATTTACAATCCAAAATGTGCCTTTAATTCTGATTAAATGTTTTATATATGAATAGAGCATCTCTCAGTATTATATTTATACAACCTTTCCACATTTTCCATTTGTTTAATGCACAACTCCGTGGATAACTTCTTGATATGTATTTTATTGGCATAAATTAATAACGCTTATATTTTTTCTCCTTTTATCGCAAATCCAAAAATTGTGCTTGATTTTATTTAATGTTATCTATCTAATTATAATACAATCATATAGGTTATCATTTTACCACAACTTTCATACATACCTTACCGTAAACCTCCATTGAATGAGGCATAATGTAGGAATCTTATCCTAAATGTTGGTATTGTCTCATCTGATCTACAGCTTGCACATTTGGATACTCACTTACTTCTACCATGTTCATGGAAAGAGTTGAAGATGCCAGAAAAAATTACGTCTATATTTTGAGCAAGCAATGACATCAACTTATTAGAACGAGTTTTATTTAATAAACGTAATGAAGGATAGCTAGCACACTTTTACGATAGAGAGTGAAAATTATTAATATTAATTGCAAACTGAACAAGTACTNTTAAGATATTTTTAATAATTTCTTATTCCACTTGTATATATCCTTTATATTTGTTGCTGCTTTTATTATAGATATTGATGTTATGCTAGTGAGTTACTTTATTTTATTTTTCTACTAGTTTTTTAAATAAAACAATAGAAGAAAAATAAAATTCCAAAATTGATTGATATTTACTAGCTAGCCTTATGTTCTCATTCATTTACTTTAGTGTTTCAAACTCTTGTTTTAATGTACTTATGAATTTTATGTTAACTGAGAATACTGAATATAAAATATCATGTTTTCTAAGTTGTTTTAAATTCGTCAAGTTTTTTAAGATTAGTTTTCTTCGGGTAATTAAGATGCTCCTACCGATAAATATTTCTCAAATTATAATTTTGTGCTTTATGCTTTATAAGAATGCATAAGAGAGGCAGTTATTTAAATTATCCACAAGCTGTATTATATGAGATGTTCAACTAAGTTCACAACTTAAGGGCTATAATGTGACTAATCTCAAAATCCTTGGCTTATCTGTTTTACTTTGTTGCTTTATATTTTTCATTTCATTCACCAACATATATTGAAAGAAATAATCCCTTGCTCATAGAAATTCATATCAATAATATCCATTAGTTTGAAATATGAATTATTAATATACTCAATTGGTAGTAACCAATATGAGTAATATAATTATTTGTACCTTTATGCCTAAACATTATACTTAAATACACACCTCTCAATTTAGTGTAGTGTTTCTTTAATATCTTTTTGCAATTAATTTTGTCATCCTGGGCTGTTCTTGCATTTATTTACTTTAGTATGGGTAATAACGATTTGATCGGTGCTTTCTACCGAATAACGTGTGTATAAATTTATAACCATACAAAACGCTGTCGAATGTAACTAATTACGTAATTTACAATCCAAAATGTGCCTTTAATACTGATTAAATGTTTTATATATGAATAGAGCATCTCTCAGTATTAAATTTATACAACCTTTCCACATTTTCCATTTGTTTAATGCACAACTCCGTGGAGAACTTCTTGATATGTATTTTATTGGCATAAATTAATAACGCTTATATTTTTTCTCCTTCTATCCCAAATCCAAAAATTGTGCTTGATTTTATTTAATGTTATCTATCTAATTATAATACAATCATATAGGTTATCATTTTACCACAACTTTCATACATACCTTACCGTAAACCTCCTTTGAATGAGGCATAATGTAGGAATGTTATCCTAAATGTTGGTATTGTCTCATCTGATCTACAGCTTGCACATTTGGATATTCACTTACTTCTACCATGTTCATGGAAAGAGTTGAAGATGCCAGAAAAAATTACGTCTATATTTTGAGCAAGCAATGACATCAACTTATTAGAACGAGTTTTATTTAATAAACGTAATGAAGGATAGCTAGCACACTTTTACGATAGAGAGTGAAAATTATTAATATTAATTGCAAACTGAACAAGTACGATCTTTGTCGGTATTATACTCTATACTATATAATAGGTCTACAATTGATACTAACCATTATGAGATTCTGAATTTTGAAAAAATCCTACATGTTGATAAACTTGCTTGGACAAGTACGAAAAGTATAAATACTTTGCTTATAGATTATGTCGAGCAAAAGTGATGTGGGCAAACTGATTTCATATATCACCATTAGAGCGACTCAAAATAAAAAGTATAGTGAGTGTTTTATACTTTATTAGTCTCTCAGAAATTTGGACAAGAGCCAGATCCTTTGGTGAAGAAAGTAGGCATACCATAGTCAAAACTTGTAACAACACCAAAAATATGTATTAATATTGTTGGGATTTTAAAAGTTTGTTAAAGGGATCTTTATTGGTTGTGTGTCACAGTCTTCTTCAAATCAACTTTTAAATTAACCAGTATTATGAAGACTTTTATCGAAATAGGTAGAACAAACAGTATTTCTTTTGTGTCTAACTAATCCTTTGGCATCATGGCAATTTTATTGCTAAATCAATATCGACATAGCAGAATTAATCTGAAATAGATCTGATCACAAAAAGTTGAAAACTAATTATTTAGAGAAGCACTTCATGCATCATAAAATTAGAATGGAAGGTATAATAATTCTATCTGAAAAAGCTAGCAAAGATTAAGTTGCTGAAAAACAATCAGTGTATCATTTATTAATAAGAGACTATCACTAGAAGTGATAGAGTATCCGCAAAAGTAGTATGGATGCTTTGATTGCAATATATCGGGGATTGGCATAGAGTTTGAAGTACATTAACAATTATGATGTTAAACCACACGAAAAGTGTATGCTAAGATTTAGTCCAGTTTATGGTGATTCATATTTGTTGTAGTGTTTAAATTTGAAGTACAAAAAATTATCATCGCATTTATGCTAACTATGGTTTGAACAGTGAGATAGGGCAGAAGAAATATCCATCATATCATTTAAGCATGTGTCTTGAATAAGTATTTACTTGCTCACCGTTAGGAGTAACCACAAAACATAATGTATGATAGCTGCTCAAGGATCAGCACATTGATAGCCTGAGAAAAGTGCAAATTACTGAATGCTTTCATGATAGACGCTCAATAATTAAATTTCCACTTGATTTAAGCGATGTCGAAATAATAATCATGAGCAACAGGAGTATTTTATCAAAATTACCATATCTTCAGTTTCTGTAATGAATGCAGTTGCAGAATCTCCACAAGTTAAGCAGATTATTGAGTTGTGCATTAAAAAGAATATCAGCATGGTATTTCTCAAGGAGTAATACGTTTAGGATTACGGAATGCTTATAATGTACGCAAAATTAATGATCAAGAAAGCTGTTTTAGTTATAGCCAGAGTTACTATCAAATGAATGACAATATTGATTGTATTAACATAATTTTCAGTATTATTATATGGTTGAGATGCATTTGATTAAGATTTTGTAGTAACACATACTATTTTCAAATACAATAATTCCATGCGGCACTTAAAAGGTATTCAATTTGGCAATTATCTAGGAAAAGTATTAGTAAGATTGCAATTTACTAATAACAATTCATCAATCTTAATTTTGCATAGGATTAAAACGAATTAAAGTATGTGATCATGATTGTAAGCAGAGAGAGAGACTGGGATTAATATAGACATGTACATAAATACTTGATCCACAATAGATAGAGTAATCATAATTAAATTGATTATGGTGCACACTCCAACAAAAGAAGGAAGCTAATTCTTGGAATTGAAATCCAATTATGAGATTCATTGCCTGAAAGCATGATTTTAGACAGTATGAATAATAACTTTTATATGTTATAGCCGAAGGCNATTTATTTATGTATTCTAAACAAACATTCATACTGGCGATTTTTCCATATCACTTTGAACACCTTTTTTTTAGCTTGGATAAAAATTCTGTAATTTGTTAGTATGTGTTTTTAAGATTGTTCCTAAAATTATGTATAGGGCATTAAACCCAAGTAAATTTGAATAGAAGTAATAGGTCTATATGCATTATATCTAATTCAGTTTGTTTGATATCCTTTTGAATCTGATTATAAAATTTTAATAAAGGACTAAATTGAATTCCATTTCTGTTGAGTGTTCAGAGGCGCAAATATCAGCTTAACTTCTTACTAGGGATCAACTAGTTATATAGCCAAAATAGCCCAAATTACATTAAACTGTTACTTTAGAGCATAGATTCCTCCATTGATATACAATATTATAGGAACGAAAATTGACAATTCTACTACTTTATCATTCTTACTATAATGAAATTTAATTTGTAAAGCCCACATTTCACCTTCTTATTTAGTAAAATATCCCTTTAAATTTGAAAACTATTTTAAAAAGTTGATTACTTTATTTCTCTCTCGTTATTTTGCAACAAAAGATAAGTCATGCCATTCTTTTAATGAAGAATCTCTTTAAGTAGTTCCAAAGATAAAAATCAAAATTATAATCTTTCGCACATAACTTGCAACTAAGATTAACATCCTGCGTAAGAGAATATCATTTAGAATTTCAGATTTAGATCAAATTCAAAACAATATTAGCAACTCTCTAATGTGAATAAAAAGAAGCACAGGAATGCTTAAAAATATAGTTATTATTCTGTTTCATATTCATTAAGTCTTCTATGATTCATTAACTAGGTGATATTATAATATTTTACACAAATTTAGCAGTTTCTTTTACATAATCTTTCGGAATTACATTCTAATTCAATCTAAACTGTTAATAAAGCCCAAATTCACTTTGAATGCAGAGGAGCAAAATTTTAAAATGTTAATAACCCTAAAGGATAAGGAACCTGCATTAGGATATAATAAAGAAACAGCATTAAAAAATTTGCTTTATTATTTCAGTTGCTATAATATTATCTTTCATCAAATAATATTCAAGAATGTTCAATTGAAATTTTTAAAATATTATCATCTAAACATCTACTGAGCCATTTATAATTAATTATCCAAAGATAATGCTGACACAAGACCGGAAATATCAAATGAATTAACTTAATAAAAATTTATGTGTTACACAAAATTTCAAGTTTCAGGAACTCCAATTATGGTAAGCAAACCTTTAATAACCCTCTAAAGTTAATTGATAATTTGGATTTATAAAAAGTTAAATAATTGTTTTGAATGTGAAATTTCCAAAACTAATTATATAAGTTGACTAAATATAAAAGAAACAGAAGTAAACAAGGCTTAATTTTAATGGCATTGCTATATCAAAGAATTTAAAAAGAGAATAAGAAAGTTTCATAATTGGCACACTATTTGAAACTAGAATACATAACAGACATAGTAACATTTCTAAATAAAGTCAATTGAAAGTATTTGTCAACAGGTAGGAAAATAACAACAGTAATGATATAATATAAGTGCATATTAATGATATTCATTGTAAAATGCATAACTAATTGAATTTATTTTCGATAGTTTCTGGAGTGGTAGGCGTTTTAAGTAATGTGTGAGCTATAAACTGATAAAGATATCATTATACCTTTAACATTTTAATCTGAGCTTAACTAAATTCCTAAGTGATAGTTTTTCAAAGCTTCCTCAAATCTGTTCATTTTATGTAAAGTAATAGCTATGAAATCATCAATTGTTAATTATACCTTTGCCCTTATAAAAGTCAGCATTTTCTGGGTTTTTCTAAATTGCTGAATCATAATTTTCCAAAGCTTCCTCAAATCTGTTCATTTTATCTAATGTAATAGCTATGAAATCATCAATGGTTAATTGTACCTTTGCCCTTATAAAAGTCAAAATTTTCTGGGTTTTTCTAAATTGCTGAATCATAATTTTCCAAAGCTTCCTCAAATCTGTTCATTTTATCTAATGTAATAGCTATGAAATCATCAATAGTTAATTGTACCTTTGCATTTATACAAGTCAGCATTTTCTGGGTTTTTCTAAATTGCTGAATCATAATTTTCCAAAGCTTCCTCAAATCTATTCATTTTATCTAATGTAATAGCTATGAAATCATCAATAGTTAATTGTACCTTTGCCTTTATAAAAGTCAGCATTTTCTGGGTTTTTCTAAATTGCTGAATCATAATTTTCCAAAGCTTCCTCAAATCTGTTCATTTTATCTAATGTAATAGCTATGAAATCATCAATAGTTAATTGTACCTTTGCCTTTATAAAAGTCAGCATTTTCTGGGTTTTTCTAAATTGCTGAATCATAATTTTCCAAAGCTTCCTCAAATCTGTTCATTTTATCTAATGTAATAGCTATGAAATCATCAATAGTTAATTGTACCTTTGCCTTTATAAAAGTCAGCATTTTCTGGGTTTTTCTAAATTGCTGAATCATAATTTTCCAAAGCTTCCTCAAATCTGTTCATTTTATCTAATGTAATAGCTATGAAATCATCAATAGTTAATTGTACCTTTGCCTTTATAAAAGTCAGCATTTTCTGGGTTTTTCTAAATTGCTGAATCATAATTTTCCAAAGCTTCCTCAAATCTGTTCATTTTATCTAATGTAATAGCTATGAAATCATCAATAGTTAATTGTACCTTTGCCTTTATAAAAGTCAGCATTTTCTGGGTTTTTCTAAATTGCTGAATCATAATTTTCCAAAGCTTCCTCAAATCTGTTCATTTTATCTAATGTAATAGCTATGAAATCATCAATAGTTAATTGTACCTTTGCCTTTATAAAAGTCAGCATTTTCTGGGTTTTTCTAAATTGCTGAATCATAATTTTCCAAAGCTTCCTCAAATCTGTTCATTTTATCTAATGTAATAGCTATGAAATCATCAATAGTTAATTGTACCTTTGCCTTTATAAAAGTCAGCATTTTCTGGGTTTTTCTAAATTGCTGAATCATAATTTTCCAAAGCTTCCTCAAATCTGTTCATTTTATCTAATGTAATAGCTATGAAATCATCAATAGTTAATTGTACCTTTGCCTTTATAAAAGTCAGCATTTTCTGGGTTTTTCTAAATTGCTGAATCATAATTTTCCAAAGCTTCCTCAAATCTGTTCATTTTATCTAATGTAATAGCTATGAAATCATCAATAGTTAATTGTACCTTTGCCTTTATAAAAGTCAGCATTTTCTGGGTTTTTCTAAATTGCTGAATCATAATTTTCCAAAGCTTCCTCAAATCTGTTCATTTTATCTAATGTAATAGCTATGAAATCATCAATAGTTAATTGTACCTTTGCCTTTATAAAAGTCAGCATTTTCTGGGTTTTTCTAAATTGCTGAATCATAATTTTCCAAAGCTTCCTCAAATCTGTTCATTTTATCTAATGTAATAGCTATGAAATCATCAATAGTTAATTGTACCTTTGCATTTATACAAGTCAGCATTTTCTGGGTTTTTCTAAATTGCTGAATCATAATTTTCCAAAGCTTCCTCAAATCTGTTCATTTTATCTAATGTAATAGCTATGAAATCATCAATAGTTAATTGTACCTTTGCATTTATACAAGTCAGCATTTTCTGGGTTTTTCTAAATTGCTGAATCATAATTTTCCAAAGCTTCCTCAAATCTGTTCATTTTATCTAATGTAATAGCTATGAAATCATCAATAGTTAATTGTACCTTTGCATTTATACAAGTCAGCATTTTCTGGGTTTTTCTAAATTGCTGAATCATAATTTTCCAAAGCTTCCTCAAATCTGTTCATTTTATCTAATGTAATAGCTATGAAATCATCAATAGTTAATTGTACCTTTGCATTTATACAAGTCAGCATTTTCTGGGTTTTTCTAAATTGCTGAATCATAATTTTCCAAAGCTTCCTCAAATCTGTTCATTTTATCTAATGTAATAGCTATGAAATCATCAATAGTTAATTGTACCTTTGCATTTATACAAGTCAGCATTTTCTGGGTTTTTCTAAATTGCTGAATCATAATTTTCCAAAGCTTCCTCAAATCTGTTCATTTTATCTAATGTAATAGCTATGAAATCATCAATAGTTAATTGTACCTTTGCCTTTATAAAAGTCAGCATTTTCTGGGTTTTTCTAAATTGCTGAATCATAATTTTCCAAAGCTTCCTCAAATCTGTTCATTTTATCTAATGTAATAGCTATGAAATCATCAATAGTTAATTGTACCTTTGCCTTTATAAAAGTCAGCATTTTCTGGGTTTTTCTAAATTGCTGAATCATAATTTTCCAAAGCTTCCTCAAATCTGTTCATTTTATCTAATGTAATAGCTATGAAATCATCAATAGTTAATTGTACCTTTGCCTTTATAAAAGTCAGCATTTTCTGGGTTTTTCTAAATTGCTGAATCATAATTTTCCAAAGCTTCCTCAAATCTGTTCATTTTATCTAATGTAATAGCTATGAAATCATCAATAGTTAATTGTACCTTTGCCTTTATAAAAGTCAGCATTTTCTGGGTTTTTCTAAATTGCTGAATCATAATTTTCCAAAGCTTCCTCAAATCTGTTCATTTTATCTAATGTAATAGCTATGAAATCATCAATAGTTAATTGTACCTTTGCCTTTATAAAAGTCAGCATTTTCTGGGTTTTTCTAAATTGCTGAATCATAATTTTCCAAAGCTTCCTCAAATCTGTTCATTTTATCTAATGTAATAGCTATGAAATCATCAATAGTTAATTGTACCTTTGCCTTTATAAAAGTCAGCATTTTCTGGGTTTTTCTAAATTGCTGAATCATAATTTTCCAAAGCTTCCTCAAATCTGTTCATTTTATCTAATGTAATAGCTATGAAATCATCAATAGTTAATTGTACCTTTGCCTTTATAAAAGTCAGCATTTTCTGGGTTTTTCTAAATTGCTGAATCATAATTTTCCAAAGCTTCCTCAAATCTGTTCATTTTATCTAATGTAATAGCTATGAAATCATCAATAGTTAATTGTACCTTTGCCTTTATAAAAGTCAGCATTTTCTGGGTTTTTCTAAATTGCTGAATCATAATTTTCCAAAGCTTCCTCAAATCTGTTCATTTTATCTAATGTAATAGCTATGAAATCATCAATAGTTAATTGTACCTTTGCCTTTATAAAAGTCAGCATTTTCTGGGTTGTTCAAAATTGCTGAATCACAATTTTCCAAAGCTTCCTCAAATCTATTCATTTTACGCAATGTAATAGCTAGGACATCATCAATTGTTAATTGTACCTTTCCATTATTACAAGTCAGCATCTTCTGGGTTTTTCTAAATTGCTGAATCATAATTTTCCAAAGCTTCCTCAAATCTGTTCATTTTATCTAATGTAATAGCTATGAAATCATCAATAGTTAATTATACCTTTGCCATTATAAAAGTCAGAATTTTCTGGGTTTTTCTAAATTGCTGAATCATAATTTTCCAAAGCTTCCTCAAATCTGTTCATTTTATGTAATGTAATAGCTATGAAATCATCAATTATTAATTATACCTTTGCATTTATACAAGTCAGCATTTTCTGGGTTTTTCTAAATTGCTAAATCATATTTTTCCAAAGCTTCCTCAAATCTGTTCATTGTATGTAATGTAAAAGCTATGAAAACATCAATTGTTAATTATACCTTTGCCATTATATAAGTTAGCATCTTCTTGGTTTTTCTAAATTGCTGAATCATAATTTTCCAAAGCTTCCTCAAATCTGTTCATTTTATGTAATGTAATAGCTATGAAATCATCAACTGTTAATTATACCTTTGCCATTATAAAAGTCAGAATTTTTTGGGTTTTTCTAAATTGCTGAATCAAAATTTTCCAAAGCTTCCTCAAATCTATACATTTTACGCAATGTAATAGCTATGAAATCATCAATAGTTAATTATACCTTTGCCCTTATAAAAGTCAGCATTTTCTGGGTTTTTCTAAATTGCTGAATTATAATTTTCCAAAGCTTCCTCAAATCTGTTCATTTTATGTAATGTAATAGCTATGACATCATCAATTGTTAATTATACCTTTCCATTAATACAAGTCAGCATCTTCTGGGTTTTTCTAAATTGCTGAATCATAATTTTCCAAAGCTTCCTCAAATCTGTTCATTTTATCTAATGTAATAGCTATGAAATCATCAATAGTTAATTATACCTTTGCCATTATAAAAGTCAGCATTTTTTGGGTTTTTCTAAATTGCTGAATCATAATTTTCCAAAGCTTCCTCATATCTGTTCATTTTATGTAATGTAATAGCTATGAAATCATCAATAGTTAATTGTACCTTTGCCTTTATAAAAGTCAGCATTTTCTGGGTTTTTCTAAATTGCTGAATCATAATTTTCCAAAGCTTCCTCAAATCTGTTCATTTTATCTAATGTAATAGCTATGAAATCATCAATAGTTAATTGTACCTTTGCCTTTATAAAAGTCAGCATTTTCTGGGTTTTTCTAAATTGCTGAATCATAATTTTCCAAAGCTTCCTCAAATCTGTTCATTTTATCTAATGTAATAGCTATGAAATCATCAATAGTTAATTATACCTTTGCATTTATACAAGTCAGCATTTTCTGGGTTTTTCTAAATTGCTGAATCATAATTTTCCAAAGCTTCCTCAAATCTGTTCATTTTATCTAATGTAATAGCTATGAAATCATCAATAGTTAATTATACCTTTGCATTTATACAAGTCAGCATTTTCTGGGTTTTTCTAAATTGCTGAATCATAATTTTCCAAAGCTTCCTCAAATCTGTTCATTTTATGTAATGTAATAGCTATGAAATCATCAATAGTTAATTATACCTTTGCATTTATACAAGTCAGAATTTTCTGGGTTTTTCTAAATTGCTGAATCATAATTTTCCAAAGCTTCCTCAAATCTATTCATATCATGTAATGTAATAGCTATGAAATCATCAATTGTTAATTATACCTTTGCCATTATAAAAGTCAGAATTTTTTGGGTTTTTCTAAATTGCTGAATCAAAATTTTCCAAAGCTTCCTCATATCTGTTCATTTTATGTAATGTAATAGCTATGAAATCATCAATAGCTAATTATACCTTTGCCATTATAAAAGTCAGCATTTTCTGGGTTTTTCTAAATTGCTGAATCATAATTTTCCAAAGCTTCCTCAAATCTATTCATCAAGCAATGTAATAGCTATGACATCATCAATTGTTAATTATACCTTTGCCATTATAAAAGTCAGCATCTTTTGGGTTTTTCTAAATTGCTGAATCATAATTTTCCAAAGCTTCCTCAAATCTGTTCATTTTATCTAATGTAATAGCTATGAAATCATCAATAGCTAATTATACCTTTGCCCTTATAAAAGTAAGAATTTTCTGGGTTTTTCTAAATTGCTAAATCATAATTTTTTAAAGCTTCCTCTAATCTGTTCTTCTTTTCTAAACTAATTCTCAAATTTACTATATTTGCTTAAAAATCATCAAAATTTCTTTTGTTATTACAATAATACTTTTAATCTACTTCATTTTACTAAATTTTTTAATCATAATATTCCAATTATTCTTCTTTTCCATGAATTTAATCTAAATTTTAAGTATTTTTGTTTTTCTTCTAATGATTTGAGATCATTAATTTTCTCTTCATTTATGTTATTCTCTTTTACTCTTTATGGTTAACAAATTATTCTTTTTTGAAAAATGTTTATTTACTTATTCTTGAGCTTGATTCGATTCTAAACCTTTCTTTTTATATTTAAAGAGATTATTTTGTTCTTTTGATAATTCCTTCAAAAGTAGATCTCATAACTATCCATAATTTTCCACAATTTCCTTTTTTTTTATGATTTTCTAAAAGCAATTCCATTTTATATTTTTTACAAATTTTAATTTTCAAAGTGTTGTTTTTTGGAAATATACAAATTTGTGGTATAAGTTTAAAGCACTTTATTTGTAAAATCAGTTAAATTGTAAGTCGTAGTATAACATTTTTACGCGAAGGCAAAAATTCCCCGACGGCGAATTCCGGAAGACCTTCGTGGAAGCCCGACTGTTTTGCTTGACTCGTTCTGCCTGTTGCTAGGTGGAAGCCCGACTGTTTTGCTTGACTCGTTCTGCGTTTGTGGGTTTGGGGTTGGGTTTGGGGTTTGTGGTTTGGGTTTGGG
>CAJJDP010000091.1:17220-47989 GCA_905182995.1 Paramecium octaurelia
TTAATTTAGAGAATGAGAAAAATGAGCTTTTTATTAGCATAATAATAAAAGTATGACTATAAATGGCGCTCCTTTGAAGAGACTTGAACAATATCTAAGCTACATTAGCATATGAAGTCTGGAGAGAATTAAAAAAATAGCTGTTTTCAATATGATTGCTGATTATAAATGATATATTTCACCCATCTAATTAGCACACACTGCAATATACAAGGCTTTTACAACTTTTGAGATATTGATTAAAACACACATAATATCCACCAAGAGAATGAAATATATATATATAATATAATTCCTCTTTTATATTGCATATATATCCCTTACTAAAATCACATATTACATTGCTTATTCAATCCAATATTAAATCCACTATTAAGTCACTTTACATATTATTTATTAATTTGCCAAATTCATCCCATTTATCAACACCTATTTCATTCACTATTTCTTCGCTTAGTTCATCACATATTAAATCACCTTCTTTTTTGCCTTTCTCACCACCTATTTCATTGCCTATTTTATTGTTTATTTTAATCATCTAGTACTTCGCCTATTTAATCACATAGTTCTTCGGCCATTTCATCGTTTATTTTATCATATATGTTGCAACACCTATTTTATCATACATATATCATCACCAATTCCATCACCTATTAGATTGCCAATTTCGTAACATATTTCATCTCCAAATTGATTGCCAATTTCATACCATCATTCATTGATTACTTCATCTCCTATTTTACCAGAAGTATTTCATCGCCTATTTCATCGCCAAATAGGGGTTCATCAAAATTGTAAAATTTGTAAAAGCCTCCGACCACATTGCTGCCATCTTAGGGTCAGTCATATACCAGTCGTGACCAACCCCTTTATAATCATTAAATTTGGTATTTCATTCCACAATTCTGCCTTAATTTATATAATTCTATTATTTTGTAAATATTACTTTATTTAATTCTACAATTAACATTAATTATTATGAGATTTAAAATTTTTCTAATTTATACAACTCATCAATCTCAAATTTATTCTTTTCATGCTAATTCTTTCAACACAGATGGTAATTTCTTATACTTTATATTTTAGGATGGAATTGTTTAAATAGTAACTGTAATTTTTATAGTTGTTATGGGAGTAATTATTTTGGGTAATATGATACTTCTTCACCTCATGGTGTTATTGTTAGTAGAATATTTTTAAATCTAGAGAATCATTCTCATATCACAGTGGAATTACAGTTGTTATAGTAAGATAATAAAAATTTCAATAGATATTTAGGTCATTATAATGCTCCTGTTTTTAGCATAGACCATAATTATAGAAATGATCTTTCTGTTACCTCTTAAAGCCACACATGTGGAAGAATAGTAACGATATCTGGAACTATTTAACATAGAAGATCAACTCTTTGGACATGGATAAATAACTATTGGGTAGGAGGATTTGTATCATTCTCATTAAGTATCATTGAATGTTAGTATGATTGCGCTGGGTGCATAGAGAATTAGCAAATATTTTGCTTAAATGGTTATTTCATTCATATTCATTAAATTAGAAATATATCACAATCTCAAATGGATGGACTTTTTCATCAAATTATTTTTAAGACTTTAATTGTGGAGGTTGCTAATACTTGCAATTTTAGCAAATTAAATATTAGACTTGGCTACCTCTTCATTAAGATGTATTGATAAATTTTTTTATATATGATCCAATTACAATAATTGTAGATTATTCATGTGGAATAAAAACCTTAAGTACTTCTGGTGATTAATAAATAGAAGTACTAATAGAAAACCATTGTGATCCTATATTATCATTGAAAATTACAACTCTACCAACCTCTAATTATTGTTTTCTAAGAGATTTTGAGGTATTTTATACTTAACCAGAAAAACAGATAGTTAACAAATTGAATGAAGGTTGTTTAGAGTATATTGATGACAAATGCCTGATTTGTTAAGAAGGCTGGATTGAAGATAAGTTTCTTGAAAATTGCCATCCAATTTGTGGTGATGGAATGATTTAAGATTAATATTGTCATATAAGTGTATCTTAAACTTAAGCAGAAATAGTAGTAAGCAAATTGAATGAAGGTTGTTAAATGTAAATTGATAATTCGTGCTTGAACTGCAAAGAAGGTTGGATTAAAGATGATTTTCTTGACAATTGTCATCCATTTTGTGGTGATGGAATTATATAAGGTTAAGAAGAATGTGATGATGCTAATCTAATATCTAATGATTCTTGTTATTAATGCAAATATTCATGCATCAACTTTTGCAAAACCTGTGTATTTGGAATATGTTTTGAATGTGTGTTTTGAATTTGATCTTAATTCTGATTTTAATTGTGTGTCTTTGTGTGGGGATGGTAATATAGTTCCTTATTCGGCTGAATAATGTGATCTCACAGATGATGGAATGGGATCATTGTTAGGATTGCAGATTTATATTAATAGCTAATTGCAAACGTTAATTACTTTCAATGTGCTTGGTGTGTGAACTAGGATATTAACTCTTAGAAAATGCATGCTTCCCTCATTGTGGAGATAAATACGTTCTCAAATATTATGAGGAATGTGATGATGGAAATTTACAACCTTATGATGGTTGTTTTGAATGTAAATTTCAATGTGCTGAAGATTGCAACATATGATCTAGGGGAATGCATTTTAAAATATGGATATGGGTATAAGTTTGTTAATGATAAGTTCCTTTCAATTTGTGGTGATCAAATTGTCACAATTGAAGAGGATTGTGATGATGGCAATACTTTATAATTTGATGGTTGCTTCAACTGCAAGTATTCTTATTCATGTCCAGAAAATTGCAAACTATGCTATCAAGGTACCTGTTTAGAGTGCAATGATCAATACTAATTATTAAATTCAAATTAATGCATTTTATAATTAAATTGTGGAGATGGTTTGGTTTAGAAATAAGAATAATGCGATGACGGAAATGATTAAGTAGTAGATGGATGTAAGGATTGCTTGATTGAATAAAATTGGATATGCAACGCGATGACAAGAAATTCTCTAAGCGAATGCACATTTGTTAAAGCTCCAAAATTATAAATTACTTACCTCAACATGACTTCAAATAAATAATACCTAAGCATTTAATTTAATTAATAAGTAAAAATATACACTACTTAACCATTATCAGAAACAATAATTTTTACAATATCAAAGGTAGACAAGAAAAATTGGAATAGCAGCTTATATATCATTCAGGATGTGGGATCATATGTGAGTTTTGGAGAATATATTATCGAAATAAGTGTATATCAATTACTTGAATTTAAACCCATCTTAACAATTTTAGTAAATCAGACAGTTGCTAATATAGATAATGTTGCTTTGGAGGACTTTACAAAATCAATAACTTTACAATATCCAAAATATCTTGATGAAACTTAGAAGGATTATTCTGATAGATTGAAAAGTTTAAATATTTATTTAATCTATGCTTTGTCTGGGATTACCTGTCTAAATCTACTCGCAGGAAATGGGGATTTATTTATCGAAATTTTGGCAATCCTTTAATTTCAGCAATATTTGAGGTACATTAATCTGTAATTTCCAGAAAATTTAGAGATTTATTTTTCTATTAATGATTTGATAACAATCCAACCTCTATTAGAATTTATAGACTTTTTATCAATATTTTAGTTCATTGATCTTTAGTATAATTAAGAATCATATTCAGAGGGAAAATTTAATGTTTACAAATAGAACCCAAGTTTGATCATAAATCTTTCCTGCCAAATATTATAATGCTTGATATTTTTATTCATTATTATGTTGTACCAATTAATAAAGAAAATTATGTACAAATGGATATTTTGTTCTAGAAACTTTTACTATGCCTCGACTTTATCCTTATACATAAAACCAAAATTCATTTTAAGGTGTGAGGAATCCTTTTATAAAATTTGCCTAGATATACTTAATTTGAAAAAGTTGATGTCTTTTTAAGGTTTATAAAAAGCCTTAATTCTGAATGGTTGGGATATGATATTTAAAACTCAATTGTACATGCGAAACATTTAAACGAATAGTTACTTGGATATTGTATAACTTTTTATAGCAAGCATAATTCTTATTCTTTATTTTACCATATTATTAGATGGTTTCAAATCTAAATAAAAATTATAAAAGATGAAAAGGTTTGAAATTTTATGTTTTGGAAGATAATTTTTCTTTTTAATCTTCTTGATTAATATTTAAAGATCCCAAATATTATAATTAGGATTACTCCTATTAACAAGTATCTTTTAGATTAGCTTGTTATTTATCTATAGGCATATATAAAATAAAAATAAATAAATTGTCTAGTTGGTAGTAGAGATATCAGTACTGAGTTTTATGCTCAGTTCATTCTTATACATCAAAGATTGTGATGAATATTTTAATGAGAGCAAAAAAATTATTTTAGGATGGATTCATATAGTCATTCTATCTTCGGGTCTAATTTTAGAAGTAATTTTTATTATCACAGATTTATATATAAATTGGAAAAAAATATACAAAAGAACGAAACCATAATGTGCGAGAAATCCATTATTTATATGAATATAATATAAATAGATTTTAGATATAAATTACTTTTGCAAGCTATTTTTCATTGCACTAACTGATATTACATTCTAAAGAAATAAATAATAATATCATATAAATTTCTTTCTTTTTAACTATGTTTTGCTTATCCAAACATTATATATCTGCCATTCAACCTTATAAGTTTTATCAACAAAATAAGGAATGGCTACATCTTTACTTTTAGTATCTAACTATTGAAAGTATTGCCAAGGCTTAATGTACCAATATTTATTCTGTTTTTAATTTATTTAATATTTTATTTACTTTTTTTTTCTTCACAAATGAATTATTCTAAATTTATCATTGAGAGTTTCAATTTCTTCGAAACCTCCTTAATGCCAGACCTTTCATTTATTTTTCTTTCAATCATAAATCACGATGCAAGTATTCTTTGGATTTTGGACATCTGATTGCTTTGATTTATAAATTTAGAAATTTTCTCATATTCAAACTACTATATTATTCTCTAAAAAAGCAAATACTTATTCTAAATTAGGTTTATGTAATAGAAGAACTAACTGGTTCCAATTTTGGTATATATAGCATTGGAAATTAATCAATGACTGAGGGGAAGAGTTTAAGCCAATGCTAAAGTTTTAATTAATATTCATACTACTTTTTGACATAGTATTAAGAAATGGCTGGTAATTTGTCAAATGAACAGAAATAGTTTCCGATTGGTATTGTGTCTAAGTTGATGCATTCATTTTGTATCTATAAATTTACCTTTAATCTAATAAGGTTAAATAAAAAATAAGAAATAATTTAGAATATTGATTTAAATATATTTCTATTGATATACTTATTCGATTTCACAAATATGATGTCTTGTGAACATATTAACCTATGTATATATGGAGAACTACTTTAAAATTCATCTTTGTATTGTAATAATGGGTATATTTAATATGCTTAAATAAATAAAGAATACGCAGTTTCCAATTAGTTCAATTGTAATAAAGTGAAGGCTAAAAAAAGAATTTGAAAATTACCTGTTCCATACAATGAACTCACATGTTATGGTTTTATGGCCAAAGCTTTTTCATACCATTATTGTGCTTAGTCAAATTAATTCAACCCTCTTAGGCATTCACCTTTAAATCATTTCAATTCAAGTTTACCTTTACTACATAATGAATCAACATGTTATGGATTTATGGCCAAAGCTTTGTCATACCATTATTGGGCTTAGTCAAATTGATTCAACCCTCTTAGGCATTCACCTTTAAATCATTTCAATTCAAATTTACCTTTTCCATATAATGAACTCACATGTTATGGATTTATGGCCAAAGCTTTGCCATAACGTTATTGTGCTTAGTCAAATTGATTCAACCCTCTTAGGCATTCACCTTTAAATCATTTCAATTCAAGTTTACCTTTACTACATAATGAATCAACATGTAATGGATTTATGGCCAAAGCTTTGTCATACCATTATTAGGCTTAGTCAAATTGATTCAACCCTCTTAGGCATTCACCTTTAAATCATTTCAATTCAAATTTACCTTTACTACATAATGAATCAACATGTTATGGATTTATGGCCAAAGCTTTGTCATACCATTATTGTGCTTAGTCAAATTGATTCAACCCTCTTAGACAATCACCTTTAAATCATTTCAATTCAAGTTTACCTTTACTACATAATGAATCAACATGTAATGGATTTATGGCCAAAGCTTTGTCATACCATTATTAGGCTTAGTCAAATTGATTCAACCCTCTTAGGCATTCACCTTTAAATCATTTCAATTCAAATTTACCTTTACTACATAATGAATCAACATGTTATGGATTTATGGCCAAAGCTTTGTCATACCATTATTGTGCTTAGTCAAATTGATTCAACCCTCTTAGACAATCACCTTTAAATCATTTCAATTCAAGTTTACCTTTACTACATAATGAATCAACATGTAATGGATTTATGGCCAAAGCTTTGTCATACCATTATTAGGCTTAGTCAAATTGATTCAACCCTCTTAGGCATTCACCTTTAAATCATTTCAATTCAAATTTACCTTTACTACATAATGAATCAACATGTTATGGATTTATGGCCAAAGCTTTGTCATACCATTATTGTGCTTAGTCAAATTGATTCAACCCTCTTAGACAATCACCTTTAAATCATTTCAATTCAAGTTTACCTTTACTACATAATGAATCAACATGTAATGGATTTATGGCCAAAGCTTTGTCATACCATTATTAGGCTTAGTCAAATTGATTCAACCCTCTTAGGCATTCACCTTTAAATCATTTCAATTCAAATTTACCTTTACTACATAATGAATCAACATGTTATGGATTTATGGCCAAAGCTTTGTCATACCATTATTAGGCTTAGTCAAATTGATTCAACCCTCTTAGACAATCACCTTTAAATCATTTCAATTCAAATTTACCTTTACTACATAATGAATCAACATGTAATGGATTTATGGCCAAAGCTTTGTCATACCATTATTGGGCTTAGTCAAATTGATTCAACCCTCTTAGGCATTCACCTTAAAAACATTTCAATTCAAATTTACCTTTACTACATAATGAATCAACATGTAATGGATTTATGGCCAAAGCTTTGTCATATAATTATTGTGCTTAATCAAATTGATTCATTAATCTTAGGCATTCACCTTTAAATCATTTCAATTTAAATTTACCTTTACAACTTAATGATTCCAGATGCTATGGATTTATGGCCAAAGCCTATTCAAAATATTCAATAGCTTATTCATAGTGATCCTTTGAATATAAGAGCGTTCCTAATATTATATCTTATAATATACCATATCCACATAATCCTAAAGGTGAATTGTTTTACATAGATAATGATAGTTTTACACATTTCTATGCTTCATCAAATTCTCCTAAATATAGTAAACATATTCCTTTAATATTTAATGTTTAATCGATACCTTTTCCTGCCATAGCCTCCGAATAATGTGGATCTTTAATCAAAACTTTATCATATGCAGTTATAGCCTCTTGATATCTTGTTAAGGATCTTAAACAATCTCCTAAATAATCTAAGCTGAAATTAACCATAATAAAAGAAGTAGTCTTAATTAAATTCATTTAACTCAATAGTTTTTAGATAGTATTATATTGCATTATTATATTAATGATTTTTTCTTAAGCATTCCCCTAAAATTTGCAATTCGATAATACCTTTTCTAAATTATGCTGCTGATTTTTTTTTATTTTTTGAAATACATCTTCCTTAATATTATTGAGCTTACTAATAATAATGTTAATTTTTTAATGATAATTTTTAAATATCACCTAAATTATTGAATAAAAAACTACCCGTTTTCAAAAAAGAGGGTTCATGTTTTGGATTAATTTTAATTATATTTATGTATATCTACTAAGCAACCTCTTACTTATTCAATTAATTTAATGAATTTGCTTAAAATAATAATGATTATAACCTTTTTAATACAGAATTTCTACGTTATAAGGCTCAGTTAATAATAACTTATCAAATAGTTTAATTGCTTCATTTTATTAATTTCTCATATTTAAAGAAATACCTAAAAATACATAAAGATGAATTAAAACCTTTTTGATATTCCTCTTTATTAATTTTCATTTATTAATCAGATATCTTAAATTAAATCAGATGTAATTCTAATTTAATGAAAAGATCATCTAAAATTGTTGTTAATTTGGACAAAGGCCTTAAAACGTTGGCATTCAAATGGTTCTTAAATTCATCAAAACTAACAAAAGAATCAAGTGCTTGATATAATTAATATGGTTTTAATTAATTAATTTTATCTTCTAATCCACAGAACTTGTAAGATAAGCCAGTCATAAGCTTTTTATATGATTTGACTGTTGATTAGAATTAAATTTGACATTCTGAAATAAGACCTTTAGAAAGTTTTGATTTCTCAATTAAAAATTAATGTAATTCATGGATACTAAGGACATCTCCATCGTAATGTTAAACATGTTTATTCTACTTTTGACAATTCAGACAGAAGATTCGATTTTCATTGCAATCAATTGATTTACACCAAAAAAGGACAGGTTTTTCAGGATGATCTTTACATTCAAAATCGTAACTCTATTAAAATTATGAGTGTTAATTCATTATTTTATTATTAATTAATTTTATAAACTCATAAACCATTTCAATATATACAATAATATATATTATTCCAATTAAAATAATTAGCTAAAATCTATATGCAAATAGTAATTAGGTATTTCTTCATATCTAAGACTCTTTAAATTTACAGAAACTCAAAACATGGTATATTGAAATAAAACTAGTGAGATTAAACTTAGAAGTGAAAAACGCTACTCTATTTTAAAATAACCTTTATTTGCTTTAATTATTTTGAAACAATAACTACACAGAGGGTCTTTAATAGTTTATCCTCAGTTCTATAAATTAAGTATAATTTGACCTATAAGTAATTAACCAAAAGTGTTACTATCAGTATATAAAGTCCATATAACACTCAACTATTTTAAGTTAGGCTTATTACATAATCTTTATGGCTTCATCGATGAGAATCATGCAGATATGTAAATATAATACAATTTTAATGAGGTCAATTGGCTACTATTGTAGATTCTACCCAAACATTTTTCCTCACACTTAAAATAACATCAATTAGCGGAATTAACAAAATCTAATTCATCCTTACTCAACAATACTAAAAGAATTCTCTATAATGCATTAAAAAAATGAATTAACTAAATAAAACCATTATGATAGAGGGAATGCTTCCAAAATCGTTCAATGAGAGAGGAATATATATGAGTTGAAAATAGAAATAGCACCAATCTAAAATTCCTTTGTAAAATCAACTCTGAAATTGATTATCAAATTCTCTTGATAAATGTTATACCCGACATAAATAAAATTATAAAACAGGGTGATAATAAGCCAGCTTTGTACAAATTTTTAAAAAAAGGTTATGTATAAATAGACCCCTTTATGATGTCACAAGATATTATAATGTTGTTCAAGGAAAACAAAACTAGACAGAATCAATCAATATAGGCTTCCATTATAATTCTGAGTTAGGAAAGTTTCTTAGTCATTAATTAACCTTTATGTGTTGAAGTTGAAAAGAAGTTATAACCTTTTTCTAAAATAATGAATGCTCATCTAAAGTGAATAAATTTATTTAAGCAGATTCAGTAGATTACTTATTATTTAAGTTATACGCTTAATGATTATCGGCTTTCTGGCCAACTTCATATATGCAGATTGATATTACTTCATTTATTTTAGTCACTACTTTCTAAAGTTAAGCATTATTTGTGGTGGAATCAAATTTCAAATATTTGTATTTAAGTATAAAAATAACAACTAAATACTTCTAAGGTCAAATCAAATGTTATTAAAGGGTCTCTTCAAATTTAGAGTTCTTCTCTTACAAAGATGAGCTTTTAAGAGATTTTATCCCTAAATCATCAGATATAAAGGCCATTAATCAAGGCTAAAAAGGGAGAGAGAGGAAGAATTGATAGACATAAAGATTATTAAGATAGCAAAATAATAATTTCTGTTGAATTAATTCAATTTTATTATATATAGAAAATAGAATTCACACTTTCATAGCAGCAAAGGTCATATAAAGTTGCAGAAGATTTTACACAAGGAGACAAACAGCTTATTCATTTAAAATATGACGTATGTGACAATTTTTAAAACAAAGAAGGTTAGTATTGCTGCTATGTAGATTAAAATGATGAAATTCATTACTCACAAATAACTTAATCTGATAATTACTTCACTATACTCACAAATAACTTAATCTGATAATTACTTCACTATAACAGCCTAATTAGTTTAGCTTAGGTTTCCTTGACATACAAATCAATTTTGTTTGGAATCTACTACTGCAAAAATGTTTCATTGTGAAGGAAATGTAATCCACTAATTATATCTGTAATTACCATCACATCAGTCGATATGTAAAGGTTGAGCATATATTAGAAATTTTTACTTTAAATTAATTAGCAGTATTAGTAATGGACTTTATCAATTTGATAAAAAGAGGACTATAAAGATTTTTCCTATATTTACTGTAATCAAAAAGAGAGGAAGAACTTATTGAAATACGGAATATAGATAATATCATAATTCAAAAGTTTGTTAATCTATCATGCTTAATAATCTTTAATTCCTAACAGCTCGTTGCTATATTATTGATATCTACAAAGTTATAAATCCAAAGAAATTTGATTACAATAAAATGACTGCCTTTATCACAAGAATCGTAAGCTCTTAGCTAATAATCTATTGCGAACTGTTATTTCGTTCTTCCATATTTTTTTAGATTTGGCAGCTTTACTTTGAATCAAGTAAAAGGAGTCAGTATATCTATCAGAATAAGAGAGAAGGAGAAAGTAGAGCTGTCTATTCACTAATGTTTCTGCACTTTGTTTTCTTATTTTACTCCTTAATGCTCTGCTTTTGAAATTATCAATTTGAAACTTATGAGGTAGTGAATTAGGAGTGATGTGCTGGAACATTATGAACCGATATTTTATATCCAAAATCATTGGCATTAGCTGAAGGTAAATGAACATAGTTTGAAGTAATTTTGCTAGTCTTCAAGACTTATTTGATTATTTATGCTAATCTATTTGTTTAAATGAGTATATTGATAATATTCTTTAATCATATTTAAATAAAATCCTATGTTTAGACATATTAACTTGCCAAGCTAGGCCTACCTATTTAACTGATCAACTAACTAGACCCATTTGGTTCGATATTTTAAATTGGAATCAAATATTTCTGCAGGTGAAGAAATCAAGACAATACTTCTTAAGAGATTAGAGAAGGAGACAGGTTAGAAGAGATCATCTTATATTCTCTAAGAACAAAAGCGGAAAATTTTAATTTTTACTTTGTATATTGTTTAATGAATGATAGAAATAAGCTCCAAGCAATGCTTAAGCATTTATTTATTTATTCCAGAAATCCTTTTGCTTGATTTCAATGGTTATTCATGATACAATTGCCTTAAGATTGATCGAATAATCTAAAAGAATAAAGTTATTATAATATTTGTATTTAACTAGCTTTTCAGAGTTTTCACTTATAGGAGCCACAACTCTTAAGTGTTCAGACTTAATAAATCATTTAATAAACTAGATTTGCATCCTCTTCATCTTACCCCTTTCAAGTGATTATTTTTTAGCATATCTAAATTGATTGTTTTTATTTCTTTAGACACTTATTTTATTCTTTCATTTTGCTGAGGAGTAATTGAAGTTAGATACAAATAATACAAATGATACAAAATACATTTATATCACATTTACATATTGAAGTTAACCATTGTATCAAAGTTTCTTTTGTGTATACTTAATTTTCATTAGATCATGATTACTTAATTGATCCAAATTACTTCCTTAAGTGTAATTAATCCATACTTTTTATCCTTATAAAGTTTAATTAACATATAAACAGTTTCAGTGACAGCTTCAATTTCTAATCTAATTCACAAATATCACCCGTCTAATTTCAATTTACTTAGAGGCTCATTAAAGACACACTACAGTTACTACAGTTGTTGATTAATACGGTTAGTTCCCAATCTTTAATTCAGGCAATATGATAAATAGCGTGAATAATTTGCTCAAGTAATGTATTATAATATTGTTGTTTCCATATTATCATGAATTATTTAATTATACACAAAAACAAGCTTGATTTTGAGTTCTCTCTATAATAAATCATTTATTCAATGTCAGAATTCAGAAATCATTAATTTAAAAGTTCATTTATGAAAGATTTTTAATAAATTCAATACTCCTTAAATATTTAATAAGAATTCTAGAATTTCGCAATATAGAAATCGTCTAATTTGATGTTCCTTTTTCTATTAATTTCTTTCAAGATTAAACTCTTATAGTTATGTGATTATTCAAGTTTGCTCTACCATTTCACATTTCCTTCTTAGCTATTAGATGAAGGTTCTCTGCATTGGGTTGGATTCCTTTTTCTTTTTATGTAGTATAATTGATTGTTCTCCCCTTGCCTTAGAATATAAATTGTATCATTTCTTCTTCTTGTATCAAAATTACAATACTATGCATTGTATGTGATTAATAAATTAATTAGAGAAATTTAAAAAAAATTAGAATAGCAAGTGATGTTCAACAATAAAAGATCATCGAAGTTTATAAAGTTGAATAAAATCTAATAGACGTAATATTTTTGATTAATTTAATTTACAAGTCTTCATTCAACAAAATGAACTCTTATTTAGATTTTACTTTTTAATAATACTTCTGATTCATTGAATCTAAAAACTTTTTAAAACTAACCTTGTATACCAATATTTAACTTACCATAAGCTATATTTGAGAATTTAAATTTTGCGTAATAATTATGTTACAAAACCATAGATCAAACATATTAACAAATGAATTAACCTAAAAGACCAATCATTGAATGAAATATAATCAAATTAAACTATACAATCACTCACTAATCAATTGTCGGTAAAACCATTAATTATCAATTAATCCTGCAATATTCAATTTCCTAATCTAATTGGTGTAGTGGAATATCTATTAATAAAGATTGTTCAAGATTATTGGCTGCATTTAATGCACAAATTAAAGTAATTGAATTTAAATAAGCAATAACCAAAAAAATAAAATTTTAACTGAATATAAGGAAAGCATATATACTTTAAACTTCATGAAGTAATAAAATTAGTTTATACCTAGGAGCAAAGATAAATTGATGATATATGATATCAAATTAAAATAATTAATAGATTTCCTAATACACATTCAATGGAATAATGATTGGATTCTTTGTACAATATTAAATAACAATGAAGATTTAATTGTGTCAGGAAATATTGAATAAACAATAAAATTTGGATGAAAAAGAAAGAATGGTCGTGTTAGTAAAAACTAAAAATCTTTCTGATTATGATATGGTTTAAATTTTAATTAATAATAAAACAGAGTTGTATCATGTTGTGCTAATGAAAAATATTTATTTTAGAACAATAAGAAGAGAATAAAGATTAGATTGTAATATAAAAGATTACGGTCGAACAAGATAAATCAATAGCTTACAAAGACAAGATATACTCATCTAAAATGTGGATCAGATTAATTGTTTATTTCAATAATCATAAAATGCATCCTATTGAGCAAGTATGGCGAATATGTCAATTCGATTTGGAACACATTAAACGGAGAGTTTGTAACTGAATAATAGATTCATTTAAATACATACACTTTATATTGAGGAATGAGTGATAATAGAGAATTTAATCATTTGGGATAAAAATCATATTATATACAAATCAGAAGGTATTTTGAGTAGCGAGAATTATTACATCTAATATCAGTTTAAAAATAGTTTTTCAAAATCATTAAATAGACTTTTTAAATTATATTTTATTAGAATTTATCTGGAGAATTTTTGTTTAATAATTGTTATATCATTAGTCGTTATCACGCAAAAAACTAAGTATTTTTTCAATATTCAATATGATTATCATCTTATGGAAGTATTCTAGAAACCAGCTAAATTTATAGAGATTAAAGATTGGAAATAATAGTAATTTATCTTATGATAATTCTTAAAAGAATTATTGAAGAATCTTCATACCATTATTCTTATGAGAAAACTAAAATTACCAGAAAATTTTATTGATCATCAACAAAGAGAAAAGAAATGATATTAAATATTTTCAGAAATAAAGTTAATGAATTTTTCAATATTTAAATTTTTATAATTAATTATCATTTGGCCTAATGAATTTTAAATCAATAACAAGATAAAGTTAAATTAAAGCATTTTGTTTTGTATTTGAATATTTTTCTAGATTTAAAAAGAACATTGATTTTTGCCTTTCTAGTAGGAAGCCAAAAATGAATGTTGAAAGGATTAGTTTTTCTATAGTATTGATAAATTTCCTATTTTATCTATTTACTATAATTGTGTAGAAAACATAACTATACCAATCATTATTAGAATAATGTGAAGAGGCATTGATAATATATTTAATTATATTTAGTATTATTAAGATCAACACTTCGTTAGTTTTGTTCTTCATTTCGAAAAGTTACATCTAATATTATCTGATGATTCATATTTTGAATCAGAATTGATCAGATTCATTCAACAAATGCAAAAATATAAATTAATTAATTATATATAAAATATCAATGGGTAATAAATCAGGATCTGAATTTGGTGGAATAATGATAAGAACAGAAAAATAATTATATTTTGCTGGCGATGTTGTATAAGGTACGAAGATTATATTTAAGACACTTAGGAAACATATATCTTCATATAATAAAAGAAGGATTTAGTGGAAAAGTAGTCTAACTTACCATTTAGGGTAAAGAAAAAACAAGTTGGACAGCAGGATCAGGTAGACAAAGAAGAACACATGAAGGAAAAAATACTTTTCATAAAATCACAGTGGTTGTCCATACATTTTTAGAGGATAATCTTATGGTTGGTTCATTTATATTTCCTTTTGAAGTCCATCTGCCTGCAAACCTACCTGGAACATTTTATTATAAAGATGGTGTTTTTGCAAGCTTAAGTTATAAAGTAATTGCTAGAGTCATCTCAACATCTAAATAGATAGATGATATAAAAAATAAATAGGTCCTAATGTTAAGAGAACCAATTTAACAAATTTTTTCATCGTTATAGCAGAGGGAATCTACTTAGATTCTTAGCGGAGGCTGTTTTAAAAGAGGAGTATCAATATTAAATGATATTTTAGACTTCTTCAATTGTTGTGAAAGTAGAAAAAAATATATTTTTTCCAGCTGAATTTCTAAACTTTAATTATGAAATAGACAACACAAATTGTCAACTTGATGTAGATAAGGTCGATTCTGTAATTGTGAATAGATTAAGATTGAGATCAAATTCAGATAGCGAACATTCTATTGAATTTGAATATAATTATTAATACCATAAAGGTCCTTAAAAAGGAAATAAAATTTAACCTGTGTAAAAGTAAGAGTACTAATTATAATTGATTAATATAAAAAATCCTCTTTAGCATCTAACTCCATCAAATAAAGGAGATTACGTGAATTCAAAATATTATTTGAAAGTTCAGCCACATTACGAGGGTAAGAGCAAATCTAATTAGGTTGTTCTTGTTGTTCCCCTAGACCCACTGTGAAGATTCCAATTACTATATTTGCTATTCCTCCTCAAGAGTAGTTTCAACCGTTGATTTAACCTGAAAATTGGAATCCATAAGCATTTTAACGAATTATAATTTAATCAAATAGTTAAGGTTAAACAAGTACGCTAAGAAAAGATCTATAGTAAATGGCTAATCCAATGAAAAATTGAGGATTTAACATAATTATATTAAAGTTAGATTTCATT
This sequence comes from Paramecium octaurelia, assembly GCA_905182995.1. Classification (NCBI taxonomy): domain Eukaryota; phylum Ciliophora; class Oligohymenophorea; order Peniculida; family Parameciidae; genus Paramecium; species Paramecium octaurelia. Next base: position 33,210 of record CAJJDP010000091.1, read on the forward strand.
TTATAACCTAAAATTTTCAAAATTAATTATTATACATCACATTAAAAAGCAATAAGTAGAATTTGTTATCATCATGTGTAATTAGTAGAGTAATAAGTTGTTGAAGAATTGATTTTATTTTGTAATATACTGAGCAATAGTGGAGACTTATTAGAAATATAAAACAAAATAATTATTAAACATCAGTAGTTCCTGAGTCATAAAAATATACTTCTAAATAATTTCTTAGATTTAAAATTGATTAAATTTAAAGATATTCAAGTAATAGGATCTGTTTATATAGAAAGCAATTGTGTAACTGGTATTGACTATGGAATCACAACTATTATATATATATAAATTCATTTTAGTACTATTAATAAAATTGTAAGATTAGTTTTATCAATACTATCCAGTAGATTTGCTTATCCTAGAATGAATGTCTTTTTTTTTTTAATGAATTTCATTCCTATGGTTGTGTAAGCTTTAATTAAATCTGAAATTATTATGGCTCTTGCATCACCAACTAATACTAGAGACAGCTTCTCTTCTTTTGATGTATTTTTAATCTTCTAACTCATAGCATTTTTGAAAATTAACCAGAAGGTTTTGGGACTTGATATTGAAATTTAATTAATTATATTCATTTATATTTGAACTATTCCTCTATGTAATTATAATCTGGCATTAAAGAAGGTGTTAAGGTATTGATCTATAATTAAAAGCTATAAAATTAGGAAGAAACTATTAGGAAACCATAGCTATTTCATAAACTTGATCTTTTATAATTCCAGTCCTTTTAATATCCATTAATTAAAAACTTTTTATTAGATCTTTTGCCAATGTAATTTTCTACGGGTTTTATTTAAATTAATTTTCAAGTATGCTAAAGCATAAAGTAGACTTCCAAGATCATCATTTTAACCTAGCTATTCCTTGTTATGAGATTGCTGAACAGCAAATCTTAATGAGCCAATAAGGATCCTTCTCACAAATTTTCATTTCAGATAAGCCAAATTGATCAATTAAACATTCCTAGGTATAAGAATTTATTTTACTGAGTCCATTATTTACCGTCGTGGTATCATTATGTTCTATGGCTTGATATCAAGATTCAATATTCCTTGTTAGGAACTTATTTAATTGTTCTTATCACTCTTAATCCTATTGCTAGTAAGCAGTTTAGAAAACTAAACTTACCTTTCCTTGATCTTATAAACTCAATTTAGCAGTGATATAATTAGATAATTTCTAAGTCAAATTTTTAAAGTACTTTAAATCTTTGCTCTTTCCAAATTATATTAATTTTGATATTCCTCTATTCAAAATAGTTACTAAAAGATTTAAACTTTATTATCCATTTACCCAATTCTTGGATTTTGTCAATCTTGATAGCACATGCATGTTAAGTCATATTTTCCTAAACTTAACGACAAAATAATCTGAACTGATACCGAGGTTTGAAATCATTTAGAGCTCTAAGTTCTAAAAATATATTAATTCTTAGAAAAATTTAGGAAACAAAATTCATCGTGGAATGAGAATAATATGAAGTAATTAATTGAGTGTGCAATAATAACACTCATAAAATGAGTTTTATTAACTATTATACAATTAAACTTTTTCTCAATTTTAGATGTATGTAAAATCATTAATGTATCTAAAAATATCTATGTAACTTTGGAAATATGTAGTTATTTTGTTTTCTATATTCTTAAAAGTAATTTTTAACAACAAAATAAATCACTCAATTACATCAACATCTTTAGATTTAAAACTATTATAAATTCATTAAAATTTCTTAAATGAAATACTTTAGTGAATGAAGATAGGATATTGGAACAATCAGTGCTGATGGCAGGCAAATATATAATTACTTGGGATTAATACAATCTAATGATTTAAATTAGATACGCATCTCTAGAAGTAAATCGTAATTTTTATATTTACTATTATATTTGATTTTAACTAAGATCCTATAAAAATTAACACATGGTCCTGATGTTCAATTGATTATTCCTAAATAATATTTCTTGTAGAACTAATAATAAAATTAAAATAAAGTTATGATCAATAATATATATCAAAGTGTAATAAATTAAGATGATATCTATTTTTTATTATGAGAAGGATTGCTTTTTAAAGTATTATGAAAAATATTTAAATAGAATATATGTTTATTTAAAAAGCACAATCGGGATACTTTTTTATAGTGTTTATTTTCTAAACAATCTCCCAAGTAATAGTTTTTATTGTATAACGATAGTGCATAATTATGCCTGAAAATGTAATTTAATCAACATATTTATTAAAGATTATCCAAGAATGGGGGAATCATCTTATGAACTAGTTTAACAAAAAGAAAAAACTCAAAATTTTTGTTTTATTGGATTAAAATTAAAGATCAATTCCAAAATTTAATCATATAGTCACTACTTCCAATTACAATGAAATCATTATTTTAACTGATGGCTAAACAAAGTATTGAATAGGTAAGACCAGTTAATCTTTGAATAATTTATATTTTGCGAATAAGTTCAATGACCAAATACTAAACTTGGTCAAAAATAAATTTGTACTTGATTTTTTTCAGCTTTAATGAGGAGAATATTTTTTGCTGAGGTGCAAATTCATAAATAATCCAAAGTAATATATATCAGATTTCATCTTATATTCCCTTTGGAGCATGAAATTAATATGAGCTATTTTATTGAATACCTTAATATATTATTAAATCCTCTTCTTTAACACTCTCATAATCTCCGATATAAAAGTGAGCTTCCATTAAGTTTTCATAGTCAATATAATTTTCATTGTCAATATAAATTGATTTTGGTGAGGTATTTGTATGAATAAGACCTTCTTAGTGAAATGCCAAAATACCTAGAAGATATATAATGAATAATTAACCTATAATTAATTCATTGATAGATCTGTAGGCTATTTTTCGATATAAAATGTCTCACTGTTGTATGCCTTTTTTTGTTCTGCAATCTAAGCCAAATTCATAAAAATTTTCTTTGGTGAAAAAAAGGCATAATTAAATAATCTCAAGTAAGAAAACGAAAATTTCTCTATTTTGATCTTCTAATTATTAATTTTTATAAGGTGTAGACAAATCATAACTTCGATAAAGAGACTCTTCGAATAAATTCCAAAAACTGTTTCAAATACTTTTTGGGTGTTAAATTCCACTGTATAAATATATTTAAGTATGAAACTTTTAAAAATATCAATGTTAGGAACAGTCATTTTAAAGTGTGAATCTTCTAATCAATTAGTTCTAGAAAAACACAGTTTTCAATTAAATGTAATTGTTCAATGGATTAAGGATTCCACGTAATTTTTTTTTAACTTAATTCACTTAAGGCTAAGTTATAGATAATGTATTTAGAGAATGTTAAAAAAATTTATATTAAGCCTGGACTTGTCATGTTATTCATCCTTGAAAAATCTTAAATTTATTTCTCTAGTCAAATATGATGGCTTAATCTATAAATTTCTTTTTCCTACTATTTAGTGTATTTTTATATGGAATCTCTTATATAATTTTCTTAAAGCTCATTATAATTACACTAATACTCTTCGCTATTCATTTTTGTGTAATAGAGTATTTTGATTTTAAAAATAAATATTAAGATTGAATAATTATCATCCTATATTTCTAATAATTTTGAATCTAAATGTTATTGTGACTTTGTTTTGGTTTTCTTGTCATTGAAGTAAAAGTGTGGTGTAGGTATTGGTATTGGTAAACTGATTATCATCTTTCTTTTTTCCTGGAATTTCTATGCCCTTAAAATTTAATTCTGTCTTTTTCTCTCTATATTCTTTGTTCATGTTATTTAATTTTTTACAGCACACTATATTCTACTTATCCTTGTTAGACCTAAACAGCTTACACACTTCTATTCTGTTGTATATTAAAGTATGTATTTCTATAGCATATGCACAATAACAATTTAAAAAGAAAATCATCTGAGTAAATTAAATTAATATTATCAAGCTATCTATTGGCAAAAATGCTAATATATATAAACCTTTAGTTTGTATTATATGTTGATGCAATGCATTATCAAATCTCCATTAATTCTCTTTTTTTCTTCAAGATCTTTTTACATTAACTATATTTATTTTGAATTAATACCATTACTTGGGGACTGGGGTTAAAAGCAGTTAATTAATTATTAATTAACAAAAATGAGGAATATATATTATTAATAAGGAATAATTGTAGTAAATAAAAAAACAAGACCATAGTGCTTACGCTCCAAATTAGTCCGCCTTTAAATTTGCAATTGCACTTGCCCATTTTCCATTTTATTTTCCTCAACTTATAACAAGCAACATGGGTAGATCAAGAATAATTTTTCTTTTTATATACACTCAATCATCTTTTATACTAATAGTTATGTGTACCCCTTGTGTGGTTCTTGACTAAACCTCCTCTATCTCAACTTAAAAATTCAAAATTGTATCAGAATAACTGTTCTTGTTTGAGGGATCTGATATTAAATAAATCATGCGCCAGGAGCCATAGTTTACAGATCAGATGAGAAATTTTTATTTTTATAGTAAAGAGTTGCTGCATTTTTTGTACATTAGCAAAAAATATCATTTAAGCTCAAGAGACACCCAGACTCAGATTAAGCCTTAAGCATAAGTCCCTCTTTAGCAAAAATGGAACCATTATTGATTGTACATGTTGAAATCTTCGCTTAACATTATGCATATATTGACAACGCAACATCTTCAGATATAGTTGCCTTTTCATTTCTTAGAATCAGCAGTAAAACTAGATAGGCAAGTTACTAATTTCTAAATCTTATTTAGTATTGGGATATTTTTGAATTTCTTTGTTATTCATTGGTTTTTCAATTGCATCCCAATAAAGTTTCTTTAGGATTTATCTACTGATTCAAAAAACAGGGTGTCATTTATAAAAAGGAAGTCAGCATTTGTGCAACTTGATTTTAATAAGAGAGTTTCTTGGTTAGATATATAAATATTTGATTATTACTGTTATTTCATCTGCACCTAACTTCAGAAGCAACAACGCTTATTTTCAGAAAATTGTCAAATTGCATAAATCAATCACAGTGCATAACATCCTAAAAGTATAGACAGATGGAAAATTACTCTTTAATTATTTCAAAGATTTAAGGAAAATAAAAGAAAGAAAGTTATTGAGATTTCATTTAGACCTGTTTTCTATTCTTTGTTCACGAAATTATCCAAGACGGGCAAGCAAGAGAGTTGATAGAATGAGGCTCTCAAAATTGAGCAGAATTCATCAAAACCTAAATACTTAAGAGAAGAAACAGCATTCAATTTGATGACATACTTTCTAACTCTATAACAACTAGGATTATTAATCTAATAAATGCAAACATCAAGTGTCGCAGAGGATCCCCTTATAATTATAATCACATCTGACTCCAGTAAAATATTCAGCTCCTTCTGCACATTAGGTTATAGACAAATAAAAAGAGAAGTGTTCACATTTCTGGCTAGGAATTTGGATCTCCATTTCAATGAAGCAGACTTGCATTTCGAAATAAATTCTTCAAACACTTGTAAATTGGTTAAAACAAGAAAAAGCCAATCTTTAATGATCTTCGAAGTTAAGTTAAAGGAGGTATATTAATAATTAAATTATACAGATATATTAGTATATATTTTAGAGACTTATTCGATTAATTGATTTTTTGGTAAGCTAAAAGTTTAACTTTCGTTGCTTTTCTTGTTTAATGTGCTTGTGGTCTGTCAAAATATTATCCTACCCAATGTTTTATCGGTTAATCACAAATTAAATTAAATTAATTATTCAATTATATAATTACCTTTTGAATTTATTAATGAGGATATTATTTAATAATACGCTTTAGGGGTTCATCTGAATGACTGATACACTTTAGTGATTATTAAATATACATTTTGGCTTTAACAAGCATTTGCTATTTTTTAATATTTGAAACTGTCCTTTTGTGCTGAATTATGTACATAGTGTTTTAATCTGACTCTGATAGTAAGTTATACCAATCATGGTTATATATTTGTTATCAAATCATATCATATAATTTATCGCATCTTAATCTCAATCATATACGTATTACCTGTTACATTTCAAGCTCCACTGGATGTATGGAGTCTACTTTTGTGCATTCAAGTCTTTATGTGTATAGTAAAACACCTACATCTAATATTGGTAATTTTTTAGTCCTTACCCACACTACTTCTTTTATTACAAATTTGAGAATTGGAACTATTTCTACAATATAATGTATCATTATGCCTTTTTAACCAATTCTGGAACTAGCAATTCCTCTAACTTTTATGGTCGATTTATTTAATTCGATATACATACCTGAAGTTTACATAAGGGATATTTTTTCAGCATCGAACCATTAAACGTTTGCTTTGAAAATTTTGTCGCCTGGCTTGGCTGCAAGCTGCTTTAATATTACTTTAGCTCTCCTTAATGAATTTAATGAGCATTATATGCAAGCTAAGTTTGTGAGTATTCATCAGCTGCACTAGCTATTGCTTCTATATACCTAAGATACTTCAAAAATTTGATGCTTATACTTCATAAATCCAATCTCTTCAGTCAACGCCTGTATGTATTGAGCTTGCCTTCCATGTGTTACTTTAATCTATTAATCATCTATACATGCATATACTATTAAATACATAAATACTACTAGGAAATTTCAATGGTGCATTTATTAATACTAAGAGACACAACATAAAGCAAATTTGAACAATTAATCTCTCACTAAGCGTTGAAAAAATTGCTGTTTCAATTATGCATAAAATGTGATCGCCTATACACACTTTATATACGAAAATCTAAGCTTATTAATTAACTCTCACCTTTTTCTTGAACGTCAAGCATATTCAATATCTCTTGTCAATAGTCCCATTCTAAGTGTTGAAATAACTATCTTGAGAGATAAAAAATAAAACTAGTGTATTTAGATTGCCTTTTTCTAAATAAAAGTGACATTAGAAACTTTCATTTTAATATTTTATTTTTTATGTAAACATGTGTGAACATAAATATTGATGTCATGATAGAAAATATTAACAATTCGATAAATTCTATTAAAAAGTATGATCAAATATGAACGATTGAGTAATCTAGCATATTATTTATGACTTTTTAGAACACATTTTTCAAATTTTGTACCTAATATTTGATATATAAATTTTTAATTTTTAAAAGTTTATTGCATCACAATATCTAAAACTTAATTCTAAGCTCTCAAATTAAAATTTCAGAAAGCTATCATTAAACTATTTGTTTTAAATATTTAAACAGTGTTAGATCGAAATAAATTTGATAGCGTAAATTATTTAATTTGAAAATCTAAATTAATAGGAATTATTTCAGTCAACTATTACGGAATGCTATATTTATTTTTTGAAACAAAATTATTACATATTATTCTCACTTTAAATTATGAATTCAGCTACTCAAATGAGAAATTAATTATTAAACTAAAAATAATATTAGGATATATTAAAATGGAGAATTCTATATAAGTATGGACTAATGAATAAAACTTTTATAAAATAGTCGAAATTTTGCTATACCACAAATAATGAAGAGAATACCCTACTTTTAGTGGGTTTGATTGGTATATCAAAGTGTTTCAATTCAAAGAGAAAATTTCAAACTAAGGAGACATCTTAGATTTCTTAGAGATTGTTTTGCTTCTATTAATTTTTTCATAGGAACAAATATGCACATTAAAATTTTAGATCTGTTTAGTTTCTTATAGCACTAAATCATCAAATACCTAAAATTATATATTTATTCCCAAAAAATTAATATAATAATAATAAATAATTCAAAATAATGATCTTCATAATTTCATGTGTTTTGTAATGATCATTTACTTCTCTGAAAGTCTTTCTCCTTTTGGACTTGCTAATGTGATTTCAGGAACTGTTGGACTTCAACTATCTGTGCTTTCTCTTATTTTACTTCTACATTCTAAACTATCTGAATTTCTTATACTGTATCAACCTTCAAACTTCTGAATATTAAATCAAGAACCTTTTGAAATCTCAATGGCATCCTAGCTACATTGGATTTAACTTCATAATAATTATTATGAATATTATACTACTTGTAGTTTTCTACAACTGTTATTTTAATAATTGAGATTGTAATCTTATCGTTCAGCTTCACCTCTATAAAGATCTTTTATTCAGCTATTAGTAATAAAGCAGGAATTTGATACCCTTTTTAATACGACTGGTTTGATTGATATTGGAACTGTTAGAACTTTAACTGAAAAGTTTCTAGCACAGTAGCTAAATGATGCACTATAATCACCTGCAAATGGGTGAAGAGTATATTACAAGGAAACTTGAAAGCTAAGTTCAAATTACTGAGGATTATATAATGGCTCCCCTACAGCATCATCATACTCGAAATTTATCTTGTAATAAGAGCTGTTAAAGTTTCAATCACTTGTGCTGATATACCGCCTAATAAATTTTGTTTTAATTCTGCCAGGAATATTCTGTAAATAATGGAACTGTGTGCTACTTATAAAATACTCAACTCCCAAATCAACTTATAATTTGGGTTTTCTTCATGAGATTACCTAAAGTCTCCCTCTGACTTTAGTGTCTGCTATATTTACAAAGCTTTATGCTTTACCTATTTGCATCCTTGCTTTCTTCGATACTTGTAAAGGCTGTTTAGATGGATGTGTTAGGCGTTCTCAGAATCTCTGTAATACAAATAGTCCTAACTTAATTTCTACAGCAGCTGAACATAATAGCAAGGCCATTAGATAATGTTCTATTAATTCAAATTTTAAATATTGTGGTAATTGATTGGTTATTTAAATATAAATGATTTTACTTGCTCACAGTGTCTTGCATTTTGAGTTAACTCTGGTATTTTAATGGTTATTATAGGGTTAAACCAGGTTCCCAATGAAGCCTTGCTCCTAAAAATGGATATTTCCTAGACAAATGATAAACTTTTCTACTTTGAGCGATATAATAGACTTAATTTACTGCTGCTTTTTAAATTAACAAACACTATATTTCTAAATATTTATTTCTAGCCTTCTGATTAAGATAATATATACTTTCTAATGTATATGTTGGGAGAATGATGTAATAATTTAGCGAAACAAAATTCCTCATCAAGAATGTAAACTTTATTTTGAGACGATTTCGTTTGGAATCATAGATGTCATCTTTATATGATACCGATAGTTACTCATGCTTTACTACCTTCTTCAAACTTTTGATGAGTTGTATCACTTTATTACCTTCTTTGGCTATCTATGATGATTTAATTTACAGATTCAAATCTACATTTCATACCATAAAAGTAAACTATAATATATCAAATAAATACACAACTTGTGATTTTGAGCCAACATATTATAATTAAATCTTCAGGCTGTTTCTTAACAAGTGTTTATATTTTCATTGAATAGTTGGGTAAAGGATATTACTAAAAAGTTGTTCAATATAGGATTGTAATTATTTATCAGCATCTTCTAGTCCACACAAGTATAATTACTGGAAATCATAGTATCTTATATTTTATGATGAATTCCCTTCAAGTCGAAGTAATGAATTTCTCGCAATTAAAATCTTTTGGGATGTATACTTTAGAGTTTAGCAAGAAACTTTCCATATTTATTATAACCAATTTCTCTTCGATTTGATGGGAATTTGGAATACTTGTAGGAAAATTGCATAATTGACTATTGAGTAATCCGAAGAAGACTATGATTATGATTTAAAAGCAAAGAAGTGGTTATATAGCAAACACTACAAATTGTAAAACTGCATTATGATTGTTTTATGGGATTTTTTATTAAGATATTGCTACTGAGTTACACTTGCGCCGTTTGATACTCCTTCTATCGAGTTATCTTCCAAATTAAAAATTGTTTGAGTCACATCAAGGTAAAAGTGCAATTAGAACATACTATTATTGTTTTTCAAAAGATACTTTTGAAAACATATGGCAATGTTGCAATTTCTTGTATCACTCTATCAAATAATAGTTTATATACAATAAAAATGGTTAATTTATGATATAATCAATTAAATTATTAATATCATCCCCTATTTATTGGGATTCTGTCAATTGGAAGTGGAAACAAGGTTTTTTGAAATATTCATTTTATTTTTTTCTATCTTCATAGCTATTCTTAACCTTATTTTTTATGCCATTCTGAATTACATCACCTCTTTTATCTTATTCATTGCTTGTTTCATCAAATATTTCCCTATTTTATTCTCTAAATATTCCGAAATTAATTACTTTGTTAATGGTAAATTTCATTGACTATTTAACCCCCTATTCTATTGCCAGCCCCTACCATAATAGTGGCTTCTTAGAGAGACATTTATGTGCCTTTCTTTACCAAACCCAGTATAAAAACTCAAAATAGTAATATCAATTCAATATTATATTTAAATTAAGAAAATGTGGCGTTTTGACATTGATCATGAAGATTTTTATGAGATTTAGCTTCATCTAAAGAATTTGATGAATTTATCTTCCCATCCCTCAATTAGATATTCAAAAAACAATCATTTTAGATTGTCTATAATTTCTTTCAAGTTTTCAAACTCTAAGATAAGGCACATAAGGAAAATTAGAGGTCGAAAATTTATTTTTTAATTTTAAGGAATGGATGCCAAATGCTAGAAAAAATGACATTAAGAGAATAATAAATATTCTCAACAAAATTATAGATCATGGTTTTCAATACTAAAAAAGTGAATGAAGACCTGATCACTAACAAATCAAATAACAAGAAGATTATAGAATTTCTAAATTTTTTTTTTTCAACTAACTGCCTTAGATGAGAGATATATTTAGTGTGGATCAAATTCTCTTCATTTATTAGTTTAATGAAAGTTGACCAGAAGGAATCATGTTTTGAGATTATAAGAATTAAAAATACTTCATCAATAGGAGCTAACTTTGTAAAATGTGACTTAAGTGGATCTGAATTTGACAATGTCATTTTTAGTGGAGTGAATTTGAATTAAGCCAAATTATTTAATTGCTATTGGAGGAACTTAAGAATTAACAAGTTAAACAAGTTGACTGTTCATAGTGATGATGCCAATTAAGTTGGCTTTTCTCCAGATGGTATGTCTTTAGCTTCTTGTAGTATGGATTAATCTATTTGCTTGTGGGATGTGAAAACAGGGAAAATAAAGTCAATAATCATAGGAGAGGGTGATTTAAAATCATTGTGCTTTTCATCCAATATTACATTAGCTTATAGCAGCAGAGAATTTGAGTATTTATGGAATCTTAAAACAGGGAAATAAATTGCAAAACTAGATGGTCATTTAGATTATTTGAATTCAATATGTTTCTCTCCTGATTTTACTACATAAGCATCTGGTAGTTCAGATAACTCTATTCGTTTATAGGATGTTAGGACAGGAAAATAAATAGCCAAATTAGATGGTCATTCATCTGGTGGTACTTCAATTTGTTACTCTCCTGATGGTCCTACATTAGCATCTGATAGTGATGATAACTCTTTTCGTTTATGGGATATATAGATAGCGAAAGAGTTTCTACCTTAAGATAATTGTTACAAAGACCTTCTTTCTTAATTTAAATTACCACTATAAAGTCAATCCATTTAATAAAATCGCATTTAATTACATCATTATTTAGCTAATTTTGATCGTACAACACAACGAACACGCCAAAACCCAATTTTGGAAGCTTCAGGAGATTTATTTTGAAAGGAGCAATTGAAAATTATTCAGGTTATGATTTAAAACCCTTTTTCAAATCTAAAGAAGGCTTGATTTTAGAAAACTTTAAAGAATTGCAATAAGATTGATTATTACTAAAAAAATATCATTCAATTTATTTCAATAAATAATTTATACTGACGAATACATGAATTTTAATATAATATATTCTTTATTTAGCAAAAACAAAAAAAGGTATTCGAGGATAATTATACCTAGTTAACAAGAACCAAGAACCAAAAATGATATCTTCTTAAGCTCAGCCAGAAGAATAAAAAGCATAAATCAAAGGTTAGTTTTATATAAGGTATTACATTTTCCTTGTTTTAAACAAAAATTGAATTCCCTTGGTTTTGGAAAATTTCAAATTCACCAATATCGGTGGGCTACAACCTACCAGACATTAGTACTGTTTCCTAGCCAGTACGGCCGGAGCATGGATTTCCTAGCCAGTACGGCCGGAGCATGGATAAATTTTCCAAGCCAGTACGGCCGGAATATTAAATTTTCCTAGCCAGTAAGGCCGGAATATGGATCTGGGTTTTCCCTAGCCAGTACGTACTGAATACGAATAAATGTTTCTAGCCTGTACAGCCAGAATACGAATAACTCTATCGGTTTATGGGAGGTTAAGACAGAATAACAAACCCAATAGTCTGACAATATTTTAAAGATATTTTAGCATAGTTTAAGCCTTCAACCATTTAAAATAATGTTCCTCAAGAAAGTGATATATTTTTTCACTATTCTTTAGCTAACCCTTATATTACCATTCTAAAAATTTCCCAGAATCCCAATTTAGATGCTTAAGGAGTTTAATCTTGAATGGAGAGTTTGTAGATTATAAAGGATATGATTTACGATCATTATATAATCTAAAGGTAGTTTAATTTTAGAAAAATAGTTTTAAAATATACAATCTTAATTTCCCACATTTTGTTGTTGATAGTTGATGTTGATTTAACTAATGGTTATAATAATTATTGTATTATATAAAATATAATGTTTGATTGCAAAATTCTTCAACTAAGAAAGAGATATTTGATTTCAGAAAACGTATAATAATGTAAAGAAATAGTATTTTTATCAGTCTAAAGTGAGAGTAGTTTCAAACATAAACTCGATTAAGTTAAAACTTTGCTTTTAAAAAAATCTAATTTAGAAAAATGTTTCACTCTTTAGACTTGACATAAATCCTAAAGTTTAACCTTTTGTGAGTTTAAGTAATTCAATTATGTGAGTTTCCCTTTTAAAATTTTCATCAATTCGGAAAATCTAAGACATCTATATAACTTCCAAACCAATTAGTGTAAGCTACTTTTTGATTTGTATTAAACTCAAAATAAAGTAATAGAAATTCAATAGTATTTTAAAAAAAATTAAATGCACTACAAAAAAGAGTAAGTTGGAGAGTTGTATTAGGTTTTGGCCTTATCCAAGGAGGTTGATGAAGTAGTTAACCCTATCCTCATAAAAATATTAAAAAAAGAGAAAATTCAAGACTGTTTAGAATTTCTCACATATGATCAAAATAATTTCTGTTTAGAAATAGAAAATTTATCTCTGCTTGATAAAGTATCGACTATCAATGGAGAGAAGAACATTAAGAAAATAACCGATGTCCTCAAAAAAATTAGGGATCATGACTTTAATAAACAGAATTATTCTTCAGATGATTATGAAGAAAGTAAAAAGGATCTGATCATAAAAATATCAGGGGATAAGAAAATCATAGAATTTCTCAAATTTTTAGTTCATCTAACTGCCTTGGATAGGAGATATATTTAGTGTGGATCAAATTCTCTTCATTTGCTGGTTTGGATGAAGGTTGATCTGAGGGAATAAAGTTTTGAGAATGTCAGGATTAGAGATACCTCTTTAGTTGGTGGAAATTTCGCACGATGTATTTTCAATGAATCAGAATTTGACAATGTAGATATTAGTGGAATAAACTTGAACTAAGCCTAATTGTTTAATTGTAAATGGAAAAATATCAAAATACATGAGTTAAATAAACTGGATGGTCATTGTGGAAGAGTTAATTAAGTATGCTTTTCTCCAGATGGTAAATCATTAGCGTCTTGTAGTGATGATAATTCGATTATATTGTGGGATGTTAGAACTGGGAAAAAAAAATTCAGAATCAGGGGAAAAAGGGAGGTAAATTCAGTATGCTTTTCACCTAATAGTAGTATATTATCATTTAGCAGCAATAAATTTGTGTATTTATGGAATCTTAAGAGTAGAAAAAAAATAAAAAAATTCGCTCGTCATTCTAAAGATATCAGTTAAATTTGTTTCTCCCCTAATGGCACAATATTAGCATCTGGTGGTGGAGATAATTCTATCCGTTTATGGGATGTTAAGACAGGATAATAAATTTTTGAATTAGAAGGTCATTATGAAGCTGTTACTTCAGTCAATTTCTCTCCTAATGGTACTACATTAGCATCTGGTAGTTATGATAACTCTATCCGTTTATGGGATGTTAAGACAGGATAATAAATGTTTGAATTAGAAGGTCATGATGAAGCTGTTACGTCAGTCAATTTTTCTCCTAATTGTACTACATTAGCATCTGGTAGTGAGGATAACTCTATCAGTTTATGGGATGTTAAGACAGGATAATTAAAAGCAAAATTCAAACACTCAAATATTGTTGATTCAGTCAATTTCTCTCCTGACAGTACTACATTAGCATCTGGTAGTAGAGATAATTCTATCCGTTTATGGGATATTAAGACAGGATAATAAAAAGCAAAATTAGATGGTCATTCAGATTATGTAAGAACAATTTGTTACTCTCCTGATGGTAATACATTAGCATCTGGTAGTTATGATAACTCTATCCGTTTATGGGATGTTAAGACAGGAGAATAAAAAGCAAAATTAGATGGTCATTCAGATTATGTAAGAACAATTTGTTACTCTCCTGATGGTACTACTTTGGCATCTGGAAGTGATGATAAGTCTATCCGTTTATGGGATGTTAAGACAGGATAATAAAAAGCCAAATTAGATGG